>WOVY01002370.1:0-144496 GCA_013436015.1 Rhipicephalus annulatus
GTTGTCGCGGCTACTGTACTGATCTCTGTAAAACTCCTCCGCTATTTTAACCATCCTATCCATATTTGTAGTTATTTAGCCTTCTTCGTCCCTTAGTGTATACATCCGATTTTCCCTATCCCAAGTTTCCTCTTCACTGCTTTGACGCTTCCTCACTTTTTCAGAGCGTGTTCGATTCTCTCCATGTTATACCTTCTTACATCGCATACTTTACGCCTATTAATCAAATTCGAAAGCTCTGCCAGTTCTATTTTGTCTGTTGTACTTGACACTTTCATGCTTTGACGCTTCTTAATTAGGTTCTTCGTTTCCTGGGAAAGCTTGCCAGTGTCCTGTCTAAATACCCTGCCTCCAACTTCCACTGCACACTCCATAATGATACTCGTCAGATTATCATTCATTGTATCTACTCTAAGGTTGGTTTCCTCACTAGGAGCCGAGTAACCTGTTCTGAAGCGAGACTCTGAATTCCTGCACTTTCCCTCTCAGTGCTAGCTCAGTGATTAGCTTGTTGCGTATCAGTGTCTGTCATTCCTTCTTCAAGTCTAGCCTAATTCGATACCATACCATTATATGGTCACTGCATCGTGCCTTGCCAACCACTTCCATATCCTGCACGATGCCTGGGTGTGCACTCATTATAAAGTCTGTTTCGTTCTTATTTTCACCATTAGGGCTCCTCCATGTCCACTTAGGTCATCGTTTTCGGTAGAAGGTAGTCAAAATTCGCAAAGTATGGCCTTCTGCAAATTCTAGTTGTAGCTCTCCTCTGGCATTTTCTAGTACCGATGCCATAATCTCCTGCCTGGTCCCCAGCCTGCTTCTTCCTACCTTTGCATTAAAGTCTCACATCAGTATAGTAATACTGCGTTTTTTACCTTACTCAGTGCCGATTCCACGTCTTCATAGAAGCTTTCATCTGAAACGTGATCATGGCTGGATGTAGGCCCGTAAGCCTGTATCATCTTGATCTTGATTGATTGATTGATTGATTGATATGTGGGCTTTAACGTCCCAAAACCACTATGTGATTATGAGAGACACCGTAGTGAAGGGTCTAGGAATTTGGACCACCTGGAGTTTTTTAACGTGCACCTATATCCAAGCACATGGGCCTACGACGTTTCCGCTTCCTCCGGAAATGCAGCTGTCGCAGCCGGGATGCGAACCCGCGACCTGTGGGTCAGCAGCCGAGTACGTTAGTCACTAGACCACCACAGCAGGGCTCATATTGATCTTGTATCTCCTATTGAGTTTAATACGATACCTACCACCCTTTGATTATTGCTAAAGTATTCCTCTTTGTTGCCAGCTATGTTTCTGTGAATTAGAAACCCCACTCCCGAGTTTTCTTCTGTCAGATAAGCCCCGATAGCAAAGGACGCGCCCATTCTGTAGCACCGTATAGGCCTCATCTGTCATCCTAACCTCACTGATCCCTATTACATCCTATTCAACACCCTCTAGCATCTCGAATAGTACAGATAGACTTGTATCACTAGATAAGGTTCTAGCGTTAATCGTTGCCAATTTCAAGTTCCAATGGCGGCCTGTCCGGGTTCAGAGATTCTTAGCACGCTCTGCTGCGTTGTAGATCTGACCACCGCCGTAGTCAGTTGCTTCGCAGCCGCTGGGGACTGGGGGCCTTGAGTTAATTGACGTTTGCATGTGAGAGGTAGTGGCGAGATACTGCACCAAGGTGGCCAATTCTCCTCTGGCGAGAACCCCTTGTTAGATCGGGTCTGTGGTGTCGCTACAGACCAAACGCCTACTTACGCAGACGCCCCTGTGGTGAAAACCTCAGTTATTATTATTATTATTATTAGTGCGCATACCGCCAGTAGCGAAAGGCGATTGCTGTCTTGTGGCCGCTGCCGAACGGAATGGCTCATATGGTGCGCACACTTGTTTGATTGTGGCATCTATAGCCAATCGCAACTTCCACCTATCGGACGAATAGCTTATCAAAAATACAAAATAGAAATGCCTTAGTAAATTAAATCTCAATCAAGTGACCTGTGATAATTTGGATCTGGATCTCGTTCATTCACGCGTGAACTGGTCGAAGAACCTGTTACATCGCTCCATGTTGACGCAGCAAAAAGTCTTGGGGCCATGAGCATGTGCTCAATGTGGATGCGGGACCAAGTGATCAGCTACTTATTTTGGCCACCTGGTGTACGAGCACTCAGCATGCAGCGTATGATGGAGGAGGAGGCCTTGCAGCATTGCAGAGCCCTTGGTGAGTTCGCTTTTTTGGCTATGGTGTGGAATTGTTGCAGTGGTTAGATACTTCCCTTCTTCTTTAAACTTTCTTCGTAACCGTTTTACGCTACGAATCAAGTATGTGGCATAATCGCCTTGTCTCATTCATTGAGATTTATTAAAGAGCCTTCACGAATTGCTTAGTAATCTGCATTTGCAACAGTGTATGCAAGGATGACCTCCTTAAAAAAAGGGAGGCAGCAAGAATTTGAATGAACTGTGTAGTAAATAACATTACGTTGATTGTGCAGCAGCATTCTTACCACTGCCAAGAGAAAGATGTAGGATATTGTGAATATGCAATAAAGAGAGGTGTACCATATAGCACACATTCATTGGCATTAAACTGTTTACAAAGTTACGAATGCAATCAATAGAAACGTGCACTTGCTGCTACAGGGACGCTGATGAAGAGGGTCACGTCGTTGTTTCCCACCATGGAGCGAGTTGACATAATGGTGCGCTTTATCGGGCAGGTGAGTTTTCTATTCATTGTTGGCCTCTGGCTACACCGGATGTAACATCCGTACGTGATATGCAATTAATGGTAACACTGGAGTGCACATACCGCAGTTTTTGGGCCAGCCCGAGTTTAGCTTGAGTCAACCGCTTGATGACCTGGTTGAGACGTTCCGGCGATGGCGCCAGTACGGAGCGTTTTTGTCGAACGCCATTGTCGGATGGGGCGACCGTGAGTGTAAGATGGTGCTCGACGCCCTGCTCGGACTGTTCCACGGGCGCTTGTTAACCACGAGGGTGCTCGAGGCGCGACCCGGTGAGTGTGGCCGCCCACGGCGTACGCAGTGTGTACGTAACGCGGGCCTTTTTCTTCCTATACATATATATAGACACTTTGTTGATAGACTGCAGTTGTTAGCCTGGCTTGCTACTAAGATGCTGCGTGATCACTGCGTCAAGGGCGTAGCTAGCACTTTATTACATTTTTTTTCTGGGGCTAGGTGTGGCATATATGGCCCCTTTTGTTTATGTTTGTGCAAGTATTTGTTTCTGTTGCGTGTTTTGCTCGTGCAATATGTAGCGAATGCCGGATAGGTTGGAACCTTTCAAACCATCCTCCTCCCTGGTTATGCCACTGAACTACGGTAGATACAGCGAGCATATCGAAGTTGTGCCTTTAAGTGCTCGGACACAGAAGCCCACTGGCGTAGTCACCGTGGAGGGGAAAGGGTTGGGAGTCACACCTTCCGCCTTCTGCAAAACTCTTTGATTTTGCGTTTGTTTACCTACGCACCAACACTCATAAAAAATAGGGGAACACTACCTCTCTCCACAGAACCAAACTTCTGGCTATGGTCCTGCGGAAGAACCACAACAAAAGATACCTTGTTATGCATACCGAGTGCATCAATAGAAAAACACTGATAAGTCTGTATTTCTGTTGGTCTGGTCACAACATGGAATGTCTAACATGACATAACGCGAGAATTGAAAAGGTCATAAAATGAAAATCGTGTGATGGATGGAATCACATACATGATGGCATCGTACTAGTGTTTGCATGGCCGTTTCAACAACTTGGTATATATAGCAGAACTGGCACTAATTGAACGAATGCATGGCGTTAAAGACAGGCCACGACATGAGTGTCTTGTAATGAGGGACATGATATAGGTGGCAGGGCGTCGGTGCTCTCCCGGTGGCTTCATTTGCTTGAAGTAAATCGAAATTGTCAAGCTGTGACGTTACTGTATGGCCAACATGAATCTCGGGTCACGGAATGAATATTATTACGTTCATGCACATACATTATCCCATACATGACATGATGCCACTATAATGTAAGGTGATTATTTCAATGCATACTGCATCCAACGACGTGCGTGTATGATGAACATGAACGATATGCGACAACATGCATACTCATCTGTTCCATAGCACGAATAACTGAATGCTTACAAACTCCTTAAGTCCACCGTGGTCGTTTCGATAGCATGGAATGCATATGCACACATGACAAACATGCGATTGTGAATTATGATAGCACATGAATATTACGATTTACTTGAAAGGGAAATGATGCCGCGGAGGTATATCTTTGCCGAATGCTTCGCATAGCAACGGTTACTATACAGGGTGCTGCACGTAACTTGAGCCAGAGTTTAAAAATATGCCAGAACACGAAATTACGACGCGACGAAACGCATGTTGCTCACCGTTGCCTGGAGTTAAACAATATTTGAGAACACAAAAAATAGTCTAAACAGATATGTTTATATAACTAACTTTATTGCAGAAATGAAGATAGATGAAAATTTCAATGAGAAAGTTGTAGATTGGTCTGCAAAACGTCTGATTAGACAGTTTTGAACTTTATATCTGTTGGGAATTAGTGTTTTTCTGCTAATTACAAATGCCCACGAAATACAAAAAATACCACGCGACAAACCCGCTCGTGCGCCAGTGCGCACAATGATTCTAGTGATCCCCAACGTTTGCCCCATTTTACTTTCTCGACAAGGCCACAACGATGGTGGTGGCATTACGATGAACATGTTTTGCTATCGGCCACAGAAACGGTAACCGCTGTGACTGGTTATCCCTGTGATGAACCGGTGCGAGGGAAGCGTGTCGCTCTTTCGCGGAACGTTAGGGGCACTAGAATCATATGCGCACTGACGCGCGAGCGGGTTTGTCACATGGTATTTTTTTGTATTCGGCGGGCATTTGCAATGAGCAGAAAAACACTAATACTTAACAGATATAAGTTCAAAACTATCTAATCAGACATTTTGCAAACCAATCTACAACTTTCTCATAGAAATTTTTATCTATCTTCGTTTTTTGAAAAGTTAGTTAAATAAACATATCTAATTAAACAATATTTGAGAACACAAAAATAGTCTGACTAACTCCATGTGACGGTGAGCATACAACATGCATTTGGTCGCGTCGTAATTACGTGTTTCGGCATATTTTGAAACTCTGGCTCAAGTTACGTGGGACACCCTGTATGTAGTGGACAGGATGTGCCCGATTTTTTATTTTCACTGCATATAACCTAATACGACATCGCTCAAGGTTACATTAGCCTTTTCAAAGTCTCGGATGCGCCATTCTTAAACCATCTTCAGCTTAATTTAGGAAAAAAAATCTTTCGGTCGCTTTTATCTCAATCGCATGGAGTCGAAAAAATCATTTTTCGAGCTTTCAACATTGCCGATATTGAGGGATTATGTTGCCTTCAAAGAAGTTGAAATATAAGGACAGCAGACAGCTTGTTTGTTTTGAGTTCCTGAAAATTACAAAAAATTAAACGGAGCCACAACTGAGTCGATAACTATGTGGCTTGAAAATGGCAAACACGCTGCACAGGCTTTCAGCAAAAATGACACTCGAAAATATTCAACTCACATTGACACACCGCTTTTGCTAAACCGTCTTCAGCATGTTATCAATAGCACGGATGCTTCTAAGTTGTATAAAAAATTTGTGCGCTTTGCACAACGTAAAGCATGTCATCTGAAGGATCATTTGGTGCAGAGGAGTGAACTTATAAATTTAGTGAATGTTTCAATGCGACGGCATTAACAAGCTGGGATATTCAAGTGTCGATGGTGGTGTTGATGGTTGTGAGTGATATTGCGTTAACCGCGGGCGAAAAATCTTGAAGAAAGCTAATAAACCGGAATCGAAATTAGGTTTTCTGTGTGGGGAGCTGGTGTCCAACAACAGAGCTAGGATCTCTTTCGAAAAGAGCCTCAAGAAGGAAAGCTGATGCACGTGTCTTGCGGTGCAGGGAGTCTTGTTAGTTGACACGTGATAAACTGCACTGCCGAAGCATATAGTTGCACCGGGTGTCACATGATCAAAATTTCAAGAGTCAGCGGCTTCAAAGGATTACGAAGAGCCGAGGCGTAATCATCGCCCGCGCCTTCGATGAAGTCCACGTACTGCCTGGGGACACCTGTAGTGGGTACCATTGTAAATTGGCCAATTGATGAATTACGGTGTATTGCACGCTTGGAAACGGTGTATTGTACGCCACTGCTTTGAGCGCAGTTGCATCAGGCTCTTCAAGCTGATTCGGGAAGCTATATCAGCTAATTTAGTACTCCTCGTCCTCCAACGCCACTTCCACTGTAGGTCAGCACACCAGATGCTTATTCTGTCTGGGTTCCTCGGTTTCCCCTTTCTTTTACACTTCTCTATATGCTTCTCTTTCGGCAGCGTCATCAGAGCACCGCACAGCACCGTATCGAGGAGGTTAGGTGCATGGTGGGCCATATGTGCGCACTTCATATCAATGTCCTCGCATAGTTTGCCAGGCTGAAAGTCAAGTATTCGGCGCATATCGGTTTGTTTGGGGAATGAAAATACAAGCAAAGCCACATCTGCTGATTCGTCACAATCGATTGTATTCTTCTTCACCCAAGGCCCACTTATGAACTAGCGAGGATGTCCTGCGATGACATAAACGGAATGTCACGTCATCGCGTTGACAAGATGCCTTCACAAGGTGAAATCATCACTCATTGCTGGTGATCACTGTTGCCTACACCAATGGCAAGCTTTGACGTTTGGAAGGGCATCCAAGGAAGCTTTCGCCGTAATAGAGTGCACTGAGATAAATGTGTGGCTTGCAGGTGAACTGGTGCGCGAGGAGGTGATCCTCCGACACTTTTTTCTGGGCCTGTTGCTGACGGAGGTGGTACGGAATCACAGAGGCGCCTGGCTGTTCCGGCTGCTGCAACCTTTGCCGGTGGAGCACCGCGCCAGGCTGCTGTTTATTATCTACGGACCGTGCCGCAACGGTGAGTGCACTTACTCGCTCATTTTTCGTGGCAAGAGAGGCTGCGGTGGCTTCGCAGAAAGGCAATGCTCCAATAAAATCTCTTGTGTAGAAATAATGACTATCTCAATAAATAAATGAGTCGGATTGAGTACATGAGTGATCAAAGCAGGAAGAAACAAAAACTACAAATGTTTTCAAAATCTAATTTCTGGGTGAGCTAGTAGAGCATGCCTATGGCGGGAATTGTTGCTCATACTAGGGGACAAAAAAAACTGTTTCTTAGCGAAAGAAGCAAATTTTTGCACACGTGCATTTCCCGGTGTTTGTCCTACTTACTATGTGTAACGGTTTCGACCATTGGACATTTTGAATCTTTGCTAAAGCGAACTTCCCCTCAATAGTAGAAATCGCGCGGACATTCATGCTTCAATGAACCGTGCGTTCCTGCAAGCGTTATTCAGTGTCCGATTGGCGACTGCCATTTGCCACTTTCGAACGAAGTTATATACGAAACTGGCGTTATCGAAACGAGAAGCGATTCGCAGACCTCTGATTTGACAAAAAAGGCTTTATGTTTCTACACAATTTGTACTTAAACCGACTAATATGTGCCTAGCACCAAGTCGTGGTAGTTTGATAAAAAGCCAGGAGAATTGTCATCCTCCGTACCCACAAATAGGTTCTATGCTTGGTATAGGCTTCCCTGCATGCCTAAGCCCTCGGTAAGGGTTCCGGTCCGGTATAGCTTATATTTTACTGTCGCATTCTCCGAACGCAATTTTGTTATGGAGCCCGTGTCACTGAAATTCCTGTGTCAGTATCGTTGGTTGTGAGCGGACATCGGCATTGTTTTCAAGCAAAAGAAAAGAAGAGATAGCTGGCGATAAACAATTTTTATAAAATTGGTTTGAGTGCGACTTGCATCCATACTCTCATTTCGACAGTCAGGCGTATTATCACAGAGTCACGCCTGTGCTTGAAACTGCTTCAGAGATAAACCCTACACATGCATTATGTAGTGTGAGCAAACCGTTACCACATGCCATATTGCATGGCAGAGCAGCAGCATTGACACCAGGCATCGCACTATTGAAATGGAGCACCAAGTGCATGGTTTAAAAGGTCACTCATTACAAAGCGGTCAGGTGTAATTTATCATCGTCAGCAGCAACACGTTTTGCATCGACGCCTAGTGGGCAATTGGCAATTGCACTTGTAGCAGGCATTCTAGGAGAGTTTGTAACCACTGTTACTCGTCCAAACGGTAATTTAATCATGGCACCGTCGAGGTTTCCGCTTAGAAGCGGAGCCTGTCAAGTGGATGAGACGGCGATGCATGAACGGGGCCCGATCGCGCTGTCACGTTTTCCTCTTGAAGGCCAAGCGTCAAGTCCTTGACACCGTTGTATACATGCACCGAATGAGAGTTCGGTCACTTATTTGTAAATGTGAAACGTTTGTTTGTCTATTTGAAGCGAAAGGTGAATTCGAGGTCATGAGGGACTTCAAATTTTGTCGACGATTGATGCACAGGGATGCGCTGCTACTGTTTTGACGCCTGTCTCCTTGTTTCACTCCCCGGCACGGTTGGGCGCACGAGGGCACCTACTTCGGTTGCGCGCAAGCCGTCACGTTCGATGGACAGCATACTCTTATGATTTAATGGACTCGGAGCAGTGCTAACGATACTGCATGCGCAGTTGTAAACGGACTCTAAATGTCACCACTGATCGAAATGCCACTCTTCATTCATGCCTGCTATTGGCCCAATAGCATATACTATACCTTCTGTTCGACGTCAAAGAGCGGGCGGCTGCAGTTGCAAAGATAGTGAGCTCGGGCCTTTCTATCGAAATGGGGTGCCTGTTAAAATGAGAACTTTCGCGTTACGCTTCTAAACTTTCCTTGCCGCACACGGAGGTATGATTTGGCTGAGCTGTTCATAGTGTGCTTTCCGCAGGATGCATGTGTTTTTGCACCCAGCCTGATGACTGCTTATACACCAAATCAGTGTTGTTGACGTGACAATATCAATGAGACGGGTGCCATGCCACTCATGTTTGATATGTCGTTCATATATGCCGCACACACAACGCATGTGACGCACATTACCGCATTAGCCTTAATCAAACGGCCACCGCGTCAGCATGGTCACACGTTGCCATTTGTGTCACAGCGTAAGTACATGATAAGCACTGCGCGATATTCATGTCACAACTCGTCTTGTATGTTCGTCATACAGCCACTTAGTGCTATCTAAATTTTGGTAGCGTCTAGTTTACGAGACGGCCTCGAGAGCTCAATAAAGCAGGTGACGGGACAGATACAGGCGATATGGTCATGGCTCTCGATGCAATATTCTTCGCGATTGTGTGTTTATCTCTCATTGAAGTCGGTGTTTAGCGATATATCCATGTCAACATAAGAAGGTCTGAATGATTAGCATAGAAAAATACCTTTCAGTGTCATTTAACTAGTGTGAAGATAGAAGCCAGCTGCTTACGCGGCCACGGATATTGCGTTGTTTTTGCGTCCATTCACTCTCTTGTGTGCGTCAGTGCTCCTTCAGTTCCCACCATTCGTCCTCCGAGCGAACGACGCTGGTCCGTGCCATAGTCCAAAAGGCAACTGCTTGTAACATGCTAGCGCGGTCTCTATAGTCGTTAGAGAAAGCAGCACAATGATTGGTGGGGATTGCCACCGCCGAATATCGCTACAAGTGTGAATGAGGCAGTGGCGAGGGGAACTTGTGGCGAATGCTGATGCGTGAAGGAAGTCGAAGATAGTAGTACTACGCGTCTTCTGTCCACGCACGCGATCCCCTGTAACCTAGCCATATGGTTTTGCTGCAATACAAGCGACTGTATGACTTCTGGAAAAAAAGCTTCGTAAGTTGGTGAATCATACCGATGACGACACAAAATTGTGCGAAATGTGGACCTCGCCTTTTTTTTGATTACATGCGCGTGTGTTTACTTGTAGCTGTCCACACGACGTCACCAATGCACCAGTAGCGGTAGTCAAGTTACGTCGTTGATGCGCAGTTTCTCTACAGAAAGACTAAAAAAAAGCAGCATATCCACGGGGTGAATGATAGAGAGTGAGGCGAAGCATTCGTCCGTCCATGCATTCGCCTGTGTGACCGTCCGTGCGTGCGTCTGTTCATGCGTCCACACGTCCATCCGTGTGTCCGTCCCTGCGTTCGTCCATGCAACCGCCCCTGCGTCTGTCCATGCGTCCATCCGTCTGTGCAGCAATCCGTGCATCCGTCCATGTATCTGTCTGTGTGTCCGTTCGTCCATCTAGTCAACACTCCAAGTACCATCATCTAGCTTATTTTCATCATATATTCCGCATATAGAAGCACCGCCATCCAGCGGACATTCCAAAGACTAAACGAGAGGTGGCACACGCGCACTTTCTTACGGATTGCGCCTCTTGTCTACTTCCCACCTCTAACCACCTCGAGTTCATGGTATATACTAGTTACTGTATTCATGGCACTGCGGCCCAACGCTCGCTAAACCTTTCTAAAACCAAGGAGGTTACGCCCAGCGAGTATAACCTAGCAACCCTTTCTTGTCAGTTAGTGATCAATGTACATGGCTATGGCTGCTAATGGGGAATGAGAGGCAGAAGAATTTGGCCTTTACTTTCTTACGGCTTGCGCTTCGTATCTACTTCTCACCTTTAACCACCTAGAGTTCATGGTATATACTAGTTCACTGTATTCATAGCACTGCGGCCCAACGCTCGCTAATCCTTTCTAAAACCAAGGAGGTTACGACCAGCGAGCATAACCTAGCAACTCTTTCTTGTCAGATAGTGCTCAATGTACATGCCAATGGCTGCTAATTGGGAATGAGAGACCGGCTTTTAGTTAACGCACACGCTGCAAATTTTTTATTGTTTAACAACGCACAGAAGAAATCTCCCACCTGCACCACCTTGAAGGTCAAAGTGTAAGACTCGTTACGCACTACGACTGCCACGAGGGACGAACGGGGGCTGTTTTAAGGAGCTTCGCCCCTAACAGAGCCGGTTGATTTGAAAATAAAGCACATCCAGAAAAATAAACCATACAATATTTAACGATAACGGGAAACACATCTATGTTTATTTTATACTGAAAAAAAAATCCTTTAGTGCAGATTGCACAGTTCCTGTGTTCCAATGAGCACTTGCTTATTCCGAAATCAGAATTACTCTTTTACCGGACCTGTTTGAGTCAACATGGGCCAGTTCCCCATAAGCAACAGACGTTCTCCATGTGTGACTCAGGTAGATTGCCTTTCTACTTTCGTTCTAAATAAAAGCCAAAGTGAAATCATGTTGCTTCGTGAAGGCTATGCGTTGTAAGCAGCAGTAAAAAATTGGCGTATACTTTTGAGAAAAACACTGCTTCTTCCACACGCAGGTGAGATCCTCTGGTCGCTGACTCCACTGCAAAACGCACAGGCACGGGTGGCACGGTTGGTGCGCAGATCGTTAGCCACGATGGCAGGGGCGTTGGTCGACCTCCACGATGGCGTTATGGCGTGGACCCGGAAGGACACCATGGAAATAATCGAAAAGCTTTTCGGTAAGCATATGCATACTATACGACGAGGCCTTAATTAGGAGCAGAGGAAGTGGTAGAGACAGGCAAAGTTACAATGCAACAGGAAAATGCCGCATATTATCGCGTGACACCCCTGCCCCCCCCCAAGAAAAAAAAAGAACGGCACGAAAAGTGCAATGATATTGGTGCAGACAGTTGTATGTAATCGAATAATCTTATAAGCGCTAAGGTATATTGACCTTTATACGTGCAACATGTAAAATTACAGTTTTATCATTCCAGGTGGTCAAAATTTCCGGAGCCCTCCACTACGGCGTCTCTCATAATCAAATGGTGGTTTTGGGACGTTAAACCCCACAAATCAATACAGTCTTATCATTGCCGCCATGTTAGTTCTAAAAAAACGTGGTTCGCGCTCAAGCTGATCAGAAGAATCCAAGACAATCGGAAATGGTCAGCATGCCGACGCGGTGCACGTAATACCAACGGGTCCGGTCGCAAAAAAAGGGGGGGGGATGTGCGTGCGTGGCAATCCTCATTTCTTAGTCAAGGACGTATGCGGTATTGTCAGTAGAAATCACGAAATCACTCATCACACAAAGCATTCTCGCATACGCATTTCACGCGCTGTCATTCCACGGCCACTGTATTAGCTTTTTCATGGAGTGACCATGGTAATTCATCCCACATTCCCTTCAGTGTGCAGCTTTGTTTTTGGCATGCATCTGATGGGGGACATGGCTAGTCGGTCAGCAAAATCGTCATCATTATTGTCAACCCATTTTATGTGCCGTAAGGACCAAGCCCCTCTCAACGTTCTCCGATTTACCCCATTATGTGCCGGCTGATTTCATTGTATGTCTATGAATTTATTAATTTCATCGCTTTGCCCAACTGGCTGCCTTCGTCGGCTTCCCCTGCCATCCCTCGCTAACCGATACATTGCTCGAACTGACCACCGGTTGTCAGCTCAACGTGTAATGTGCGATATCTGCCGCAGCAAAGTAAGGCAAGAAATAGTACGATGAAAGGAACAGGGGGAAGCACGCTTGCACTGCCAGAAAATGCTCAAGAGACGGTTAACTTGGTGCGACTGTTATGTTACGCCGAAGCCACTCCCCTGATTCACCGTCATCTTGCACCCAGAAGCCACAAAATTATATGCAGGGCATCCTCTGAAGTGGCATGCAAATGTTCAGTATTGTTTCGAGTATTAGAATACCTCTCATATATACCCCCAATAATTTTGGTTAATCGTTAACAAGAGATCAGCTGTTGTGCTCTTTCCTGTGGCACTCATTTCTCTAGCGCACACGAAAATTCGTGGTGCCAGGTGTAAAAAGCAGATGGGAGGAAACGCGACTACCTGCGTTGCCCCACGATGCCTGGCGTCGCGGGGAAAGTGCAACAAGAGTATAAAACTTTTCACAAAGCAGATTCTTGTAATCACACTAAATACAAAGTCAAACGAAAGAAAACGAGTTTTATTACTAAGTTGTAATTCGTGTTACATGCACTCTGCAAGTATTGGGGCACACTAGAGTGCCAACTCGAGCACGAAATCCGAGCCGAGCTGGAACGGGATTAGCTTTGACAAGTGGCGTAGCCAAGGGGGGTTCGAACTCCCCAAATTTTCGCGTGACTCCCCCTTCCACCGCTCTTACCCAACTTTATTTCGTTGCTTCGTGCTGACCTGATTTAGAAACGAAACAGAGCTACTATCACGATATAATTCCTGGACGGTTTGGAAGTTATTAATGTCTGCACACGAAAAAAAGTGTCGCGGTGGTTGTCAAGGTTACGGCACTGAGATTTTGGGCAGGAATCTCCACTGTGAGCGTTTTAAGCTAGCTCAGCGACGTGTTTAGCGCTGCAGCGGTAGTCACTGGAACAGATCTCGCCATATGGAGTTGATCACAACAATAATTTTACCTAGGCAGAGATTCATTATAATGGTAAAAGCCAGACACAGTTCCAAGGTCTGATAGGCCACGTTCAAGCATATTACAGTGTGACTCTTCGTATGTGGGCTAAAATATACTCAAGCCAGAGAACATTTCTATTGAACTTTTGCATGTTGTAATAACACACACACACACACAGACACACACACACACACACACACACACACACACACACACACACACACACACACGCACGCACGCGCGCACACACACACACACACACACACGCACGCGCACACACACACGCGCACACACACACACGCGCACACACACACGCGCACACACGCACGCGCACACGCACACGCACGCACGCACGCGCGCACGCACGCACGCACACGCGCACACGCGCACACGCGCACGCGCACACGCGCACACGCACACGCGCACACGCACACGCGCACACGCACACGCACACACGCACACGCACACGCACACGCACGCGCACGCGCGTGTGACAATATTTGGGTCATCCACCGAACTTCGCATGTATGCGAGTGTACAATATATTAATACATATCTGTACTATGCTCTAATGGCTAAAGGCACTACGAAGTGTCTCATGACGAAAGTCCAACGCAGGCAAAGGTGCAGGTCTATCATAACCTTAGAAAGGCCTACTGACATGCTCGTCATGTAGCTTAAGCTTATAAGAAAGGAGATGGTAGCCATAAAGCTGATTAATTCATTGATACGTGGGGCTTAATGTCTCAAAACCACCATATGATTATGAGAGATGCCATAGTGAAGAGATCAGAAAATTTCGACCACCTGAGGTTCTTTAATATGCACCCAAATCAGAGCTGAAGGGTCTACAGTGTTTTCGCCTCCATCCAAAATGCAGCTGCCTAAGCCGGGATTCAATCCCACGATCTCGTGGTCATAAAACAAAAGCAGCGCAATAATAAATGCAGTGTGGGCAGCTGTAGTGAGCACAAGTTTTATTGTTCAGCAGTGTGGCAAACAGTGCTATAACAAGGAACATAATGCTGAAAAAATATATGACAAAGATATATATACTGATTCACTTCCTCTGTTCGTCCCTTTAAATTGATCTGGCTTTAGAAGGGCACACCAAGCGATTTCTGTAACTAGCGACATAACGCACTGCAAGAAGTGCACTGAATGAAAGCACATGTTATAATGAAAGCACATGTTATAATGTAAAATTAAGAATATATATATAGTAACCATAGTTTTCTTACAAGAAATGAAACAATCTCATTGCAAGCAACGTTTCATGCAGCAAAGAGACATATGACATACCAGGATAATGTTTATTATCTTTTTCATTTGACCTGGACTAGTGGTTAAGGTACTCGGCTGCTGACCCGCAGGTCGCGGGTTTGAATCCCGGCTGCGGCGGCTGCATTTCCGATGGATGCGGAAATGTTGTAGGCCCGTGTGCTCAGATTTGGGTGCACGTCAAAAAACCCCAGGTGGTCAAAATTTCCGGAGCCCTCCACTACGGCGTCTCTCATAATCATTTGGTGGTTTTGGAACGTTAAACCCCACATATCAATCAATCAATTTTTCATTTGACCTGAAAATTGACACGCGTATAGAGCAGTGGTCTTGTGGTAGTCCCACTCGTTGAGGCTTCTGAAAATTTCAAGTGTGTTCTTCGACCATATGAACGGAAAAAAGACCAATTGGTCCTTTTTGGCGAGTCTCCTTACCTTAACAATATTTTTTTTTCAAAAAGCTCACATGTCTTGCAGATAGCTCCAGCCTGATATTTGGAATACACCAGTCAGGCAAGCATTTCTAGCCAGAGAGGTTGGCACTTCAGTTATCGCTTACTAACTGAAGGAAAGGTGCGCTTGGTTTCTATGGCGTCATTAGCAAACGCCATCTAACCTCGTCGTCCTGCAACTCCTGACGTCTTGGCGCGTTAAACACGTAAAGACCAATGTCGTTATCAGGAATTGCGGTTTCCGTGCATGCATCATGCTCTGATCAGTTTTCAGTTCTTTTGGCAGACGAGTCGTATTCAGGCAGGGCTAAACTACAACTTGGAACCGTTTCTTTGGCTGCTGTAGTCTTTTCGCCAGTTGTCCAGTATGCACTGTGGCAAGCGTCGCACTTCGAGATACAATCATCCAACGACATCTCTCGGCGTTTCGGCACGGCCATCGAGTCTCGTAGAGGGGCGCTGATTAGAACGCGAACTACTCACCTATACGTGTTGGCAGCGTATTTAAAGGGGGTGACTTAGCATTGCTATAGGAAGCGATGCACTCAGCAAAGTTCGGGTAGTGACACTGAATTCGACAAACGAAAACTTTAGCGACGATACATGTCACCTGGTAATCTTCTGCTTCAAACACTAGCGCTCGTTTGTCCCATGGCGAAAAGATTGGTGGTATACATTTCCTTCGCTTCCCTTCAGATGCCGATAAAGTCGCGCTTGCCCAGTATAAGCGTTAAACGTCTCGCGTTTGTGATTGGGCCCCTAAAGAAGGCTGGTAGGTTTTGTTGCGTTTTGGCGCTAAACCACAGACTGGAATGAACTCGAAGGAATTGATGCTAGCAGTGAAGTTTCAGCGACTCGCATCAGAACTCCCGATACAGACAACCGACCGGCGCGGATGGTGCACAGTACAGAGTAAGTAAACTCGTGTTGCATGCACTGGCAGTTATCGTCGGAGTTCACACGTTCTGAAAAATTAATTACGGTCCCACCAACGTACTCTCAAAATCTCAGACTGCACATCATGACGGAGCCTAATCCACGTGATATACATCCGTACCAGCCTAAAAGAAGCCGAAAAGCTCGAGTACAGTGGCTGCAACGACTGAAGGACCACCCTCACTTTTATTATGCGGACGTCAGTTTCTACCCTAAACAGCAACGGAAACCTCCTGCTTTGCTCTCTTTGCTCTCGCTGTAGCCAACCGAGGTATACTTGTCAACTCCGCCTCCATACATACCTCTTCCTCCGTGTCAACCGAGGCAACTGCCATCACCCTCACCAACAAGGTGTCTCTTCATACGTGGTCTCAAGACTCTCGGAAAGCTTGTCGTATGTACCTCAAGGGAATAATAACAAGGGTCATCAATCTGATGAAAAGCGAACTCCTCCATTACCATGGGTTAGTCTGGTGTCCTGACCATACAGTGTAGGAGGGCAATGATCTAGTTTATTGACAAGCTCTGGTACTCAGCGGCCGAGCATTACGACCGCCCACCGCTGAAGAGGATACAGAGGAAAGGGTGACACGGCGTGGCACCTTAGACAAACAATGATTAGATAGCCGCAACAGGGCACCTCCCCACAAAGACCTTAATTGACATCAAGCTTGGGATTAGCGCCCCTGCAGACTAATACATTCCCAAGCCTGCATAAGCTTCACATCATGCACCCGGAGAGATATCACAACGCATGCCCGGGTTGTGAAGATACTCCTATACGAACACACATAACCTACAGCTGTGCAGGGCGACCTGTCACTGTCAACATAGGACATACGCACCCCATTGTGTTCGCTGAACAGACCCTGGGAAGACAACTGCAACCCTGGGCCAAACCCACCGAGCCGCTATAGCCAGAGGAGCCTTGGAAGAAGGGCCCCACCCGTGATGAACCACTTTTTTTTTATAAATGTTGTCTCGATCTCTCTCTAGTGAACCGATCACTCGAGATTGCGTGTGGTACGAAGCTGCTTCTGTTCGCGCCGGCGTAAGTGCTGCAAGCATGAATGCACGTATACTAGTTAGAACAGTCTATACATGGCATATCTATGCTGCACGGTGAAATATTCTGTACAGTTCTGAATCTGTAAACGTAAAAGGAAATCACGGCTGCACGCTTGCAAACAACGGAAGACACTTTGCCGTAACCCTATCGTTTCAGCGAGCAGAGCGACGATATATACGAGAGAAAAAAATGAGAGCATAACGCATTTTTGTGCTTATTTATTTTCTGTCACACACACATATATATATATATATATATATATATATATATATATATATATATGTGACGAACAAGCTATTCCTATGTAAGTAGGCAAAGTCTGGTCCCAGGTGCATTTTCTTACCAACATTCGCAACATTTCACAACATTGAATTCCTTGTCCTTGCAGATTTCACGATGCAACCTCTACAATTGTAGGAATTTATTGCTATCAAGTCACAGTGCAACTGTAATGTCACCCAAGGTTGCGATAAAGTATGTCCGAAAAATAACGCGTGCGAAATCCAGTCGCCAACGTGCAGCATAACTCACAAAAAATTACTTATTGCGTATCGCAAGCATGCTTGGATGCGAGCAGTAAAGTAAAAAAAAATAACGTTTACTAAAAGCTATTACTGCGTGAGTGCTGCTTGACATATAGAGTTTAACAAACATCTTTCCCATAGGCATGTAGTCACAAACATTGATAGTAAGAAATTATTTGCTCAGCAAAGTAAGCAAAACCGAAATGTAGTTTAAAATGCACAAAACATGCTGCATACCTCTATTTCGTCGTTGTAAGTGGAGCCGTCCTTGACTTGTGAAACGCACTTCGCCGCGACGAGGACTACGCGATCTACGCTTTAGAGATTAATGTTTAAGGATGTCTTCTTCGATCGGGTTGGTCATCACAATGATGCGTTTTCGAAGACTATATAGTCCATTCTATGGTGTGACGAAAGGCCGTTGCTTCAAATGGTCATTCTACCTGTCGTTTATTTTACTGCAATTACTTTACTTTTACTTACTCTCTTCACTAGCATATGCATGGGGAGAGAGGGCAGTCTCATGACTTTGATATCTTTTAGACCTGAGAACGAACACTGGCGTCGCTGTCGTCGTGGCGATGTGACGTCACGGCACGGACTCGCCTTCTGTGCCGGCGCTTGTCGCCTTTTTCAGCGCCAGCCATGTACGCGCTGTTTAGCGATACGTTGGTGATGATTCCTCTTTTTCGTGACACCAATTTCTCAACATACAAGGTTTCACAACTAGTGAGAGTTTTTAAAGCTGTAAGAAATTTGCATAACTTAGCTTAGGATAGGCAGACCTCTCCGAACGGAAGTCATTGCGAACACGGTGATGCAGGAAAAGTCGTTCGTTGTTTTTATCGTGTACACCACAGAATAGGTGCTAAGGAAATATGCTAAGTGGTAATAATGTTATTATAACTAGGCATTGACTCCGGGATTAGACATGTCTTTGCCGAAGTATGAAAAACGAAATTGGGATATATTTTCAAATCACTAATACATTGCGCTTTACCGTGTAATTTACGCCTGCATATGCGAATGTTCTGAATGATTTGGCAGAACTGCGCTTTCTCAGCAGGATACATTATGGATATGATTGTCATAAGCACTCACGTAACACATTCGTCAAACAAACAAAATGCTACTGCTGCGCACACAAATATTTCGAAAATAATGAGATAATTTCGTTCTCTGGGAACACTTATGTGCAGGTTTCTTCTCAACAGTCGCCAGAGATTATGTAGTCCTATACCATGATTTGTGTGAAATGCTGGAGTGTTCTACCGCCGCGTCACAAACGCTTATGGAAGCTTAATGTGGGAGCACCGCTGATAGCCACGATTTCAACACAAACGTCAGAAAGTCGAATTGAACTCTTCATGTGGCGCACTATCACGGACGTGGTCTGAGCAGTATCGTGACAAGGGGATGGCTCACCGGGCCTGTCCCCTACCCCCCAAAAATTTTTCCCCGTGTAGAGAGAGAGAACCATTTCGAGTAGGTGCTCTTCCTAAACCCTGAAAAAAATTTTCAACCTATAGGCTTCTGGGCCCATGCAATAACTAAACAACCTTCGCTTCGATATGGCGATGACTGGTCTCGCACGTCATGTCCACCAACAGGTAATCATCATCATCTTCATCATCATCATCATCAGCCTGACTACGTCCACTGCAGGACAAAGGCCTCTCCCATGTTCCGCCAGTTAACCCGGTCCTGTGCTTGCTGCTGCCAATTTATACCCGCAAACTTCTTAACCTCATCTGCCCACCTAACCTTCTGTCTCCCCCTAACCCGCTTTCCTTCTCTGGGAATCCAGTCAGTTACCCTTAATGACCAGCGGTTATCCTGTCTACGCGCTACATGCCCTGCCCATGTCCATTCCTTCTTCTTAATTTCAGCTATGATATCCTTAACCCCCGTTTGTTCCCTAATCCACTCTGCTCTCTTCTTGTCTCTCAAGGTTACACCTACAATTTTTCTTTCCATTGCTCGCTGCGTCGTCCTCAATTTAAGCTGAACCCTCATTGTAAGTCTCCAGGTTTCTGCTCCGTAGCTAAGTACCGGCAAAATACAGCTGTTATATACCTTCCTCTTGAGGGATAGTGGCAATCTACCTGTCAGAGTGCTTGTCCAATGTGCTCCACCCCATTCTTATTCTTCTAGTTACTTCAATCTCGTGGTTCGGCTCTGCGGTTATTACCTGCCCTAAGTAGACATAGTCTTTTACAACTGCAAGTGCACTATTACCTATCTCGAAGCGCTGCTCCTTGCCGAGGTTGTTGTACATTACTTTCGTTTTCTGCAGATTAATTTTAAGACCCACCTTTCTGCTCTCCTTGTCTAACTCCGTAATCATGAGTTGCAATTCGTCCCCCGAGTTACTCAGCAATGCAATGTCATCGGCGAAGCGCAGGTTACTAAGGTATTCTCCATTGACTCTTATCCCTAACTGTTCCCATTCTAGGCTTCTGAAAACCTCCTGTAAGCACGTGGTAAATACATTGGGGAAATTGTGTCCCCCTGCCTTACACCCTTCTTTATTGATATTCTGTTGCTTTCTTTATGAAGCACTATGGTAGCAGATGATCCCCTGTAGATTTCTTCCAGAATGTTTATATATACTTCATCTACACCCTGATTCCGCAGTGTTTGCACGACGGCTGATATTTCTACTGAATCAAACGCCTTCTCGTAATCTATGAAGGCTATGTATAGTGCTTGGTTATACTCTGAGCATTTTTCTATTACCTGATTGATAGTATGAATGTGGTCAATTGTTGAGTAGCCTGTTCGAAATCCTGCTTGTTCCTTTGGTTGATTGAATTCTAATGTTTTCTTTACTCTGTGAGCAATTACCTTTGTAAATAGCTTGTATACTACAGAGAGCAAGCTGATCGACCTGTAATTCTTCAAGTCCTTGTCATCTCCTTTCTTATGTATTAAGATGATGTTAGCGTTCTTCCAAGACTCTGGTACTGTTCCCGTCAGGAGACACCTCGTAAATAGGGTGGCTAGTTTTTCTAACACAATCTGTCCTCCATCTTTCAGCAGATCTGATGTTACCTGATCCTCACCAGCAGCTTTGCCCCTTTGCATGCTCTCCAAAGCTTTTCTGACTTCTTCTATCATTACTGGTGGGGTGTAATCTGGGTTACTGCTAGTTCTTATAGTATTAGGGTCGTGGTTGTCTCGGCTACTGTACAGATCTCTGTAAAACTCCTCCGCTTTTTTAACTATCCTATCCATATTGGTAGTTATTTTGCCTTCTTTGTCCCTTAGTGCATACATCCGACTTTTGCCTATTCCAAGTTTCCTCTTCAATGCTTTGACACTTCCTCTGTTTTTCAGAGCGTGTTCAATTCTCTCCATGTTATACCTTCTTACATCGCATACCTTACGCCTATTAATCAACTTCGAAAGCTCTGCCAGTTCTATTTTGTCTGTTGTACTTGACACTTTCATGATTTGACGCTTCTTAATTAGGTTCTTCGTTTCCTGGGAAAGCTTAACAGTGTCCTGTCTAACTACCCTGCCTCCAACTTCCACTGCACACTCCGTAATGATACTCGTCAGATTATCATTCATTGTAACAGGTAATCAACTGCAATCAAATTTAACGATGCAGGTGGCTATCTAAACTGGTATAGTATAGAGCGCGATTGCACCGTTGCTGCGATTCTGCACGAAGACAAAATCTGACCGCCGTAGACATTTCAGAGCCTAACCTCAACCGCACTTAACCTGAATAATTTCGGTCAATTGAAAGTTCAAAATAACTGTGAGAGAAACATAACACTAAACAATGTGCCGAGTGAACAAGTACATGAAAAAAGCACACAACAGCAGCGGCGGTATTCTAGGGCGAGCGGCTTTCGGTGTATGTTGCGATACTCAATGCGGCACCCGAGTGCGGTGCTTGATACTCTTGTGAAAGCGCTGTCCATAGATACGTGGATTCCTTCGGCACAAATTATTCTAGAAAACGAGAAGCCCTGATATGCCCTAAATGAATCAACCATGCTCATCTCAACCTTGTAATTTAAATATGGTGTCTTGATTCCCTTCTAAAGTCACATGGTTATGCGTCAATGAGTTTGTTGTATCCAAACAGAAGTGGGTTCTTGATTTTCACACCCGTCGGAATGCGGCTGTTGTCGCCACGAATGGAATCCATCGGGATTAGCAGCGCGACACAGACTTTCTCACTCATCTCACATTGCTATACAACCCAGCACGTGAATGGGCAGCAGCAAAAGTAAGATTTTTATTGTTTTACCTGACACCTTACTGAATCTATTTTTTTATTCATCTGCAGCTTGAGACAAGCGAAAAGAAAACGCAAACATTGAAACAGCGCACGAAGCGAGCACATCGTTATGTAGGCGCACCGCGGCTCCCGTCGAAGACTCTAATATACACCATCTGCTCAAACTACCGCTGATAGGCACATCACCGTAAAAGTCTGATGCCCGCCCTCCCCCCTGAGTCGGGTATGTGTAATCCCCCCCCCCCCTGAAAAATGTCTCGCTACGCCCCTGGCTTTGACCGTTTAGGAGTGGCCATAAAGTTGATCGCGACCAAGAAAACTGATACAGATCATCCTGATTGTGATTAAAACTGCCCACTTGACAACACTATTGTTCGAGGATAAGTATCCCCGCCTAAGTGTCAATTATGAGCCCTTGAGCTCTGGCGGCTTCCTAAGCCTGTTAGACGGCCTAGAGTGTAGTTACTAAAAAGGTCATTTCGCAGTCGTAGACATTTCATAAAATATGGGTTTCGATTTCTTGTGCACTCTTCGGGCTCAATGAGTGCAATAATCTTCATCACAATCAGCGCAAAAAAAATACTCAGACACACGGAAGTGCACGACACACGCGCTGTCTAACAACCGAAAGTTTAATGAAACAAAAAAAAAAACGTGGGATATATAAGCGTTAGGCAAGGCTTGACACCTCCAGCGATCTTACTGGAGAGACCCTGGCCACCAGAATGGGCCTCTGTACAAGATCAATCCGTCGTGTCACTTTAGTATGCCGCGGGAAACCTCACCAGGCAAGATGAATTATGTTTACACCGCATCCAATGAAATGTTGCATATGCGAATTGGAAAGCAAAATGGTAGGTGTAACCTTGATAGACAAGAAGAGAGCAAAGTGGGTTAGGGAACAAACCGAGGTTAAGAATATCATAGTTGAAATCAAGAAGAAGAAATGGGCATGGCATGTTGCGCGTAAACAGGATAACTGCTGGTCATTAAGGACAACGAAATGGATTCCCAGAGAAGGCAAGTGGGTTAGGGGGAGACAGAAAGTTGGGTGGGCAGATGAGATTAAGAAGTTTGCGGATATAAAATAGCAGCAGCAAGCACAGGACCAAGTTGACTGGCGGAACATGGGAGAGGCCTTTGTCCTGCAGTGGACGTAGTCAGGCTGATGATGATGATGATGAGAATCATGATGAAACGAATTACTTCAGGAACAAAATCAGACTGTCAGGTCAGAGAGACAGTCTCAAAAGATGACCGTATATAAACTACAACGGCAAACAATCTTGGCATTGGCAGATATTGTAGGCCCATGGCAGAACAGCTACAGTGCCTTACTTGCCACAAAAGTGCTACTGACATTCTTACAGGCCACAGGCCTGAACGTAACGTTGTAAATAGTGTGACTGTATGTATTACGGGACTGTTGTGTTGTATGTGTTATGTGTTTATCACTGTATATATCATAGTCATCACCCGGCACCTGGAGTAGTATGTGAAGCGAAGAACCAAGCAAACTTCTCCAGCTTTTCATTGCAATAATTCTCTCTATCCCTCTCAACAAAGCATGTAATCACGTATGCTGTGGAAATGAAATTTCAGTATCTGTGATAGCACTTGAAGGCACCCACCACGGTGGTCTAGTGGCTCAGGTTCTCGGCAGCCGAGCCGTAGGTGGCGGGATCGAATACCGGTCGTGGTGGTAGAATTTTCAATGGAGGCAAAACTGCTTGAGGCACGTGTGCTTAGATTTAGGTGCACGTTAAAGAACCTCGCTGGTCGAAATTTCCAGAGCCCTCCACTACAGCGTCTCTCATAATCATATGGTGGTCTTGGGACGTTAAACCTCAGCTACTATTATGAAAATGCTTGAAAGCTTGCTCATGCGCCTGTCTCTTGTTTCTTATGATTTCAAACGCTTCAGCTATTTTACACCTGCACCTGTGCCTCATGAACACAGCGGTTTTGCTTAGCTCGGCTGCGCAACCACCGTGCCAGTAATCGAGGAAAAGATGCTTAGATGGTGTACTTTTCAGACACCTAGCGTGCTCCCTTAGACAATCGTTAGGCAACTTCCGGTCTGCCCAATGTACGTACCATCGCATGAAAAAGTGATGGAGGACACTACTTCGTTTGCACAATCAGTGAAATGCTTAAGAGTGCTTTCGAGAGGAGCAGCTTGCCCCATTTGCATTCTTTTGTCAACTCTCGCGCACACGCCTTCTAGCTTTTTCCCTGTGCGAAATACAACATTAATGTCCAGACAAGCTTCTTCAAACGGTGCGAGACAAAATGCAGATATGAGAATGATGAACTTTTTTCGCCTATCTGAGTACAAAACCGCAACATCAAACCCCTTTTCTGTTCCCTTTCCAAGCGATGAAACAATTGCTGTGAAGTGCAGGCAAGGACGAGGTGTGGGAATCCAGCCACGTTCAATCGGTCAACTGAAAAAAAGGCGTGGTTCAGAACAGAATTTCGGACCTAAACAATGAATACATTCGTGAAGCGCGTGTGACTGCTTCAGAGGACACTCAAGTACCGGATTGTTTCAAACGTATTTTTCATTCAGGTCTTAAATACTCTTTTGAACTAAAAACCAGACCTCTCTTGAGTTGGAAAAGTGCTCTTAGCACGCGAAGCTTCACGCCAGGTTCCCGAGGCAGAAAACGCACATTGTATCAAAGAGTCGGTGCAGCTATACGTAAAGGGGTTGAGACATCAGCATACGGGAAAAAACCTTCGAGGACTTGTGGACTCGTTCGTACATAAAGGCCTTCGGTTGCTGGTACCTGACAGGAAAGGGTGTTTTGTTGCCATGTCACATGTGATGTTTAATAAGAAGGACATCAGTGCCGTGGAAAATAACTTTAAGGTGGTGTCTGAAAAAGCTCTAAAAAGATAAAGAAGCGTACCCTGGCACTCATTGAGCAGTTAAATTTAGAGCACTTGCATTCTACTTTTAGAGTTGATAAATGTCTTAAGCTGCTGAACCTTTTTAACTGCAATACCTCATAACACTGAAGTCCCTTTCCGGGCTGTTGTTACTGAGAGCAACTCGTGGGAACACGTGTGTATTTTAGAGAAGCTTTCAGAGGCGCTGCACGTGGTTGACCTTTGTTCGCAACTCTGATAAGGAGGTGCAGTGTTGTTGAAGCACAACCATTAAAGTTGTGCTGCCTGTAACGTTTACGTACAAGACCTGTTTTATTCTTTGCCACATTCAATATTATCTTATGAGCTGTGTGAAAGAAACTATTGTCGAGCTCAATGATGAAGTGGTGTTTAGAAGCATTGTTGGTATTCCAGTGGAGAGCTTCTTACAGAGACTTTGGTTTTACTTATGCTCTACAGTTAATTAATTTGAACAGAATCTGTACGTACAGAAATCGGAGATCTATATCAAGTCAAGGGTAGCCCCAGTACTAAGTAATATATTTCTTGGAAATTGGACTGAGCCCTTGTAAAAGATTGAGGGTATTGCACGACATATTTTTACATACGTTGACGATTACTTGGTGTTTCTCAATTGCATCAATAATATGGGGTCTATGATCCAAGTCTTGAGTATGTTTAAGCAATGAGGCAAAGGTCTCTGATTTACTTTTGAAGTGCCAAGAGACAATGCCTTGCAATTATTATATCTTTCATTACATTTCCAGACGGAGCATGTTTGCTGGTCTTATTCCGACCTCTTCCACAAACCCACTTTTAAGCTATAGCTCTGCTCATTTAAATGTAAAACATGGATTGACCACCTCTCGTCTTTATTCGGCTTTAACCCTTTGGGGCACTATGCACACAGTTTTGTACATTACTCGTTTTTGTTATTTGCATCAAGTAGTGGCTAAAACAAAGCGAGATATATCGTACTTGGGATCATTTGAAGCTCCTGCATCATAAATGTTTCGTCATTTACCTACATTTTGCAGTGAGCTGATACATGTGATCACTTTTCAGAAGGCGGCACTACCACGTTCAACGAGTCGTGCGATGTGCCGCTTCCTGCAAGCATTGTGAAAAGCAGAATTTTTTTTGGTCAGGATTGACATAACCGAAAATGGCTTTGTACTATATTCCTTGGCCGAGATTGGATTCTGTTTATGCCAAAAGTAACGACTTAGAACGAGTTACTGCAAAACACACCTAAGTTCGACAATTATCCTTCTGTTGCAGTAGAATACCGAGTGCCATAAAGTAACGTCTTAGTGATTTCACACATTTATAGACAGTTGTTCATAGGTGGTGTCTAGAAGCGTTAAAGAAGTCCTGTCCTCATGCTGGACGTGAAAGTTTTTCACGGGAGGTTGACAGATTGGAAACGGCTGGTTTCGCGCGCCTGGTCGTCGCCTTCACAGCGATTGTTTCATCGCTTCGAAAGAAAACCAAATGAGGGCCTTGGCGCTGCGGTTTCACCCTCGTATAGGCGAAAAAAGTTGGTCGTTATTACGTTATCTGCACTTGGTCTCGCACCGTTTCAAGAAAATTGCCATTCATTGTGACATAGATGCTGTCTTTCGCGCTGGGCAAGGAAGCGTGTGCGCAAGAGTTGACAAAAGAGTGCAGAAGGCCGCTGTCAGCGCTGAAGGTTCCTCTAGAAAACACTAGGCGTTTCACTGACTGTGCGAGCGCAGTGGTGTACGCCATCCCTGTGTCATGCGGTGGTACGCTGGGCAGACGGGACGTTGTCTCAACATCCGGTACACCATCTGCGCATCCCTCCTATTGCCGGAAGAGCGGTTACGCAGACAAGGCAAAACCACTGTGGTGATGAGGCACAGGGACCAGCGCACGCGTGAAATTGCGTTTCATATCATGAAATTTGGCACTGTATCTGCATGTTTCACTGCCAATGTTGTCGAAAGAAAGTAACAAAACGTTTATTTCATGTTCTGCACGATAAAATCGGTGAATTGTATTTTGGAGGCGCTGCGTGGTGCCTCGATCCGTGCAGCGAAGGCGAACGAGCTCATCGAGGCATGTTAGACACGAGGGCTATCTGGCAGTTATCTTCGAGAACGAAGAAAAGCGTCCCGCCTGTCTTGGAGGCGATAAGGTGTAGGAACGCAAAGCGACGGGCGCCACCACCGTGTCGTCTTAGCAAAGCATTGAAAACGCCTTTTCTGAGCATCGCGTTGCGCTGTCAGCGCAGCGTGATAAACGCTACGGTCCTTAAAATTACTTATGTGGGCCTTCTCTAGTATAAAGCCACACATAGAAGATATCGACGTGTTGTGGTGCCTCAGATATGCGAAATAATGGCTTTTGAATTGACAATCGCACACGAATGAACGCTGAAACTTGAGCAATACTGGTGAGCACTGCAGATGGCGTTGGACGTTGGGGTATCGTTCGGGGCCGTTTAGGACATCGTTACGGTAGACAAACAGACAATTGTACAGTAAGACATAAATACAGACAGGCAGGCAGACAGACAGACCAAAATTTTTGCGTCAAAGTACCCCAAGAAAGACTATCGTCTTCGAAAGCAAAAGACAGTTGCGTGAGCAAGCCTTCAGTTGCTCTCTCAGATGCTGAAATTTCATTTCTACAGCATACGTGATTACGTGTATGGCAAGCGCTGATAGAACTTTCAATGCCTTTCTTTAAGCTTAAACATTACACGTTTCTTTTTCGCAACAATCTTTCGGTTGTTATAAACACTTGTGTCGTGCACTTCATTGTGTTTTCGTGTTTGGTTTTTTGCAGTAATCGTAACGAGTATTTTCCAATTAGCCCAATTTGCTATTCTACTGCCACGGCCTCTGGATGAAAAGCAGCCTTGCTATTGCAACAGTGCTGTCTGTCAGACGTGATGTATGAAAACGTTTCCTTGTGTTTGTAGCGGCACTTGACAATATATTCATGCAATGTTGCGCTATCTGCCGAAGTACTTGTGTGCATGACCATGTGGCGCATCGTGCCTCTAGAGACAATTAAGCATAGCATACAGCAAATATCTCCATTGACGAAATGATATGCTGTTATACCGTGCTTGTGTTGACGACGCAGAAAGCTTTGACGAAAGGCGGCCCTTGGACCGTGCAAGAATGCTTATGCACTGTGGAGTTGACATCTGTGTAATGTACATGAACAAACTTCAGAGAGAGCTTCCAGGTGAAGCGGCCAACCTCTTCGTCGACCTCGTTCTGGTGAAAATAACTATATTACAACTCATTAGAGGTGTGGAAAATCAGTCTTGAGCGATTCCGAAAGGTGGAGGAACAATAAAGAAGTGAAAATATGCGACGTAACTTTCCGCAGCTCTAGGCAGTTAAAAAACCCGTAGATATTTTCACATAGCTTTGTGCTACGAGCAAGTAAATTAGATTTTTTCTCACCATGACGCGTTCTGTGTGCACGCTCTCTTTTAACCTTGCTCTCGGTCGCTTCCGCTCTTGAGCTGCAGGTTGTAGAGGCGCTTGAGCAACCTCGTACGTGAACTCTTTGTTCCTAGATGTGGGGTGTTGGGCCTTGTCATCTCATCCTTTCTAACGTGCTATGCTAGCGACGCGCGTGAAGTGCATGGATGAGATAGCACCACAACTAGCAGTCTCACTCTGGGAAATCAGAAAATGCGTTTTCTTGGCACCTTCAAATCTCGCGTTTCGGTTTATTCCGTAAAAAAGGTGGCTTCACCGCCCTAGGTGTTATATCGAGGTGAAGTTAATTTTTTTTCCACACAATACTACGGAAGCAGTTGTCGGTGTTTTCCGACCGGGTGCTTACTTCGAAACGAGATCGCACCTGACGGCAAATTTTTAACGGCTGGTTTTCGCGTTGTAGCCAGTCGCTATTGCTGTTTCGGTGGTGTTTATACAAGTGTGCCGTCACAAAGCATTTCAAAACACGAGTAACATTTGAGATATTCAATGAACCCATTCTACTTTTACGATGCTGTTATTCACATGCAAAGCGTTTCTTGGCATATGGAAGGCACTTTGAGCGTATCCATCCATCCACCCACCCCACCCACCCCACCCACCCATATCTGGCACATATCTGCTTAGCATGGGCCGCGGTATTCAGGTAAGCGCAACAGGTGATTGGCAGTTTATATATACTAGGAATGGCTGAAACAGGCATTGGTAATTTAAATGCGAGACCATTAGAAAAACTGACATCCACTGCCTTCACCCTACGAGTGCAAATAATAATTATCGGAGTTCAAGCAGGAATTGAACTCAAGCATTCTGCGTGGAAATCAAGTATTCTACCACAGATACACGCCAGATATCGGAACTGCTTCGGAAGAAGACCCTATGGAGATGCAATGTTGGTTAAATGTCAAATGTGGTTGCAGGGCCGGCTTTCTGTTCTATGAAACAGGCACTACGTCCGGTTAACTTCAATTGTGATTAAGCACGCTTCTGATGTTGGTAGTATCGTTGCTGTTTGCGTCGTTACGCAGGAGTAAAGAACTGGTGATATAGATTATATACGACTGTTAGACATAATTTTGTGCGTACATTCGCACATATGGCTATCATTTCGTAACGCTACTGCCCATGAAATTTCATCACAGTTGCCTTTCCTGTGCATCCTTCGCATAACATCCAGTCTCATGGTACGTGGTATCTGCCTAATTTATGGTAGTAGTAGCAGTAGTCGTGTTAACATCCACTAAGAGAGAAGACTACTGCACGTGGAATCTCCTTTGGGAGTTATATAAGTGGTGCGTTAGTATAGAGCTTTACATAGGCAACTGTAAAATGGTGGCCTCTCCCGGAACAGTTCTTGCTGACCGCCGAGAACGGCCTACCGAAAGGGGCATTCCATGAGAGGCCAGCCTCCTTAGCGGACACCACGCGTTCATTGGTACAACCATGTCTTCGCGGTAGGGCCGGATCCAGCCACTCACTTTTGGGGGGGGGGTCGCCTAAAGTAACATTGAAGAGGGTGGAGGAAGGGGGTCACGACTTTGTTTTTACCAGGAGAACTGCTTCATAGCACAACTACTGTTTATGTGTACTTACAGTGGTTTCACCATTTGTCCTAATTAGGGATAGTAGGTGGACTACAAGCAATGAAGTGAGGGGGGCAGTGACACAGGCCTTGGGGGTTGGGACGCTGGTCACACCTACCACCTCCCACCCCCCATCCTTTGAATCTGCCATTGCTTAAGTTCATTGATCGTGACTCCAATAGGCATGAAACTCCATGACGTAGTTTATGAGTGAGTAAGAGCGAGTGTGGCAGTATTTAGAGTTCACATACCTTTTAAGGTGCTCGCACAGTACGTATCGATGTTTGGTCAGTTGAGTCTACACGATAAATAATTATGGTGGATATCTCTCTTTTTGAGGAGACGCCACTGAAAAGATGTCGCACATGATCACAGAGATCATTTTAAAGAAGAAAAGAAATTAACGAGCATGGTGACCATCTATGGTTTTGCAAAAAGCCATGTGATGAAGACCAAGACGAACTATTCTAGTACTCCGCTTCGTTAGCAAGCGCTCCGTGTAGCACGGGTAGAACGTGCATACAACACTAACCGATTTCGTTTTTTTATTGACTTCTCACCTTAACAATGTTTCTTCACCAGATCGGCGTGCCAATTTTTTTGCGTTTTTGTCAACCTTTGCTTTGCATGCCGCTTTAATATTTTAATGTTTGGCTGGATAACGAACCCTTTCAGGCGGTAAAAAAGTACACAGCTCTGGCCGAAGCAGCAAATTGTATCTATTGAAACAAACAAAGATACGCCTGCTGAAAAGACATATAACTAGGAGATCAAGTCATTGGCACATGACCCACTGCTTGTCCATAGCAAGATAGTGTGGCTGGTGCCACTTAAACGCTCTCTCATGCGGCTGGCTCATCGTTTGAATGCGCAGGTTGACAGCGGTGAGCCTGGTTCGACGCCCTTCGCCAAGCAGGTTCTGAGGGAGCTGCATAACAGATGGGTGAACATGAACTTCCTGCGACATACACCACGGCCGTGGCTCGAGTTCCTGCATGCGTGGCTCATTAATTCCTAATTGAGCTCTGTCTGTGCGCGTGTGTGGGTATGTGTGTGCGCACTCTTTTCTACTCTCTGTCTCACCCCTACACAAACACGCATACGCACACGCTAGCGTTTTTTGCTCACTAATTTTTGCAAATGTAGCTTGAGGGGAAAAAAACCGGTTAGCCCTTACCATCTGGAGGAATAACAGGCTTATGCCAGCTTAGTATAAATAAAGAGAGAAGTTGTTTATTTGAAAAAAAGATTGAGAGAATTACCATCGAACAAAAACATTTAGTGAGTGTACTCTGTTACTTCGTGCAACAGGCCCAGCGGCTGTTATTTCATCTCGGTGGCCTTTGCTTTCCAGAGCGCTTGCCGAAATTAATGCATCGTTTTCGCGCTCCAAGATACTTTCGATTTTTATTTTCAAAAAGTGGAAGGTTTAAATTTGCCCTGAAGTGTGGGAACATAAGAATTTGTTGAGTAAAGTGACCCCGCCCAAAAAGGGCTGCAGCTCAGCAAACACCCGGGGACCAGCTTATTTGCCTCGATGTTCTTTTTCGACGGGTGGAACCCTGCCGCGTCAATTGTGTAGCATAGGCACATAACGGACGTCTCACGTACTCGGCGGTTGTCGGCGCTCGGCTTTGTGCTGTATTCTCTGAAACGTGTCAGGAACGCTTGAAGCTCCGCGCTTCTCTTATCGTTCAAATTTGCCATCAGAATGTCATCTATATATAGTCCACCGCTCAAGCCGAAGATTCCGAGGACTACCTCCTCACGTGGACCTCTTCCCGAGATGACGTCTGTCACACCCCCGAACGCTACGGAAGGTGCTGCAGCCTCCAACGCACAGGAAAGCGCTGCAGCCACGCATCATACGCTGTGGAAGCCCCGTGTGCCGAAGGTGTTCCACGGTTCCGTCTTGAAGGATGTCGAAGACTGGCTGGCCCAGTTCAAACGGGTTTCGAAATACAATGGTTGGACCGACTTCGACAAAATGAGGAACGTGTATTTCAGCTTGGAGGACGGCGCTCGTACTTGGCACGAAAACCGTGAGCCTTTTCCCTCGTGGAGCGTCTTTCGTCGATACCTGCTGGCAAGTTGGGCCAATCTAGATCACCGCGAACGAGCTGAGCGAGTGATTCAGTCACGCCTCCAAATGCCGAATGAAAGCGCCATGATGTACGTCGAGGACATGACGAGCCTCTTTCGTCTAGCTGACCCCGACATGGCAGAAGAAAAGAAGGTCCTTCATTTAATGCGAGGAGTGAAGGAGCAGCTTTTCGCTGGCCTCGTTCACTGTCCCCCAAAGACCACGGCGGAATTTTAGACCGAAGCCACAACCATGGAGCAAGTGCTGCAGCAGCGCTCTACTCTGTACGACCGGCAAGTGAATGCCGCTTCGTCAATAGGTCAGATCGGAGGTGCGGCAGGCAACATCAACATCGAGTCTCTTTTCGATCTCATTCGATCGGTGGTGCGCGACGAACTACAAAAGATACAGTACCAGTACTAACCTACTGCAGGGTCTATTTGCAGTTTTGTCAGAAACGAAGTACGACAGGCTCTCCAAGTTCCGCCTTCCAGCTATGTCCCGCCTGTCCCGGCAGAGCCACATCGTGCATCATACGCAGAAGCTGTAAGCCGATATATTCCTGCTTTACCGCGCTTCGTTAATCCTATGCATCACGATGCACTTCCATCGCTGCAGCCAATTCAGCACTTAGAAAATCGACAGCCGCTTCTCAGAAAATCCGACGTATGGCGCACACCGGACAGACGGCCACTGTGTTACCACTGTGGTGAAGCTGGACATGTGTACCGGGAATGTCCCTATCGTCGCCTCGGACTACAGGGTTTTGCCGTCGATGCACCATGGCCGAGATTTTGCGAAAGACCGAGAGCGATTGAAGATTACCTCTCACAGCAGCGCATGCCACTGCGGCGGCAGTTGCGGTTCCCATCCCCGAGGCGATCTTCTCAAAATTTTCGGAGCCTCCCAGGAGCAGCGCCGGCGCGCTCGCCAAGCCCTAGGCGGGAAAACTAACGACAGCGAACTTCGGGAACGAGGCCGCTGACACTCGACGCAAGCAAGGCCTCCACCGACGCAAGCACGGACACGGAGCAATTCCCCGACGACAGCGACGAAAGCCAGAAGCAGATTTTCTCTGGATATACATGTGGTAGTCGACGGTCAACACGACGTTAGTGCACTATTGGACACAGGTGCGGACTACTCGATCATATGCGGGAAACTAGCAGCGCAAATAAAGAAGGTTGTAACGCCTTGGTACGAAGCAAAAATTCGTACTGCCGGCGGGCACGTAGTCACCCCAATCAGCATGTGCACTATCAGAGTGAGCATTCGGGGACGTACGTTTCTCGCAAGCTGCCTCGTACTTCGTGACTGTTCCCTAGACCTAGTCCTTGGAGTCGACTTTTTGCGGAAGCACGGCGCTATTATCGATCTTCGAGAGCGTACCGTGATGTTTTCGACAGATGGATACTCCGACAAACCTGACGACATCCGTGACGGCACGCTGCGCGTTTCTGCCGACAGCATCACGTTGCCTCCGCTTTCTAACGTCCTAGTATGTGGTGTCTGACAAGTTACGAAATGGTGAGGTTGTCGCCAAAGGCAACTTGACGATTTTATTCGCGCTAGGTATCTGCGCTGCACGCAGCCTCGTCACGCTTTATGAAGGGCACTCTGCCCTACTTGTGACTAATTTCAGTAACGAGTACAGGCACCTGTTTCGTGACACCATCACGCCATCGCTTTCGCTTACCCTATCGTAGACGTTTCTGGATGCTTCGCATCTACATCAGCCAACAACGGGCTTCGACCGACACCAAGCGACGTGACTTCGCTACTTGGAAAAGTCGATGTCAACTCGACCCTCTCGGAACAACAACAGACCGAGCTACGTGAACTGCTATATCAATTTAAAGAGTGCTTCGCGTCCACCTCGAAGCTTCGTCAGACACCGATCACCAAACATCAAATAACTACGTATAACGATGCCTCGCCCATAAAACAACACCCTTACCGCGTTGCGGCAAAGGAACGTGACGTTATAAATGTTCAAGTCAAAGAGATATTGCAAGTTGACATTATCCTACTTTAGAAAAGTGCCTGGTCATCTCTGGTCATGCTCGTGAAGAAAAGGATGGATCGCTGCGCATCTGCGTGGACTACAGGAAACTTAACAGCGTGACTAAAAAAAGACGTCTATCCGCTGCCTCGCATCGACGATTCCCTCGACAGACTGCGGCGGGCCAAGTATTTTTCATCGATAGACTTGAAAAGTGGCTACTGGCAGATCGAAGTTGGTGAACGAGATCGTGAAAAAACCGCCTTCGTTACACCGGATGACCTATATAAATTCAAAGTGCTTCCCTTCGGCTTCTGTTTTGCATCTGCGACATTCCAGAGAATTATGGACACTGTTCTTACCGGTCTGAAGTGGCACACGTGCTTAGTTTCCCTCGATGATGTTGTCGTGTTTTCTGCCACCTTTGAGGAATACCTGAAGCGTCTGCAGATTGTGCTGGAAGTGCTACACTCTGCTAACCTGACACTGAAGCCAGAAAAATGCCATTTCGGTTACAAGGAACTTAAGTTTCTCGGTCATGTTGTCAGTGCGGATGGTATTCGACCAGACCCTGACAAAAGTACCGCCGTGGCCTCGTTTCCTGTTCCACGTGATAAGAATGCAGTGCGTCGCTTTCTAGGGCTCTGCGCGTACTACCGCCGCTTTATAGCCAATTTTTCTAGGATTGCTCAACCGCTAACTCGGCTCACTCGTGAAGATGTTCCATTCGTTTGGGAGGAAGAACAGGACGCAGCTTTCTCTGAACTACGGGAGCGTTTGCAGACACCACCAGTCCTCGCTCTCTGACCAAGACGCTGATACTGAAATTCATACTGACGCCAGCAACGTGAGTCTTGGTGCTGTCCTCGTACAACAACAAGATAGCACAGAGCGAGTAATAGCGTATGCTATCCGCAGTCTTTCCCGCGCCGAGGTCAACTACTCCACGACAGAGAAAGAGTGCCTCGCTGTTGTATGGGCCACTATGAAATTTAGGCCTTACCTTTACGAACGCCACTTCAAGGTAGTGACCGACCATCATTCGTTGTGCTGGTTAGCCAACCTACGGGACCCGTATGGGTGACTGGGACGATGAAGTCTTCATCTGCAGGAATACGATTTCACGATCGCTTTCAAATCGGGCCGCAAGCACGAAGGTGCTGATTCATTATGTCGTGCACCTGTTGAAGTTTGTGGCCACGACACCGAGGAATGGATTTACTGGGGTCCTTTCCACTATCATCTGCCGGCAACAAGTGGATCGTAGTAGCCACTGACTATTTGACGAAGTACGCCGAAACAAAGGCACTACAACGCGCTATTGCTTCCGACGTCGCCCAATTCTTTATGGACCAGATCGTTCTTCGACATGGCGCCCCGTCGTGCGTAATCACAGACAGAGGAACAGCATTCACGGCCCAGCTCATTCATGACGTATTCAAGCTCAGCTACACGAGCCATCGCAAGACCACGGTATATCATCCGCAGAGCAACGGCTTGACAGAGCGACTCAACAAGACCATCGCTGACATGTTATCTATGTACGTAGATGTCCAGCATAAGACCTGGGACCAGGTGCTACCATACGTCACATTCGCGTACAATACTGCCGTCCAGGAAACTACTCATTCACGCCTTTCCGTCTTGCCTATAGACGTGAGGTCCACACCATGCTGGATGCGATGCTTCCACACAATTGCGATGCTTTGATCACTCCTGATGCTGTGCAGCTTACCCAGTACGCCGAAGAAGTACGCCAGTTAGCACGCCTCCACATTACGCACCAGCAGAGTACAGACGCATGCCGCTACAACGATCGCCATCGACAAGTTGAATACCATCCAGGCGATCAAGTTTGAGTGTTGACTCCAGTCCAATGCCAGGGATTGTCAGAAAAACTGCTAAGTCACTACTTCAGACCGTACAAAGTCTTGCGACGCGTGAGCGATGTGAACTACGAGGTAGTCCCTGACAGCGCCTTCTCGCCACGACGGTGAGGGCACTACTCAGAGATTGTCCACGTGGTGCGCCTGAAGGCGTACTTCACGCGGTAGTGCGACTGCGCATGAACCATATCGCTGTTTTTGTGTATGCGCGTATTTTCTGTTGGTTCGCCCCGACTTTGCCTTTGTACTTTCCGAGCATCAGAGTGATGCCTTTTTTTTCCTCAGAGGGGGAATAATGCCACTTGGCCGCTAGTTACGGCGAGCGCAAGCCATGGCTGCCCGCGAGGATGGAAGACGATGTTCTGGGGCAGAGCGTGTTCTGGCTAGTTGTTTATTATTGAAGCAGCCATCTTGCAAGTTTTCGTTGCGTCTCCCCGCCGGCTCAGTTCTTCCTAGATGAAGACCTTTTGTAGCACATGACAATATGCTTCAACTCCTGAAAGGCCTTGTAGGACCTACTCAATTATTCTCAGAAAATTTATAGCTGCCAAAGCAATTTTATTTTGTGGCCTATGATAACAAAAGTGGCTATTTTGAGTATTTATATCAGCTAACTTACGTGAATTTTGCCCTGACAAATTTCGTTGTATTCATCGCGTAGATCCAAAGTGATAAATTCTGTCCTCCGAGAACCGAAAAGGTCATCCGCAAAAGGCAGAGGATGTCTTTCCAGTTAACAAAATGGGTTAAAAGCAACGGTTTCATCTTGTTTATTTACGGAAACCACCGGCTTTGCCCATTCTCTATAAAAGAATGACGAAATAGTATCTTGGGCCACAAGTCGACCTAGCTGGGTGGACACCTTGTGTACCCGAGAATATGAATTTTTTTTCGTCATAGAGACTAACGGTGGCGCCCCCTGTCCTTTACATGAGGCCGTGCGAACGGTCTATTGCTGTGTGTAACATGGCATCCTATGATGTTTGCTTTGTATGACATTTTTTTTTCGTTGCTTTTTTTACGAGTAAAACATGCAACATTTCACTCGTTAGTGTTTCCTTTGTGCGTCAAAACTTGTGCTTTTCGCATACCCAGTGTGGTAAACGTCGTATAATCATTTTGTAATACTTTGGTAGCCGTTTAGCAACGTGTGCATTGTTTCATGATTGACCGTACGCTGTTTTCTTTTTTATTTGTTGTTTTTCTCTCTTTGTGGTTTGCTTATTTTATGTAAACCTGAAACTGATGTGATTTTGATGCATTTTATTTTTATTTCTTTATTTCTTGAAGTTTTGAAAATCGACATCAAATCGTGTTTTCATGTTTGTGCTCTGCAGACTTTGTAATGCCAAGTGAAAAGGCGTAGGAGCCTCGTCAAGCTGCTAACATACCGACTTTTTGCTCTTATCCTTGCCTTTTCTTTTTCGCAACTCTGTGAAGAAAATGCTATATAAAAGTGAAACTGAAACCGAAACTGAATCCGAAGCCCTCTGCGAAAGCGTCTGCGCACTGTCTCATCATCGGTGCAGCTCCCTGAACCCACAGTTTCCCTTTGGCTCAATGCGGTGTTATCTGAAGAAGTGGCACTCATTGTGTCTCAAGCATCAGGAATAAGTCGCGGCTTCAAATTCAAGCACCTTCACATTTTATTACTGCGAAATCGCATTCAGCTGTCGCAGAGTTACATGATTGATTTGTGGGGTTTAACGTCCCGAAACCACCATTTGATTATGAGAGACGCCGTAGTGGAGGGCTCCGGAAATTTTGACCACCTGGGGTTCTTTAACGTGCACCCAAATCTGAGTACACGGGCCTACATCATCGCAGAGTTACAGGCAGCTTGCTTTTTTCAAAATGAACAGCACTGGCATCTTCCCTAAATAACATGACACCTAATGCAGCTTCACAATGCGTTGACCACTTGTGACGATTGCACTTGTATTTCGCTTTAGGCACATTCAATGGCACTCCGATCTATTTGACTTCTTTGCGAGTGGGTGAAGTCCGGTATTTGTTAGTTTTTTACTGCAGTTTTTTTTGTAATGCATTACTGTCATTATTTTCACCTTTCACTGTACATTCTTTGTCGCGAAGATTCTGTGGGCGGTGATTCTTCGGGTGCATTGTGCCGCCAAGTAGCCTTGTCGACCACATTTGTAGCATGTGTGACGTTGCAGGCCTGAGCCTCGTCCGTCGGCTACTGCGCACTGTCATGAAAGGGCAAACGCGAACACGTGGCAAGCGCTCTGCGGCGGCTGCCTTCAGCGGCGTAACCAGACAGCTAAAGAAAGCGCATCCACTTTTGGCGGCAGTTTTATCTAGCAGCGCTCTTACAACGGCCATAACTAGTTATTTAGCTTGCCTTTAGATCACGACAAAGTTAACGTGCTTTGTGTATCTGTCGGTTGATGATCCTGCAGGCATCCGCCGCAGAGCCACGCTTGTGTGTTACGTTTCATGAAGGATGGCAGTGTATGTCGTCTGTGAATGTTGCAGCACATCGACATAAAGCCAAAGTGTTCTACTTTGTGTTAAAGCTGGCATTGTATTTTTGTCTTTGGTTTGTGTAGATAGTGTTTGGGCTGTATTGCTACTGACTTGGTTGATTTATTGATTGATATGTGGGGTTTAACGTCCCAAAATTACCATAAGATTCCAATAGACGCCGTAGTGGAGGGCTCCGGAACATTTTGACCACCTCGAGTTCTTTAACATGCACCCAAATCTTATCCATGGACCTACAATTTCGCCTCTATCGAAAATGCAGCCGCTGCAGCCGGGATTCGATCCCGCCACCTGCGGTATCGACATGTCAAGAAACTATAAGAGGTTAGAGATAGCCTATTGCGATTCAGAAAGAACTGCTTGCGCACAGGTGAGGTATTCCCGAACTTTCCGAGGGTCATATGGTATTTTCACTAGTACAAGTTAACTTCGAACGTACATATACTGAACTGCTAGTTAGAGCGAGCTTTGTTAAGAGCAGATTTATAAGTTTCATCCGCAATTCTATATCTGCATGATAGAAGACAGTTTAAGCTACAATTTTGAAGCTAAAATATCCTTCGAAGTCCTACAATTCCATTTATGCATCACAGGCAGTGCTAAAACATAAAGAGGTTCCTCTTGCCTAAAACATGACATATTACAGCGGTATAGATCATTCAATTTCATGATATGTTATATTTCATGTTTTTGTGGTGCAATATGTTACACTGTTACTTGTACCCCAACCGATATTCGCAGTCAAGTGAACTGTGTAATGCCGCAGTTCTGTACAAGAAAGAGTCGGACTTGAAATGTGTACATCTAGAATCTGTTAGACATTTCTAACAGCTGTACTTTTGTAGCATCTTCAGGACCGTATGCTGAGTATAAAACGCATACAACTAGCTACCAATGACAGGTTGCCCCACCGCGATGATCTAGTGGCAAAAGTACTCGGCAGCTGAACTTCAGGTCGTGGGATCGAATCCAGGCTGTGGCGGCTGCATTTTCAATGCAGGCGAAAATGCTGTAAGCCCATGTGCTCAGATTTGGTTCGGACGTTAAAGAACCCCAGGTGGTCGTAATTTCCGGAGCCGTCCAATACGGCATCTCTCATAATCTTATGGCAGGTTTGGGGGCGTTAAACCCCACAAATCAATCAATCAATCAAACAAACAACCAATGATAGGTTCGGCTGTGATGCAGGACAGAACTTTTGTCTTGCTTTTTTTGTAGATGTGACTTTATGAAATTTCACTTTTATAAGTGCACAGGATCTGTCACAGGCTGCCTGTTGGATTTTATGTTACTCTTGTGTTTTGTTTGAAGTGCACAACGACTTACTTGTTCTGTCGACTGCCTCAAATGACAGCAGTGGATGATGTTAAGCAGTTTTGCTTTGTCTAATCATTTTATCACCGGCATTCTCTTTGTGTTTTCTTTGAAAGTTTGCAACATCAGTGAGTGCTTGTCGCTGCTGTATATTAAATGTAATACAATTCAATTAAATTGTGAAGCTATTGCAAAAGTCGTTGATTGCAAGAATAACTATATTTATACGCATGCGTGTGCACGTTTGGTGTTTAAAATGCCTTCAATGAAGTCAAGGAGTTTCTTTCGTAAACAATTGGGCTAGGCTTTCTCACAATTTTGTTACAAGCATACTTTGTAAGGTTAGAAGTCATTTCACCACATAGACGTATTGCATGTGCACACTCATCATAGAAATTTCAGAGGGCTTTTTTTCTTTTATTTTCTTGGAGCTCTCATGTTAAGAAGATGGGTATGGATGTTGACATAATTTGGTAATGCTGAATGTTTATTTTCAAGCCTTGTTTATTGTAGCAGATTATTTTCTAGAAACTCTCAGCTCAAAGTGCACATTGCTTATTTTATAATGTAGTATGACATATGGCAGTTAGTGCAGGTTTATTTTGATAGCTGTTATGAGATCACAACGCGGGTCACGCGCGGCAACATAGTTGTACCCCGCTGCCCATGCCACCGCTGCTGTCTGTAACCACTATCACTTGACATAAGGAAATAAACTAAGACAATACAACGAAGGCATGTGGTGACAGTAGGCTTTGAACCCGGGCCCACTGCGTGCCAGGCCAGTATTGTACCTCTGAGCCACGCCGGTGCGTTCACAAACTTGCCTTATGCAGGCGTGCTGTCGCGAAAGGAATCGTGTTAAAAATAGTTATAAAGTGCTATAGAACAGCAAAACGAAACAACAAGGCATCACACAATGCGAATAGCATAACTAGTTTGAGCATAACAATGCTCCAACCTATCACAAAAGCTTGTTTTTGATCGCCTATTAACTGTGGCGCACACCCACTTCAAGCATAATTGCTCATCGTCGTCAGCCACCACATGAACAATTGGCAAAAAATTTCTTGCAAGTGTTTAGGGGATACCACACTTCCCCGAAGAATGACGAAGGCTAGCATAGTACATGCCGGCCTACTGCATAGACATTTTGATTATTTATGGCGAAGTGGGTACCGAGCAAGTGTGCTTCTAGCATTTACCAAATAGTGTTGCTCTGTAAGGCCTCTCTTCATGTTTTCGCTGTGACTGTGCTGTGCGTTTCGCGCAAGCCTGAAGAATTTTATTGTTGAAATTTAAGCATTCTGCTACAATGGTCTGTCTGGTTGGCCTAATTGAGAATTTTGAATGACTCCGACAAAGTGTTCTCATAATTACTCTTAGGAATAATAATCGGTGAAAGTAATGCTTTAAAAATGAGTGTCCGCTTGTACTAGTGATGGGCATGCTGCTGCAATTACCCAAACCTGCTAAATTTCGTTAAAGCTGCTACATCTATGCTACAATTGAGCAGCATCCCTTACAAAAATGCTTATTGGGATTTAATTGAAACTAAATCGACTTTTTTCGATAGGTTGTACTGTGTTTAAATTAGGCGTCTATTAGAATTTTTGATTGAGTTACACAAAGATATTGGCCACTATGCTTCTATTGAATATCATTTTTCCGAATCAATTAGGTGTCTGTTGAATGAGTCAAAAGGGATGATTGACCAATTATTGACCGAGTGTCAATTCAAAGTATTTAGGGGAGTGTATATTGACTTTTCTCCAAGGGTTGTACTGTGTTTAAATTAAACGTTTATTGCCTTTTTCTGTTGGGTTTCACAAGAATATTGGCCACCGTGTTTCTATTGAATATCAAATTTTGCGGATAAATTGAGCGTTTTTTTCAGCGAGTCAAAAGGAATAATTGACCATCTAGTGACTTTCTGTACCGAGTGCCAATTGAAACAAATTAGGGGAGCGTGTATTAAACCCGTATTGTGTTCGGTCAAAATGATCGGTATGCAAGCATGTTATGCAACTGTCAAATATTCAAGCTAACATTTTTTGAAAATTCGCCACTTGAATATTTTGTTTCAGAACTGGTACTGAATTAACTGCTATCAGTTCATTCTTTAAGCGGCTGCTAGCAATAAAATAAGGATGCTGCGACTCGTGCTTCCGATTTCATTAATGCCATTGAGTACTGTTGTCCCATCAAAAGCGCACTACGTTCACTTGATTTCAAAACAGAGTTATGCCTGGGACAGATAAGGCAAATCATAATTCCCATTGTAATAGGAGTGCCCCTTTCTTTTCGTTTGTGATCATGTTATGAAGTTTCTCATGAATGAGGTCGTATGCTTCCGAACACACGCTTCTCCGTGTTAGCAGTAGTTGATATTCACGGACATGATAGTGTCACGGGGTCGTAATAACGACGAATGGAACTTTGCCCCACCGTGGTGCTAAGAATCTGGGCTGCAAAATTCCTTGCAAGTGTTTAGCGAATACCACACTTCCTCGAAGAATGACGAAGGGTAGCATGGTAAATGCCGGCCTACTGCACAGACACCAGCAGCGGTGTCTGCAGTAGGCCGGCATTTACTGCAGTAGATCTGCAGGTCCGAATCCCGGCTGCAGCGGCTGCATTTTTGATGGAGGCGAAAATGCTGTAGGCTCAGATATGGGTGCACGTTAAACAACCCCAGGTGGTTGAAATTTCTGGAGCCCTGCTCTACGGTGTCTCATAATCATATGGTGGTTTGGGGACGTTAAGCTCCACAATAATCGAAGATAAAGCTTTATTGGGCCGTACCTGTGGCCGGTGAACGGAAAGTCAGAGAACAGCGCTACACACTGGCACTGTTAGCGGCGAACAGAGCGTTGGCTGCTGATCATCTCGCAAGTGGTGAAACGCGTTGGCACGTATACCTGTGCCGTCGAATATTCCAGTGTTATCACTGGCACCCATGTAGGTTCTAGAATAATCTGTAATGTAGTGCACGTAATCTTAAATTATGTGCTTAAGCTTCTTGATAACCTCAGGCGCTGATTTACAGCGTAACAGGACGATAACAAAACATGGGGAAGGAAGACTATGCACACAAACATACATGCATGCTACGCACGCACGACCCGCACGTTGCTGGGCGTGTATATACACATATTCGAAAGCAACAATGGACGGGAGCAGGGATTACGGCAGCATACTTTGAGAATTGGTAGCATTCCGACTTGCACAAAAAACAAGCATATGTGAAAGATACAGTCACACACGTAACACAATGAATTCACTAAAGCGCTTATAAACCCGAGTACTGATAAAAATGCAAACATACTTGATGTGTTTACCGAGGAGATTAAAGTAATCGCGAGGGAATTAATAAGGACAAACTACCGTGTGTCATCTTTCCATTGTGTAAGTTTCCGACTTGAGCCGTTCTCCGTCGCGTGTCGTCTGCATCCTTCGGGAAGTGATAAAACGACACGTTTTCATCTTTCCACCACAATGCAACGCACTTTGGCACACTTTGGTTCTTATTGGGCATCTCTTTCCTTTTTTTCGGGCTTGCGCGTGCGGCATGGCAAAAATAAAAACTTTGCGGCCATTTCTCAACGCACGCAATGAGGTAGCATTTCTCATTTCAAGGTGGACCCTGTTAGCGCTGTTTCCTGGTGCGGCCGCTAGGTGGCGAGCGGTTAGTTAGAGTCTTGAATTTAAGGACGTTCACGGTTATGTTTATTTGCTGTTGTACCCTTTGTAACAGGGTGAGGGTTATAGGCACGGGTGTGCTGGCACTTTTTACCACAAATGTATGGCGACTGCTGAGGCATCACGAGTTCGGGATTTTTTTTTTGCTTCACACTTATCACCTAAATTTCTGCAGTTTTTGGAACACATAAGTAAGACATCAAAACTAGAGACATGAGCTCCTAGTCTTGTAAAAATCATCAGCTTGACTGAATGCCCACTGCAAGGCAAAGAAAGGTCTCTCCCATGATCCGCCAATTAACCCGGTCTTGTCATTCCTGCTACCCGTTATACTTGCAAACTCTTTCATCTCACCAGCCCACCTACCTTTTTGTCTTTCCTTCGTTCATTTGCGTTCACTGGGAATACAGTCAGTTATCCTAATCACCAGCGGTTATCCTGCCTACGCGCTACCTGACCAGCCCATTTCCATTCATTCTTCTCGATTTCAACTACAATAACGTTAACCGCGGCTTGTTTCCTTACCCACTCTGCTTTCTTCTTGTCTCTTAAGGTTACATCTATCATTATTATTTCCATCGCTCCCTGCATCGTCCAGAATTTAAGCAGAACCCTCTTTGTAAACCTCCAGGTTTCTGCTCCGTAGGCAAGTATCGGGAAGATGCAGCTGTTATGTACTTTACTCTTGAGGGTTAGTGACAGATTACCATTCATGATCTGATAATGCTTGCCAAATGTGATCCACCCCATCCTTCCCTTTCTGCAGTGGACCAACCTGCCTTCGTCGCACAGTTCTACAAGATGCATAGTTGCTTTATTGTGGACCTTAGGGGGCTTCATGCACTGCACGCCACATGTTTGTTAGAGTTCCAAGAATGCTTGTCGCTTGGCTCGTCAAATAATCTCTGGTGGACGTGCCGCTTGTCGTTTACGTTCACCTTTTCTTCGCCACCATATAGTCGCCGCTTTTTCCTTTCTGCCATACACCTTCTGGCACATGGCTGGCTTGTTGTAGCGTTTGGTGACGGTGAATGCGACACTAAGTAACGAGACGCTGTACTCTGCGGTTGCCAAGGGTACATTCTCAAGGCTTCAGTCTCGCTGTAGTGGTTTTCCACGATTGGGCAACGCCAGTTTTTGTTTTTAAACTATGATGCTATTGTGCTCTGAACAGTTGTGTTACAATTTCATGTGATAAGTTTTCGGTGTATATTGCGGGTGCACCATGTGGCTAACAAAACTTTGCTTCCTCGATCTTTCTTGTTCGTCTTTCTTTTTCCTCACGCACAAAGCTAGTCATAAGGCGCAATAAAATTGCGTATTGACAACAGCACGTAGGAGGTCCGCAATTAAGAAAAACTTCAATTTCGTGACATGTAGGGCAAATGCGCGAGTTCGCCACCACTTCTAGTTGTGACGCCATATTTTAATTTCTCGTTAGCTGTTAGTCGGGACGTAGATGGTGATGGTGGCAACAAGCCACAAACTTCTGGATACATAGGCCTCTATAGAAGTTATGCTACCAGTTTACATATGCTTTAGGTTAGTCGCGAGCAGTCTACTGTGTGGAGCATCAATCAAGCGCCTCCCATGTTTTCAATGCCTGCCAGATGTGCCCGATCCTGCAGTTCACACCCCCCTCCTCTAGCCCTTCCCTACTTTAGTCCATCACCTAGATTTCGCGGTCACAAGAGAGAACCACTCATGTGGTGCCTCGGGTCGGAATTCGTACGAATTTTTGTTCCATGGTGTGCAGATCCGAGGAGTCTTGCATTCGTCGTGTTCACAATGTTGGCGGTCACGCTGGCTCTAAGACGAGCTGCAAGAGATGCGCTGTTCTGAGATAGCACGTCGCCGATCTTAGATCCATGCGGGCAACTGGAAAGCATCACGGCGACGCTGCTCAATGCGCCGGCTTTTAAGAGCACTGCGAGGCGGCGGTGGCATTACTTCGAGCTACAAAGGAGACCGAAGGAACAAATTTGATGCACGTATGATATTGGAGAGGGAAACGCGTCTATCACATTTTCGTTGCCAAGCCATAGCCTTTTAAATTACTCTACGGCTAAGCTCTCGGACGCACATGTGACGCAAGCAGTTCTACCCTGCACATGTGGCGTCTGAACTAAGGCGGACCAACGGCTCCCGTTGAGGAGGGCTCTTTTGCACTGACATCGAAAGGAATAAAGCAGGCGTCCATTACTTTAAATGCTCTCGAAAGCAGATGGCTCTTGACTGGACAGCAATGGCATACGAGCAGCAATGGTCAGTATACCGTTGTCACAGGAGTACCGTTGTCACAGGTGTACAGGAGTAACGTTGTCACAATTTTTTTAGGTAACGCAAAGATCACTCAGACAACTCTATTTTTCATATTTTATTGATTTTCTTTCAATGACGAAGGTTCCAGGGTAATCCAGCCGGCGCAGATAAAAGATTTAGGAGCGTTATTTGTGTGCCTGTATGACGGAGGGTCTTTAGTTGTGCACATTCAGTAGGCTCCGGCGAGGGCCAACGACGCTCAACCAGGGTACAGTTTCCTTAGAAATGAGCTTTTAAAAAGTGCCTAGGCTGACCATGTAAAGGATCCAGGTATTGCTAGCCACGTAACATAGTAGAGAAACGTTAAGTGAGAAGGAGAAACCATGTGGTGAAAAACGCAGCCTAAGATGAGAAAGTTAGGTCCTATGATGAAATCAACAGGTTCGTAGAGATAAGACAATTTCATGCATCAACAATAAAATCGATGTCGCTGACTTTGCCGTGAAGTGGGCCACGGATGACGAAGCTTCCAAAGCAATGGAATAAGATGAGTTAGATTTCGCACACTGCAAGTGAATCAAAATAACACGAACATCTAAAAAGATAGCCAATGAAACATACAGATGAAAGACCTACCAAAAAAAGATAAATTTAAGTATGCAAGTGCGACTTGTTAAGCTACATTTTCCAGTCAACTTTTACCAAAACTAGTCAGCGTTCACGATGATGGTGGTGGTGAGAGTGATGTCCCTTGTGGCGAATGCGTCACGTGGCTTGCTAATGTTGCCAGCACCGAGAACGCCGAACACATGTTTTTGGCTAATAATACGGCTGGCCCCCTTCGGACAACTTGCTACTCCAGCTACCAAAGCTGTTGCACCAAGTTTTATTGCGTTCCTACCCTGGTTTTGGCGTTCATGCACGTTTTTTGTACGCCTCCATTAAATCCTCTGTTGCGTGCGCTTGGAGTTACGCTTCTGAATGTAGTAATCTGCATCACCTCGGAAATCGCTTGTTGCTCAATGGCAAGCCTAACGCCTCCAAGGCTACTCCGCATTTTCGTCTCTCTGGGACGAACAATTGAGAGCCTTATGATCATTACTGTTACGCGAGTTACTTGATCCCGCACCCTGTTCGAATGGACTTGCGACGCCCCTTGCGCAAACTGCGTCCTCGTCAGTCACATCAGTTCTGTCCCCGACTTGGTCTTCCACTGTGTCTACCAAGTCATCAGACATGCCAGAGCTAAAGAGATTGTCTATGCTTGATTTTACCCCCATTAAAGTAGCACGACGCGAATCAGGCTGGCCACACGTTGAGGCAACTGGTGCAGCAGGTGATGTTAGAGCTCTTGCTCGTTCCAAGCGCTGCGATAACAGCCTGAAAGAATTGACAGGGTTAGCCTCAGTCCAACCAATTGGTCGTGAAGCGTACACTGTGCGACTATCGTAATCGTCAACTGTTTCAGATGTTGAACTTGCAAATGAATAGAACTCATGGACGAAGTGCTCTGTACGCGCGTTGAGCAATGGTTCTATTTTTCGAGAAAAGTCGGGATGCTTGATGTCCAAATCCATTATAAGAGACAGCACATAGTTTGAAGTAGCCAACACACGTGTTTCTTCGACCTGCATTAGTGCTTTTAGCTCGCGGTTGAGCCAGGGGGCCAGACGGTGAACTTGATCTGGATTAGCACAGTAGAACTCTGGTGGCACTTGGCGGGAGCAGGGGACGTGGGACACAGCCCATAGGTCGCTAAGAATTATTTGAAGCCTTAAAGCAGTCGTTATGCGTGGCCTGCTGATGTTGTGGCTTTGATTTGGGAGAGTTGCATTGTGTAGCTGTGGCTGCCCCTTGCGTTCTTGTCGATGTTGAACATAATATACCTTTATGGGGATCAAAACTGCTGCCGCAGAGGCACTAAGCGACCATAACGAGGAACGTTGAGTTCCCCGACGATGTGGCAGTCGTAATCTTTTTCTGAAAGGATGTTGTGGATTATGCTTTTAAATGCGTGCATACAAAGGGGACATACGGCTTTCACTTTGGCCTACTCAAGAAGGCAGGAGAAGCAGAAATGGTGATGGCAGCCATCGGGAAATGCTTTGTTCCCAACCGGTCCCAAGCAAATAGCACATTTATCATCTGGGAAGCTCTCTATGCGACTTGATGATCGCTCCGACGTCGTAGCCTCGGTGGGCTTCTGCTCCGAACCGGAAGAATCAGCCATGGTGCCAGTTGGCGAGCCACCGGGTGAAGGAAGGGTAGCCATCCGAATCTACGAGAAGTATAAAATCAAGAAATACACGTACAATGAATGCACTTATTTCAAGAAGTAAATAAAAATTAAAGAAATAAATAGAAGAAACAAGGAAGGCAAGGTTGTATAGTTGCTCAAGAGTATTACATTGATTATGATCGGTTGCCGATGGCTACGTGTATTTGTTAAGGTTAAAGGTAACCTTAATTAAAACAAGCAGATTATGAATCCAAGGAAGATAGACACGTTTATTACATCGTTTTAGGCTTACTGTCGTAAAAATGTGTTATATATAAGAGAGTGGACGAAAAGAAACGTGCGTCTGCGAATACCTAACCTGAAACCTTCGGGGCTACGTGGCGCCAACTGTGAACAGAAAGGGTGTTCCATGCTCGCCGTCATGAATGCGAGAAACTGAATACCACTCCTAAGCTTGCAAGTTCCGATCTACCTCACAAAGTGGAAAGAGGGGGGGAGGGGGACTGCAGCCGTAGCTCGAGTGGTAAAGAGCATCGTGTGTGTGGGATCAGAAGGTTGCAGGTTCTGTTCCTGCCAGCGGCAATTTGACGTTTTGTTTGCTGTATTTTCTTCACAGCTGCACCAGAAGAGCTGCGATACACTTACCACAGAGGAATTAAGTAATGAACGTCACCTACACCTTCCTTTACTTCATTATCCACTGGTTTCAATTAAGTAATGTAAAAAAAGAAACGAGCTCTGAATTTCCTTCATCCAAGGTGAAGGTAGCGTGATGGTAAAGTGACCCAAATTGGTCTTCACTAAAATATAGTGAATATACCATTCATTAAAACTAAGTCCATGACCGTTGACGAAAATTCTATTTAAAATGTACTACAACAGATTGGTATCCCAAATAAACAAAATGGGGGGGGGGCAATGCTGCCATTCGGCGCCCTTTAATGCAAGGACTTGGACATCATTACGCTATACAATTGATCAAATATATTGCCGTATTTTTAATGCATACTCCCGCAGGTGTTCTGCTCAGCTGAAGCGCACTCGGTACGTGTTCACTGACAGGGAAGTTGCGGAAATACAGGCCACAAAATGATTAAACATACTAATTTTTATTGGTAGTTTAGTTTATTGGTAGTTTAGATTAGTATTGAACCTGCTCCTTAAAATCGACAAAAAGAAAAGTGCAGGACCTGACGGAATACCAAATGAATTTTTATATAGGTACGCAGTTTGGGTCTCGAAGTACTTGACAAATATTTTCCAGTCCTGCGTAAGTAGTGGTTGCTTGCCCACTGCTTGGAAGGTTGGTAAGGTCATACCGATACACAAAGGTGGTACTACTAACGGCTGCAAAAACTTTCGTCCCATCTCGCTCACAAGCACTTGTTTAATGATTCTGGAGCATATTGTCTCCAAACATCTTTTGGCTTATCTAGATGTTCACAACCTAATATACTCACAGCAACATGGATTTCGAAAAGGCCTATTCACTATTACTAAGCTTGTTGAACTTGTTCATGATATCTCCTTTGAAATTAACTCGCAAGGTCAGGTTGACATGATACTCTTAGATTTTGCAAAAGCTTTTGATAAGGTGTCTCATGCTAAACTGTTAAAAATACACACTATCTTTAAAAACCCAAACCTTACGCAGTGGTTTTCCTTCTATTTCTCCAATCGCAAGCAGTATGTTCAAGTCAGCACGAAAAAATCTGCCCTTGCCAATGTTATTTCTGGAGTTCCCCAAGGCAGTGTCTTGGGACCACTACTGTTTTTCATTTTTATCAATGATTTACCTAAAGATATTACGGTCCCCATAAGGCTTTTTGAAGACGATTGCGTAATGTATAAAACAGTCAGGTCTCCTACCGACCAATCAGAACTAAATCTAAACCTCCAAAAAATACAAAACTGGTGCCCCATTTGGCAGATGGATCTAAACGCCGCGAAAACAGCAACGATGACCGTAACTAGAAAAAAACGCATTCTAAATACGACGTACTCTATAAACGATCATCAGCCTGGCAGAGTAGAACACAAATATTTTGGTTTATTAATAACTTCCGATCTACGACGAAATTTCCATGTAGACTCCGTTTGTGCTAAGGCTAACAAAGCATTGTGGAGACTTCGGAGAAATCTGCACCATGCTAGCCCGGAAATCAAATGCTTGGCTTACAAGGCTCTCGTACGGCCAATTATGGAGTACGCAAAGGTGGTATGGGATCCGTACACAACAAGTAATCGCACTAAGCTAGATAGAATACAAAGATTGGCGTCACGTTTCATATTTAACAAATACCAGCGCTGCCACTTCCCCAACTCAGCTTTGCAAGCTTGCCCACCTTGAACCCATAGAACAAAGGACAGAGTATGAAAGACTTAAATTACTTTTTTTAATCATTAGAGAACAAGTAAAAATAGAAAAATCGAAGTATATGTATATAAAAACTGGGGAAACGTCAAGGCACCGGCATAACATGTACATCCCCCCTCCCAGATCACACAACGATTGTTTTAAGTTCAGTTTCTTTCCACGGGCGATCAGTGAGTGGAACAGGCTGCCAAATTCTACTGTCTTATCTGAATGTGTACCTTCTTTCTTGAAGGGCCTAAAGAATGTCGTGTATAAAGATGTATAGTTTATATTTTGCTTATTCTATGTCCTCAAGAGCAGAGTGCTTTGGCTGTTTCTTCTCATTCATTGTTATGTATAATAGAAGTTGTATAGGGAGTACCTATTTTTTTGTATGTATATTGATTTTTTACACCCCTGTTATAGCCCAAATGGGGCTGACAGTATAATAAAATGAAATGAAAAAAATGAAGATGAGAAACTAATATTTTCACAAAACTTCGACGACCCTTCATAGGTTTGCCTTCAAAAGTAGAACGCGATCGCTTAATAATCGGGCTCCGTGCGCACTGCTTTCAACCATGCCGCAATTGGAAAGGAACGTTTTTTCGCGTAAAATTGGCCTTTTCATGCTATCCTATAATGTGAACTGGATGTACAATTTGCAGGTGTACTTCGCCATTGTTCTTTCTTTTGCTAATAGACAAAGTACACATTACTTGGCGTATAATTTAATAGGTGGGCAGCTTGAAACATCCACTCGTTGCGCAAGTAACCCGTTTTGGCTCCTGGCGCGATGCTTCTTTCAGCCGTTATTGCGTGTGTTAAGGGTATTAAACGACATTCGAAGTAGTATCAAGGAAGAGCGGTGGAACACCGCACGCAGACAGCCTGGGTAAGATTCTCCCTTCCAAACGAAAATTCATGTGTGTCAGTCTTTCTCGCTGCTTTCTACCATGGATCTATACCGAGTCGCTTCGGCAGTTCTCTCGCGAGGTTCAGAGAAGACGCGTACTCAGCCGAGCGGTTGACGGTCAATCTCAATGAATGACCGATGTCTGTAATGTGTAGGTATCAGTCCTTGTGCCGCTCAGAGAACGCGACAACCATGTGCTTGATCTTGCGATTGACTCGTTCCGCGGGGTCCGACTAAGAATTCCATGTAGTTTTCTTGTGCTTAATACCAAAAACGCCGCATGTGCCAACTGACACTCTCGCAGTTAAGACGTGCTTCTCTTAGCTATACTAAGGGAACCAGAATCTGGTGAGAACCTTCACTTCAATTTGTCCAAGGTCACTCACGCCATCACTGTAAGGGGGAAAAGTCCTACCCCCTTTTTGCGGTGATCCGTGACCACCAGCAAGAACCCTTCTCCGCTAGGAGTTGTGGGGAAGGATCCCACTAAAATTACTGTATATGCTACCTTTAGCATATACAGTAACTGCAGGTTCCACGACGCTACATGCCAAGATTTTCGAGGATGTCTGGCTGTCGATCGCCTGTATGAGGCAGGGTGGTTGTCTGTCTCGGGGCTTCTCTGATACACGTGGCACGAAGGGGCGCAGTGAATCGCAACTCATTTCATGCCTAGCCAGGTAGCGAGGCGACAAAGCCAAATACCGTACTTACCCGATTTCTACGTGCCCCCGATTGGAACGTGCACCAGATTTACGTGATGCAGGAAGAAAAATTCTGCGATTCTCGATTACAATGCACCCGTGTTATAAAACTGCTGCACCACGCTCCTAACGCGCATGCATGAAATTTTCGTTAACGAACGAAACGTTCAAATATTTTGTTCATTCGCCAGCTCATCTTCAACATCTGGAAGTCGCCCCACGTGCAGACTGTGGCGATATTTTCTTGAAGACGTGCACTCGGAGATCCACTTGCGTAGTTAATTTACGCCGTCGTGAGCGCAAATCGACGACACACCGAAACAACGGCCAGCACTTCCGTTGTCGCTCTTTTCCATGTGGAAAATAACGTAACGTTTAAATTAACATTTAACGCTACTTTCGCGGCAGACAACACGTCTTCGTGGCTGCTGCAGCCATTCTTAGACAAAGTGGCTGAGATTGCACAACGTACAACGACAGCACGGGACCTATTGCAAATGCCACCAGCGACGAAAAAAGCCGCAAGCACATGTGCAACCATTGTTGCCAGCAACATATAAACGGTAAATACAGGCGGTCACGGCGCATAATAGTCATCTCAGTGGACAGCTATGCGGTAGTTTTACATCGAAAGCTGTATATGGCTACAGGAGAAACAAAAATCGCCTTGCACCGATGTCATGAGCGGTCGCCATTGGCTGTGTTATCAGTTACGTCATTCGCAGCGTCTTGTATATATACGACGCTGCGAATGACGTAACTATATACCCAAGCGCGCGCGCCCTTGGCTGCGTTGTGCGTTATCTCGATGTCAAACGCCGCTGAGTTATCTCGTGATGTCAAACGCTGGCAACAACGCGGCGATCTGGCGTCAATGTGATTGTTGGAGCGCGTTCGCCCCACTTTCGCTGGGGGTTTCTCTAGCGGCATTTTGGCTTCGGCTGCGACGCCTATAACATCCTGTGGTTCGAGAACAACCACTGCGATTAATGCATTGCGAAACGTCTTTAACCATTCATTACAATCTTTCATAACCGCGATAATGCGAGGCACTATGTGCGGCATGTGAAATAAACACTGTGGTAAACCCAAGCAAAACGTGTATAACCTCATTAAGAAGCACGAACACGGAAACCAATAATTTTGAAAGGCTTCAGTGCAGCGTCCGAATGAAGTCATTGCTAAATAACAGGAACGAACGTTTAGGCTTCCGCTGGTTAACCATTTGTACGGAGAGCTGGGACGGTAACTTTTTAGTTGGCACCCAAATCGAACGTTTATGCGATTGTAGGGCCTATTTTTTTCCGAAAGTACGCGTCGTAATCGGGTAAATATGGCAAGTCCGATCGCGTGCGATGCCCGAATCGCGAAAGAAGCGATATACAGTACTCCTCTCCAGGTGTGGGGTATCATGACCTTGAACGACACATTTGTGTTCTCGTCGGATGGGATGTACAACAAGCACCCAATTTTCGTAACTTGAACGCGCGAGCATCAACGGCCGCTTCTAGGCGCCGCGAGCGCAGCAACAGATCGCTGCTGCCACAGCTCCGTTATACGCTGCCTGCATTGACATTCACAGAGGAGTTCGCGCGAGTACTTTCTTCGCCACAGGGCGCCTTTGCTGTTGTTGGTCGGCATTTTCGGTGTCTTGACTGCTGTGTCCGGGGCGTAGCCAGGGGGTGGCACACCGGGCACGAGCCTCCCCCCTTCCCCGAGAAAAAATTATGGCTATACGTGCCTCATCTGGGTTTGCACGCCTATAGTATCAGCTATGAACTAGCTCATCCCGTATTGCGGAGCTGCGCTAGTTACGATGCCTGGAGTCTTACAAGGTCACCGGCCCCCTGCAGTACACATAAAACATGGCTGGCCGTGCGCGGAGTCACACTGAAATTTGGTGAAGTACCAGTGCTTATAAAACCTGGCCCATCTTCGAGCATGTTTGCCTGACTACTTTATCCGGCGTTGTGTGCCTTTGCTATAGTTATATACCGGTCTTCGAATGCGCGGCAGGTAAGGCTGTTGATGAACTGGGGCTTCTTGTCAAAATTTCATCTGAACTCATTGACGTACGCGTATTAAGTGCAGATTCTTATAAAATGAAAAATGCAGAAAGCCGGAAGAAGAGGGACTTCACGACTACTGCAGCTGATTAACAAGAAATTGCGGTTATTCGCTAAATTCAAGCGAACAAAAGGGACTTGTCCCCATCATAAATAATGCCTTAATACACAATATAAAAACGTATAAAAATGCCAGGGACATTTTAAAGAAAAATTAAACGATAGGACGAGAGCTAATCCCATGAATTTCTGGCAGTATATTATGAGGTGTAGTTTTGACAGTATCGGTATAAATCATATTGTTCATAATAACCAAACTCTCATGGATGATGTACACAAGCCAAACTGCTGTGAACACAATATAAAATGAGTTTTCTCCAATACGTTTTTTTTCTATTCATCCAACGTCGGTAGCATATCTCAAATAAAACCAATTGAGCTTATCCTAATTTGTAAGTGGCATCGAAAAGCTATTAAATCAAACTGACGAAACAGAAAAAATTGGACCACATGCAGTTTTTTCTGCGCATTTTGAGACACGGTGCTCAAACGATATCTCTATACCTCTACCTGTACATAATTTATAACAAATCGTTTGTAACAATTAAGCCTCCTACCTTTTGAATGGAAAACTGCTTATGTTGTTCAAATCTGCAAGAAGTATTAAAAAAAAGAATGTTGAAAACCACGGGCATATACTTTTAACCTCGATAGTGCGGCAGGTAAATAAACCCATTCTATACTCAAAAATAACGAAATACCTAATTGAAAACAGTATAGTAAATGTTCCACACGTGTTCCGAAAGGGGTTCTCATGAACCACACAAATGGTTAAATTTTATGATCTGGTATCCGATATTGATTCAGGGGGACAAACCGATTGTAACTTAAATTTATGTAAGGCATTTGATATCGTAACAATCAGTTCTTTGCAACAAACTTACATTATTAAACTTAGATTACACTGTCATCAGATGAATAGAGAATTATTGGTTGCAGCTCCGACACTGCGTCATTCTAAACGGCAAAAAGCTCCAAATGTGTTAACGTGACATGGCGAGTTACACAAGTTCCGTATTGGGGCAACTTTTATTTTTAGTTTCCATAAGTGATATTTCTGCAGGCGTTTCGTCACAAATGAGATTGTTTGCATACGATTGTGTTGTGCATAGACAACTAAAGGGTCACGGTGATCTGACACAACATCAAACTTATTTGTAACGCGTTTAGAATCAGTGTTTTATGTGTAAAATGAACCTAAATAAGAAAAAGTGCGTCCATATTTCCTTTACACGGTAATGGAAACCAATGGTGACAGTATATTTTAAGGAATGAAACGTGCAAAAAGCATAGTGGGATGAAAAAATATCTGGGTGTGGTGTTTTAATTCAAGTGCCCTTGCAATACGCATGTATACACTGATTTGTATTGCTTGAAGGGCGTTAAACTTTTTTCGACAAAATGTAAAACTTCGGACATGAACTAACAAAAAAACGTATTTACGTGTCTTCGACCCATACTATAATATATGCTTGAGCCATATAGAATCCATCGCCGGTCACATTAATTGGTTAAATTGAGATAATTCAAAATCGGGCAGCCAGGTGCGTAAGAGCTGCCCTCAAACGAAAAATTAATTTTTGTAGAAACTGCATTCCTTGCGTCAGCGAGCACTGAGACAAGCTTTTTTCAAATATAAAACAATAAAACGGGACGTAACAAAGAAAATTACTTTAAGAAACTTCATTACCATCCATCTGGAATCGCCCATGTTTTCAAAACAAGAGAATTGCGTACCAAGATCCACCTATACGCAAAATCATTTTTTTCTTGTTAGAACTTTTGAAAAGTGGCAAGAGTTCCCTCAAATAAAAATGTGCTGCAAAAATGAATATATGCCACTGCTGTGACCACCCCCCTTTTCTTGCTATAACGTCTTCGGGCAATGCGGGGTAATCTTCGAATAAAGAATACTCGTAAGCAATCATTTCAATGGTCATGTGCACTTCATGGAACATATAAGAGCGTTATTTATGAAAGATCGGGCTCTTATTGCAATCTAGTGCTACTAAGTGATCGGTATCTTGGTTTATGTCAAACTTCCTACTACCACAAACCACTAGTTCATAGAACTGACGTCTCAAGGTACTATCAGCGTCAAATGAAACCAGAACAGCGGAGCGAAAGTTTCTAGCATTAGAAACTATAGTTTTGGCCATCCAGTCATCACCATTGACAGGCGTGTACATCCGGTGTGGCAGCACTACGCGATCCCCCTACAGTGCGTTATCTCCATTTGTTCTCTATATTTTGTATGGCGGTAATGGTGGCTATCGTGGGCGTGCCAAGCGCTTTTCATCGTATCACTCGCAATTCCAGGCTTTTACTTCAGCATCGCAGTGCAATCCGTGAATTGGCACGACAAAAAAAAAAGAAATATAATCGGTTTGCGGTGTATTTTCAAACGATCGTCGTATCTCGTTCGCCAGCGCTGCTTCACCTGCACCCTACTTTTAGAGACCGACCCGAAAACGCGTCATTTTAACGAAAAATTCCGAGCATTTCTTCAAAAGAGAGAGCGCAGATTGTTTCGCTATAGCGGCACAAAGTGAAACAGCGTGAAATAGCCAGAATTATGAAACGACTTGTCTACTATGAAAAGAATCAGCCAGGAATTCTATGATGATGAACTCTGTTATGACAAACCATTCTACAATACTCGCCTTCGCCTGCAGTTGTTTAACTTCCGTTTTCTCATTTTGTTCCTTTGATATACCATACCTAGAACACAAGCAGAAATATTGCACTCTAGGGGGATCACGCAGTGCTGCCACACCGGATGTGCGGCCCTGTCTGTGGCAATGACTGGCCGACGGCAAGCACTATGCCATTGATAAAGCTTGTACCACGCGCTCCAGTGTTCGCGTTTCATTTGATGCTGCTAGTACAGTTTGACCAACTTACGTGTATCCGAGTGGCATGCGGAAGCACAGTTGGTGTAAGCGAGGGACAACCACAAGAGCTGCACGGGCAGCTGGGCTTCCAGCCACAGCGTGTCACAGGGCACTGGTGGAAGTGGAGAGGAGGCTAAACCAAGGACTAAACTACGCGCCAGGAATGACCAATTCAGACGGCTCTTTGGGTCAAACCACGCTTGGGTGGGCATTAATACGGTTGCGAATCAGCGCAGTCACTGGGTGCAATTGTTTTTCATGCTTCATCATCATCATCATCAGCCTGACTACGTCCACTGCAGGACAAAGGCCTCTCCCATGTTCCGCCAGTTAACCCGGTCCTGTGCTTGCTGCTGCCAATTTATACCCACAAACTTCTTAATCTCATCTGCCCACCTAACCTTCTGTCTCCCCCTAACCCGCTTCCATTCTCTGGGAATCCAGTCAGTTACCCTTAATGACCAGCGGTTATCCTGTTTACGCGCTGCATGCCCTGCCCATGTCCATTTCTTCTTGATTTCAGCTATGATATCCTTAACCCCCGTTTGTTCCCTAATCCACTCTGCTCTCTTCTTGTCTCTTAAGGTTACACCTACCATTTTTCTTTCCATTGCTCGCTGCGTCGTCCTCAATTTAAGCTGAACCCTCTTTGTAAGTCTCCAGGTTTCTGCTCCGTAGCTAAGTACCGGCAAGATACAGCTGTTGTATACCTTCCTCTTGAGGGATAGTGGCAATATACCTGTCATAGTTTGAGAGTGCTTGCCGAATGTGCTCCACCCCAATCTTATTCTAGTTACTTCAATCTCGTGGTTCGGCTCCGCGGTTATTACCTGCCCTAAGTAGACAGTCTTTTACAACTTCAAGTGCACTATTACCTATCTCGAAGCGCTGCTCCTTGCCGAGGTTGTTGTACATTACTTTCATTTTCTGCAGATTAATTTTAAGACCCACCTTTCTGCTCTCCTTGTCTAACTGCGTAATCATGAGTTGCAATTCGTCCCCCGAGTTACTCAGCAATGCAATGTCATCGGCGAAGCGCAGGTTACTAAGGTATTCTTCATTGACTCTTATGCCTAACTTTACCCATTCTAGGCTTCTGAAGACCTCCTGTAAGCACGCGGCAAATAGCATTTTCATGCTTAAGGTTCTTTAAATGCCTAAAACATTACCACACAGTCTGCGCGTGTAGAACTGCCATAAAAGTTCACGGACCACGCGAGCGCGTTCCCAAAGGATTCTTCGCGACACTTCCGCTACGACATTGGCGGTCGACGAACCCCAACGCCCGAAACGCATCCCTTAATCTATGGCCCGTCTCTTTTCTGACTGAGTACAAATAATTTTCATTTGTCGCTTTTTAACAGGACACAATCTTTGGCACCTGTGCTTCTGCACCGAGAAGCAGTCCGAGCAGAACTTATCAGTCGCAACCTTTCTTACAAAGCGACACCTATAGCCAACGGAACGCCGCTTGAAGTATGCCATGAAAGCTTTGATCTTGCTATGAAAACATCAAAGCGACGGTCATACTGCAGATAAGCGTTTCGCTAGAAAACTGCGAACAACGGGACTACACGCGCGCCTTTAATACTAAAAGGACCCATTTCCGGCCCAGCACTGCGGTCCACGGTAGATGGTGCAGCGCTAAGTGGCGTGAACAGGCTATTTGAAATGCGGTCGCATGGTCTGCAAACATTTGATTGATATGTGGGGTTTAACGTCCGAAAACCATAATATGAGAGACGCCGTTGTGGACGACTCCGGAAATTTCGACCACCTCGGGTTCTTTAACGTGCACCCATATCTGAGTACACGGGCCTACAACATTTCCGCCTCCATCGGGAATGCAACCAGCACAGCCGGGATTTGATCCGGCGACCTGCGGGTCAGCAGCCGTGTTCCTTAGCCACTAGACCACTGCGGTGGGGCTGCAAACATTTGTGGTAGGTTGTACTAGGTCGCCACAATAAATCGGACGGGTAGTTTCCGAATACCACTTAAAACGTAACAAAACGCATCTGGTGCTGAAGTTAAATTCATATTTAGAAAAAAAATGCATGATTAATTTTACTTGACTAAGCACTTTATAAAATACCCTAACGGGCCCCACACAATCGCACATTATCGTCGTTTCCTACAGTCGCGGCTAGTCGCCTTTTCAAAGATGGTCCAATAACCATGAAGTACCCGTTACAACGGCGTAAGAATTATTTAAGCAAGCGAAGTAGAACTAAAGTGGACCCACAAAGTGAGTAACTGCTATTGATATATCTGCAACCAGAGCGCAACCATAGCGTGCAATCGCTCGGGGCTTCCAGTGACGAAAAAAAAACGGCCCTACAAATAAACCAGTCGTGGCATGCGAGTAGTATTTCGGGCGTATGTTTCCTAGTCCAATCAGTGATAAAACGTGGCATTGATTTGAAATTGTTCCTCTGCTGAAATTTAGCTGCCCAGCGGTTGTGCGACCACTTCTAGGTGGGCTTTATGTCCCGGTTTGAAGAAGGCAGACTTGTTCCGTTTCTTTTTCGCGAACTACAACATAATGACGCTGCTTTGGGGCCTCTGTGGTATAGCATCTGTAAGGGTGAACGTCTGGTCTCGTTTGAAATGACTTTCAGGCATCGGCAAAATGTCGATATTCGCTTAGAGCAGCTACGACGGATGCTGCATGAAATGTGGGACCCGCCACGATTGCCAGAACTTCACACCCCAAAATCTCGTTACGATTACGTTGGAGGTCGTAATGAAGAGCTTAGGAAATTTTGAACTACCTGGGGTTCTTTGAATGAGCTAAATTTAAGTACTTGGTCCTCGAAGCATTTTCGCCTCCACCGCAAATGCAGCCACCGAGGTCGGCAAAAATATTCCACTTGCAACCACATATAAACGCTACTAAAAGATAGTCGTATAGTGCAAGAAAGGCGACCAAAATCCGCGGAACTCACGCCAAATGTTCCTTGCCGGGCTGTTCCGTCCGCCTTTCGTATACGCAGTGGCTGTATTGCACCTTTATCCCTCAACGTGGCCTTCGAGGCACCTTCGGACGACGCCGAATGCTCGTCGAAAAAGGCTACCGGTACTGACCGTCGAGATGCTGGAAACGGCCCCCTTCTTCGCTTCTGGCCACCTCTCGAGCACCACCATGCAGAGTGTCGTCACCGTTGCGATAACACCGCACTCACTCAAACCATAGCTCATAGCAACACCGACTAAATTTCAAGGCCGAAGGGCTGCCGCAGTGACGTCAGAGAGTGGGGTCCAGTTATCTTACTGAGCATGCTCAGTAAGATTTTTTTTCCACATCTTTTATTCGGCCCAAGCTAGCCGCAGCAGCTGCGACAGCGGGAGCATTGGTTCTCCTAAAACGTGAACGAAACACTGGCTTTCCATCGCATTCGCGGCGTAACTGGGCCCCCACCCTCTGACGTCACTGCGGCAGCCCTTCGGCCTTGAAATTTAGTCGGTGTTGTTCATAAACAACATAAACTCTTTCGCTTTTGATGCCTGTGGGAATGGGAGGCAAAGTACGATGGGATACAAATTTCCAATGCTCGCTGCTCTGCGGGTTTTTAAAATTGTAATTTCGTGAACGCAAGCAGTGCTTGAACAGATATTCACGTTGTTTTCACATAATATTACGCGATGTAGTAGTGGATTCGAGTCACAACGCTATCTCTATTTTAGAAATGCTTAAACCTGTTCCTGATCTTCCGCCCCTTCAGCGGTTATACTTCTTCGTCAACTGCATTGCTCAAGAGAGAGCCAGAACGCGCACCTTTACTTATGCTCTGTCGCATGGGTTGTCGATGCCTGTCTTGTCCTCATTGCTGGGCAGGATTGCACCCACCGAGAAGACGTCGAGACGACTGTGTAAAATTTTGAGAGCTGAGAGCTGGAGACAAATACGGATTTTTAGGTTGCACATCAAGGCTACTTGTGCAAGACACCTCGTTTCGAATGCGTCAAGCCTGATGTACGCCTTCTTCATTGACACGGCCGAGAACCTGGGGGAACGGTTATGGAGACTGTCCTTCGCGTCGCTTCCCAGGAATAGGAGGAAGTCACCCAGTGTCGCATCGACAGGGCACATCAACGTTTCTGATGTTGAGCTACCACAAGAGGTACGGTCCATTCTTGACAAAGGTCCAAAATTTGCGATACAACCTTGTTGCAAACCTTCAAAACTTTTGAGCTTCGTTCACGACGTGGCACGCAGGGTTCCAGAAGATGTGAAGAATGCTTGCATTGTAGAGGGCATTAAGTGTGTCAACAAACACCCTATGCGCAGACCAAGAGGCGAGAATGTGAAAAACGTGGTAAAATTTTTAAAAGACCAAAAATTAACGTTACAATTGTCAGACAAGACGGGAAGATTTGTAGTTATGGCGGCAGATCGACACCTGGTTAAGGCTAGAGAAGCGGTTGAAAAGAACTTCTCAATGGTGGATTTCGATAGCGCATCGTTGCAGAATGTTCACAAAAAAGCCGTTAGCTTGTGTAAGCGACTTGGACTACAGAAGCTGGAAAAGGACCTTAAGGGTTGCAACGGGACCACATTGAGACCCTTCTTCACTACCAAAACGCACAAGCAAGACAATCCCTTCCGGATGATCGTGGAAGATAAAGGTACTTGGCAGCACATTTTAGCTAGATTTCTCAAAGGAATGTTGGAACTCATCGCAGTGGAAGACCCTTTTGGGGTGAGCAACTCAAATGGTGTTATTGAATTCCTAAAGAAGGGACAATCAGTGACGTGCATATCTATAGACGTCAAGGACATGTACTACAACATCCCACAAACTGAGGCCATTACTACGGTGCAGGAATGCATTGACACTTACGGGGTTGTTAGATTTCAAAACGAGTGTGGGATTAGTGTTCGTAGTTTTTTGGATTTGCTGCGCCTTTACCTTCAGTCACTGTACGTGGAATTCAATGGATCCATTTTTGTTCAGAACGACGGTATTTGCATCGGCTCGTGCCTGGCGCCGATCTTATCGAATTTGTACATGGCGAAAGGAGATCGTGAATTGCAACCCCGATTGCAAGGGTATGGCGTTGTGGCATGTTTCCGCTACGTTGATGATTTTTTATTATGTTTCCCTAGGTTGAAATGTGCCAGCATAAAACCCGAAGTTTTTGTCGCGATGTTTAAAACAACATTTCGTGGTCTTGATTTCACTTACGAGTTGCCCACAAGTTCTGGCATAAAGTTTTTAGACATCATGATTTCGCAAGGTGAGGGACACATGTGCTGGGAATATGACGTTAGAGGTGATAAAAGTTTGTTAAGCTACAGCTCGGGTCACTCCAAGCTTGTGAAAAGAAGTGTCGCATATGCGTGCATGTCAAACAGCTGCCAAAAGTCGTGTGACCACATGGTAGCGCGTAGTTTGATGAAGCAGATTGATAGACTCAGGGACAGTGATTACCCTGATGCCTTAATCACAGCCTTGGCCGAGAGGCTCTTAAAAACCATCGGCAGCACGCACAACACGAACGTAGGAATAAAAGAGAAGCCAGAGGAGAGGCCTATTGTTATGCCTTACGTTCACGGCATTTCGCATGGACTGAAAAGAATTGCAAGTAGGCATGGCATACCCATGACCTTTACGGCACCTCACAAATTAATTTCACTGTGTCACCAAGTAAACAGCGGCAACCAAGGGAACAACCACATATGTTCGGTTAGGCATGTTAACAAATTTGTTCCATGTGAAACAAATGTTGTATATGGTACTCCTTTGCCTTGCGGAAATTGGTACGTTGGGCAAACTGGTAGGTGCCTTAACTCACGTTTACGCGAGCATGATTATAACTGCAGGCAAATCAGTCACCCCAGTAACTTAGCTACCCATTGCATGAAGTGTCAGTGTAAGCCGGACTTTGAAAAGACCATTGTTTTATCCAGATCAGAAGACAAAAGGGAAAGAGAAATTATTGAAGCTTTCATGATGCGCAGGTTTGGTGAGGACAGGTGTGTTAGTGTGCCATCTATTCATTTGTCAAACAATGAATATACTTTTTTACGTAGACATTTTAGATAGTTGACAAGGCTGGATTTGATTAGCATTGATGGGTGCTTTATCTTGGTGGGCAGTGCGCATGTTCACGCTCTTTCTTTTTCTTTTTTCTTTTCTTTTTTCTTTCCTGTCAACCTTTATATGTGTGTGTAACATTTCCATCGAATAAACAGTTGTTAGTTCGCGCTCGTGTGTGTCCTACCTGTGCTTCAGTGTGTCTTTTATTTGTGTGTTTAATTCCAGCGCGGTGTGAGTCTCAACAATGTTCAACCAACTAGCCCCTACTCTTGCCCTTCTAACCGTTATTTCAAGTACATCGGGCTTCTATGTTCCTGATCTTCCGCCCCTTCAGCGGTTATACTTCTTCGTCAACTGCATTGCTCAAGAGAGAGCCAGAACGCGCACCTTTACTTATGCTCTGTCGCATGGGTTGTCGATGCCTGTCTTGTCCTCATTGCTGGGCAGGATTGCACCCACCGAGAAGACGTCGAGACGACTGTGTAAAATTTTGAGAGCTGAGAGCTGGAGACAAATACGGATTTTTAGGTTGCACATCAAGGCTACTTGTGCAAGACACCTCGTTTCGAATGCGTCAAGCCTGATGTACGCCTTCTTCATTGACACGGCCGAGAACCTGGGGGAACGGTTATGGAGACTGTCCTTCGCGTCGCTTCCCAGGAATAGGAGGAAGTCACCCAGTGTCGCATCGACAGGGCACATCAACGTTTCTGATGTTGAGCTACCACAAGAGGTACGGTCCATTCTTGACAAAGGTCCAAAATTTGCGATACAACCTTGTTGCAAACCTTCAAAACTTTTGAGCTTCGTTCACGACGTGGCACGCAGGGTTCCAGAAGATGTGAAGAATGCTTGCATTGTAGAGGGCATTAAGTGTGTCAACAAACACCCTATGCGCAGACCAAGAGGCGAGAATGTGAAAAACGTGGTAAAATTTTTAAAAGACCAAAAATTAACGTTACAATTGTCAGACAAGACGGGAAGATTTGTAGTTATGGCGGCAGATCGACACCTGGTTAAGGCTAGAGAAGCGGTTGAAAAGAACTTCTCAATGGTGGATTTCGATAGCGCATCGTTGCAGAATGTTCACAAAAAAGCCGTTAGCTTGTGTAAGCGACTTGGACTACAGAAGCTGGAAAAGGACCTTAAGGGTTGCAACGGGACCACATTGAGACCCTTCTTCACTACCAAAACGCACAAGCAAGACAATCCCTTCCGGATGATCGTGGAAGATAAAGGTACTTGGCAGCACATTTTAGCTAGATTTCTCAAAGGAATGTTGGAACTCATCGCAGTGGAAGACCCTTTTGGGGTGAGCAACTCAAATGGTGTTATTGAATTCCTAAAGAAGGGACAATCAGTGACGTGCATATCTATAGACGTCAAGGACATGTACTACAACATCCCACAAACTGAGGCCATTACTACGGTGCAGGAATGCATTGACACTTACGGGGTTGTTAGATTTCAAAACGAGTGTGGGATTAGTGTTCGTAGTTTTTTGGATTTGCTGCGCCTTTACCTTCAGTCACTGTACGTGGAATTCAATGGATCCATTTTTGTTCAGAACGACGGTATTTGCATCGGCTCGTGCCTGGCGCCGATCTTATCGAATTTGTACATGGCGAAAGGAGATCGTGAATTGCAACCCCGATTGCAAGGGTATGGCGTTGTGGCATGTTTCCGCTACGTTGATGATTTTTTATTATGTTTCCCTAGGTTGAAATGTGCCAGCATAAAACCCGAAGTTTTTGTCGCGATGTTTAAAACAACATTTCGTGGTCTTGATTTCACTTACGAGTTGCCCACAAGTTCTGGCATAAAGTTTTTAGACATCATGATTTCGCAAGGTGAGGGACACATGTGCTGGGAATATGACGTTAGAGGTGATAAAAGTTTGTTAAGCTACAGCTCGGGTCACTCCAAGCTTGTGAAAAGAAGTGTCGCATATGCGTGCATGTTAAACAGCTGCCAAAAGTCGTGTGACCACATGGTAGCGCGTAGTTTGATGAAGCAGATTGATAGACTCAGGGACAGTGATTACCCTGATGCCTTAATCACAGCCTTGGCCGAGAGGCTCTTAAAAACCATCGGCAGCACGCACAACACGAACGTAGGAATAAAAGAGAAGCCAGAGGAGAGGCCTATTGTTATGCCTTACGTTCACGGCATTTCGCATGGACTGAAAAGAATTGCAAGTAGGCATGGCATACCCATGACCTTTACGGCACCTCACAAATTAATTTCACTGTGTCACCAAGTAAACAGCGGCAACCAAGGGAACAACCACATATGTTCGGTTAGGCATGTTAACAAATTTGTTCCATGTGAAACAAATGTTGTATATGGTACTCCTTTGCCTTGCGGAAATTGGTACGTTGGGCAAACTGGTAGGTGCCTTAACTCACGTTTACGCGAGCATGATTATAACTGCAGGCAAATCAGTCACCCCAGTAACTTAGCTACCCATTGCATGAAGTGTCAGTGTAAGCCGGACTTTGAAAAGACCATTGTTTTATCCAGATCAGAAGACAAAAGGGAAAGAGAAATTATTGAAGCTTTCATGATGCGCAGGTTTGGTGAGGACAGGTGTGTTAGTGTGCCATCTATTCATTTGTCAAACAATGAATATACTTTTTTACGTAGACATTTTAGATAGTTGACAAGGCTGGATTTGATTAGCATTGATGGGTGCTTTATCTTGGTGGGCAGTGCGCATGTTCACGCTCTTTCTTTTTCTTTTTTCTTTTCTTTTTTTTTTCTTTCCTGTCAACCTTTATATGTGTGTGTAACATTTCCATCGAATAAACAGTTGTTAGTTCGCGCTCGTGTGTGTCCTACCTGTGCTTCAGTGTGTCTTTTATTTGTGTGTTTAATTCCAGCGCGGTGTGAGTCTCAACAATGTTCAACCAACTAGCCCCTACTCTTGCCCTTCTAACCGTTATTTAAAGTACATCGGGCTTCTATGTTCCTGATCTTCCGCCCCTTCAGCGGTTATACTTCTTCGTCAACTGCATTGCTCAAGAGAGAGCCAGAACGCGCACCTTTACTTATGCTCTGTCGCATGGGTTGTCGATGCCTGTCTTGTCCTCATTGCTGGGCAGGATTGCACCCACCGAGAAGACGTCGAGACGACTGTGTAAAATTTTGAGAGCTGAGAGCTGGAGACAAATACGGATTTTTAGGTTGCACATCAAGGCTACTTGTGCAAGACACCTCGTTTCGAATGCGTCAAGCCTGATGTACGCCTTCTTCATTGACACGGCCGAGAACCTGGGGGAACGGTTATGGAGACTGTCCTTCGCGTCGCTTCCCAGGAATAGGAGGAAGTCACCCAGTGTCGCATCGACAGGGCACATCAACGTTTCTGATGTTGAGCTACCACAAGAGGTACGGTCCATTCTTGACAAAGGTCCAAAATTTGCGATACAACCTTGTTGCAAACCTTCAAAACTTTTGAGCTTCGTTCACGACGTGGCACGCAGGGTTCCAGAAGATGTGAAGAATGCTTGCATTGTAGAGGGCATTAAGTGTGTCAACAAACACCCTATGCGCAGACCAAGAGGCGAGAATGTGAAAAACGTGGTAAAATTTTTAAAAGACCAAAAATTAACGTTACAATTGTCAGACAAGACGGGAAGATTTGTAGTTATGGCGGCAGATCGACACCTGGTTAAGGCTAGAGAAGCGGTTGAAAAGAACTTCTCAATGGTGGATTTCGATAGCGCATCGTTGCAGAATGTTCACAAAAAAGCCGTTAGCTTGTGTAAGCGACTTGGACTACAGAAGCTGGAAAAGGACCTTAAGGGTTGCAACGGGACCACATTGAGACCCTTCTTCACTACCAAAACGCACAAGCAAGACAATCCCTTCCGGATGATCGTGGAAGATAAAGGTACTTGGCAGCACATTTTAGCTAGATTTCTCAAAGGAATGTTGGAACTCATCGCAGTGGAAGACCCTTTTGGGGTGAGCAACTCAAATGGTGTTATTGAATTCCTAAAGAAGGGACAATCAGTGACGTGCATATCTATAGACGTCAAGGACATGTACTACAACATCCCACAAACTGAGGCCATTACTACGGTGCAGGAATGCATTGACACTTACGGGGTTGTTAGATTTCAAAACGAGTGTGGGATTAGTGTTCGTAGTTTTTTGGATTTGCTGCGCCTTTACCTTCAGTCACTGTACGTGGAATTCAATGGATCCATTTTTGTTCAGAACGACGGTATTTGCATCGGCTCGTGCCTGGCGCCGATCTTATCGAATTTGTACATGGCGAAAGGAGATCGTGAATTGCAACCCCGATTGCAAGGGTATGGCGTTGTGGCATGTTTCCGCTACGTTGATGATTTTTTATTATGTTTCCCTAGGTTGAAATGTGCCAGCATAAAACCCGAAGTTTTTGTCGCGATGTTTAAAACAACATTTCGTGGTCTTGATTTCACTTACGAGTTGCCCACAAGTTCTGGCATAAAGTTTTTAGACATCATGATTTCGCAAGGTGAGGGACACATGTGCTGGGAATATGACGTTAGAGGTGATAAAAGTTTGTTAAGCTACAGCTCGGGTCACTCCAAGCTTGTGAAAAGAAGTGTCGCATATGCGTGCATGTTAAACAGCTGCCAAAAGTCGTGTGACCACATGGTAGCGCGTAGTTTGATGAAGCAGATTGATAGACTCAGGGACAGTGATTACCCTGATGCCTTAATCACAGCCTTGGCCGAGAGGCTCTTAAAAACCATCGGCAGCACGCACAACACGAACGTAGGAATAAAAGAGAAGCCAGAGGAGAGGCCTATTGTTATGCCTTACGTTCACGGCATTTCGCATGGACTGAAAAGAATTGCAAGTAGGCATGGCATACCCATGACCTTTACGGCACCTCACAAATTAATTTCACTGTGTCACCAAGTAAACAGCGGCAACCAAGGGAACAACCACATATGTTCGGTTAGGCATGTTAACAAATTTGTTCCATGTGAAACAAATGTTGTATATGGTACTCCTTTGCCTTGCGGAAATTGGTACGTTGGGCAAACTGGTAGGTGCCTTAACTCACGTTTACGCGAGCATGATTATAACTGCAGGCAAATCAGTCACCCCAGTAACTTAGCTACCCATTGCATGAAGTGTCAGTGTAAGCCGGACTTTGAAAAGACCATTGTTTTATCCAGATCAGAAGACAAAAGGGAAAGAGAAATTATTGAAGCTTTCATGATGCGCAGGTTTGGTGAGGACAGGTGTGTTAGTGTGCCATCTATTCATTTGTCAAACAATGAATATACTTTTTTACGTAGACATTTTAGATAGTTGACAAGGCTGGATTTGATTAGCATTGATGGGTGCTTTATCTTGGTGGGCAGTGCGCATGTTCACGCTCTTTCTTTTTCTTTTTTCTTTTCTTTTTTCTTTCCTGTCAACCTTTATATGTGTGTGTAACATTTCCATCGAATAAACAGTTGTTAGTTCGCGCTCGTGTGTGTCCTACCTGTGCTTCAGTGTGTCTTTTATTTGTGTGTTTAATTCCAGCGCGGTGTGAGTCTCAACAACCCTAGAGAAAGACACGAACGAAGTATTTGTATCGAAAGCATCCTGTCCGCCATCGCATAGATTATAGCACAACAGCTTCTGAGGCATGTATTCGGAAGTAATAGTCGCTATCAAGAAGATACGATAGCGAAGTAATTCGGTTGACGTTAAAATATTTTAGAAAGCCATGTTCGAAAACGCGTTAAAGTTTAACGTGGATGCGCAAGTATTCGGTGGTACTTGGCGCATACACTTAGGATATTTACCTCATTATGGCTCAGTGCCGATTGCAACGTGACATCATCTTCCTTTGGATCGCATTTACAAAGATGTTAAGCCCAAACCTCATAAGCGCAAAAATGCACGCGACAGCGACGAGTGATGCGACGTAGATCGTCTTCGCGCGATCAGTCGCTAGCGCAGGCAAAGCTCATTCACGCGACGGCTTCGGCTACCCTATTCTAGCCACTGTACTTCGGCGAGCGAACTCCACTGTTGCTGGCATGAAGCAGTCTAGTCGCACAAAGAAAACCGCGTAGTGAGCGGTATGCAATTTAAGAATACGATATATTTTTGAGTAATGGAACGAAAAGTGTTTAAGAATGCCTTGCAACACTTTTTTATATGTCCATGCGTAATAAACATTGCGTTATTTCTTGTTGCGCACATGTGACTCGGGCAAGGTCACGTGCACCTATGTAATCTTTGTCTTTTCCGGTTTTTCGCTATTCGCTGCGTGAGCCCAGCACTTCCGGACGATCAGCGACGGTTTCCAAATCTGGAGAACTGAGCGATCGCCCGAAAACATGCACGTGACACGTCGCGCCAACGCCCCGTTTCGTCGCTCATATAGCATCGCTCGTCGCTGTCGCGTGCATTTTCGCGCTTATGAGGTTTGATCTTTACTCGCTATCATCTGAAAATGAGCTGCCGGCAGATCTAGAAGGTATATCAAAGGAGCGTGAAACAGGAAGTCTTGCTAACATTCGATAGTGCATGTCGTTGTGAGATGCGCTTACATCAAATACGGCCGAAATAAAGTTGAAATTCCAGCGTTCGTCCATGTCTTCTGCTTTCTTCTTGCGTGCGTGTTTTTGTGTTTTCGCTGGCACCCAAGCTAATTCACAGAAGCTCTTTGAAGATCATGAGGCACAATCTGGCTCAGCAGCCAGCGCTGATACACGTCAAATGTGAAAATATAATTTTTCAAAGTCCGTCTGACCAGATTAACATTCCAAAGCGGCTCAAGCTGTGAGTGGAGGGCTCCGTGTAATTTCAATCCTCTGTTTATAGCGTGTGCTAGCGAGAACGCACGTGAACTGTCATGAAACATAGTTCACTCAGGTGAACTATATAATTGCCGCAGCCGGCCATCCACGTCGTCTGTTTTATAGTGATACCTTGAAGCGCACACACGATTTGTGTCCGCCATTGTGTAAATGAAGGGGCGCTGCCCTGCCGTAAAACGAATTTCCCAAACGTTGTAGCCGATAAGCGTTTACCGGGTTACAGAGCACAGCTTTCATAGGAGGCCGTTTTATTCCCTCTGAGATATCATGTATTATGCATTGAAGCTCTACATGGTTAAAGGAAACTAAAATTTGTCCGCCCTGTGGCCGCAAAAAAAAAAACTTCCAATGACGTATGTGCCACAGAGCTTCCCAAAGGTGATAATTCGGGCTAGTTGTTAGAAATAGTGAAAAAAAAACAGTGCGAAAAGAACGGACTAACTGTAAGACATGTTCATCCATGTTTTTTGCACTTTCTTTTTGATCGTGCCACAGGAATCAGGAAGGGCCAATTATTTACCACTGGTTCACGAAAAGTGTAGAGCGTATGCAAAATAAACACCGGGGCTGCATGTTTCACTTTCGCTGCTTGAGCGTCTGAACAAAGTGATTTTGCAGTTTATTTATTTAGTTTATATCAATTCACGCGAATGCTTTGAAAAGAGATGTTTCAAGGCTGTGAGAAGACAAAGACATTTGCTACAAAAGCAAAAAAGAGCGCTCTTGCTGCGCGCCCGCATCGCTTCGTCTCTGCAACTTTTGCGTGAGAAAAAAAAAACTGGGAGTGCTTGGAGCATTAAAATTGTGTTAAAATGAAAGGATACAGCAGTGCCCAGCATTAGTGTGAGTGGCCAGAATAAACAGAGGCATGCACGGGATACATTTGACATTGCACCGTCGGTAATAGGTCAAAGTGATGCAGTATGCTTCATATTGCTTGGCAGATGACAAGGATATGTGCAATGCAATGTCCCACATCACCCACCGTAGGTCATTAGACTCACTGCATAGCTATAACTTCCCTCCCACTTTTGTATTTTTTTTCAAAAGCTCAAAAATATGGCTTAGATGCATGTTCCTGCAACTCTTCTACCCGCTATGAGGTCGTGAAAGATGTGCCGTGCCGATCTAACTTTCAGTCTGAATAACTACAAGTGCTACATCATCAACGGTAACTTGAACCCCACAAGGAATAAATGTACCCGCTTTGAGAAGCCCATGGTAAACAGTTGCAGTTAAGGACTTCAGGTAAACACTACTCTTGAACATTCCTTATCTAAGCCTGGTACTTTACCTAAATATTTTTTTTCAGATGAGTGACTGGAAACTGTGAATCTATGAATCGAAAAAAAAATTCGACATATCCCATGTACCATGGAAATCGATGTTACGCGAAGCATGCGGAGGGAAGCAGACTTTGCTGATATTTTTTGATTGAACTAAACGCTGCGAAATTGCGCTAAACATGTGTACAAATGTTATACGGACCGACATGCATCTTAAACATTGGAACGTGATTTACACAACCAGGTATTTACAGTTGCAAAAAGAACCCAAGAGCAACGTGGGTATAACCGACACCAGAAGCGGAAAGCAGAAATGTAGGGCTTGGGCTTGAGAGGAGGGCAGTTCTGGATAGTGCTACGCAGACTATACCTTAAGTGGATGGCGCTTAACTATAATTAGGGCCTGACCTGGCACGAAGCCTGTATCAGAGGGGTTACATGCAATGTTTGACATTAGGTGGGCAGCGCTGGAACCACAATCGACGTTTCACCAAGATTACGTCTGTTTAGTGCGTTTTACAGCGAAAGCTGTTTTAAAGTATGTGTGCTCAGATTTGGGTGCACGTTAACGAACCCCAGGTGGTCACAATTTCCGGAGCCCTCTACTACGGCGTCTCTCATAATCATATGGGGGTTTTGGGACGTTAAACCTCACATATCAATCAATCAAAGTTGTTTTGAGATCAAAACACAGGTCACGTGTGGTACCGCAGTTGTCCGCCGCCGCCTCGGCCGGTGTCCGTAACCAACATCGCAAGAAATAAGACAAAGACTCAGTAAATAAACAAACACTAAGAACACAACGGTATTCGAACACGGGTCCGCTGCGTGCCAGCCCAGTATTTTACCACTGAGCCACGCCGGCTGGCGCTTGAAGCTCACTTCAATACTGGCCTTAGGCAGGATTGATGTTGGTAAAGGAATCGCGCTAATGAGAGACAAAGTGTTTTCAAACATCATTAATATGTGGGGTTTAACGTCCCAAAACCACCATAGGATTATGAGAGACGCCGTAGTGGAGGGTTCCGGAAATTCGACCACCTGGGGTTCCTTAACATGCACACAAATCTGAGCACACGGGCCTACAACATTTCCGCCTCCATCGGAAATGCAGCCATCGCAGCCGGGATTCGAACACGCGACCTGGGGGTCAGCAGCCGAGTACCTTAGCCACTAGCCCACCGCGGTGGGGCTGTTTTAAAACATGAAAGGAACAACCAGGCGTCAAACAATGCCAATTGTGTGAAAAGTCGGTCGTCCAATGAGCCAAAGTATTACAAAACTTGTTCTTATTCATCTATTATTATTATTGTTGTTGTTGTTTTCCTCTGCACGTGGCTCGTACCCAGAGGAGGGGATTGGCCGATCATACGGTGAATTAGCCCGATACTTTGTGCATTGCTTCATTCCTAAAAAAAACTTTAGTTATTTAATTATGATTTGAAGTGCCAATTGCAATTTTGAAGAAAAATAAAGGAAAAAAAAGCGAGACCACAATTTAGACAAGAAAATCGTTTAGTCGCAGTGATGTATTCTTGAACGACGAATAAAACATCCTTGTGGCTGAAACCCAGTGTAGAGGCTCCAAATGAGAGAAGAGCAGGTTCTGGTAATTGCAAGCCCAGTTTTTGAAGAGGTGGTGCTAGTATGCTTTGCCTGAATAAATGAATACGGAGACAATATAATAAAAAATGACTAATCGTTTCGTCTTGATTACAGTAAATGCACATGGAGGAATTCAATAAACCTGGTCTATGCAAGTAAAAATTGAGGGTGGTAACGCGGCAACGAAATTTTGTGATGACAGCTTCCATCATCCTCGAATTAGACGGCTCACTGCGCCAGGGAAATAACAAGTGGTTGTACTCCGGAGAAGCCGTCAGTGCAGACTTTGATAAATTTCGCCTAATTTTAAGTGTGCGAAATCCCGCCGCCGTAATGTGTACTGTAGGAGGGAAAATAACTGAGGCGCATACCAACTTCAGGCATAATTATTCATCGCCGTTAGCCACTGCGCGAACATTTTGGACAATTTTCTTAACAAGTGTGTAGCGGATACCATGCTTCGCCGAAGAATGATGAATGATAGCATATAGTGAATGCTAGCCTACTACCCAAATGTTATGATTATTTATGGCGTTGTGGGTACCTAACAAGTGTGCTCGTAGCAGTTACTCAAAGAGTGTTAAGAAAAGGCTCTGTAAGCCCGCTCCTCAAGCTTTCGTTGTGACAGTGATGCGCGTTCTGCGCAGGCCTGTTGATTAGGTTTTCACAAACCTAAGGAAATGTTGATTACCTAAAACCTAATCACATGTTGATTAGGTTTTCAAGCTGACTATTCACACAAGCCTGCCGACTGCCTGGTGCAATTATTTTCGCAACTGCCGGGAGATTAGACAATCCCAACCTGGTTTGCTTACAGCTCCATCCGCCTTTTGTGTGAGTGTGTTTTGTGCCTCATCCAGAGCCTGTATCGACAAAATCACGCTGATGCTATCTCACGAAAGCCCCATAGCATGTTTACGTGGAGCTTCAAACACGAAATTTTGAGCTAGGGGTATTTGTTTATTTATTATAACTCAAATGCCCCAGCGGGGTGTTACATGAGGGGTGGGCTGTGGTACGAATTTCTTTCGATGTAGGTTTTGAACAGAACTGGGCTTGTGTGGTGCACGACGTCGGGTGGAAGATCATTCCAATCCTTTGCTGTTTGAACAAAGAACGAGCGAAGGTGGGCAGTTGTGCGGGTATGAGCAGGATAAACAGTGTTGCGGTGGCTAATACGAGAAGAGATTCGATGTGTGGGCAAGATACCGGATGCGTCAGACAATGAATGAAAAAAATTAGTCTAGTGGCCTTGCGTCGCAATTCTAGATTTTGAAGTTGGGCTCGGTCATTCAGATTAGTGATACTTGAGGGAATATTCAGAGCAAATGAACCTTGCTGCCCTATTCTGAATAGATTCCAACATTTTAGATAGATTAGATTGGTGCGGGTCCCGGATGGCGCAAGCGAACTCGAAAAGGAAGTACTGTTGTACCTTACCGCATCACTGAAGCCGGCAGTGAAGTGGATATTTTTTGTCCACCTTCTCTCCCCAGGTAGTGGGTAAAACATGTGCATATAAACCTTTTCCAGCTTAGGCGTCAGATACACTTGCAGCCAGATCAGGACTTCTATGGGACACTAACGAAAAATGTGAAGTTCAGCTCAAATGAACAAGGGCATTGAAAAATCCGTGCAGTGTGTGTTGAATGTGAAGATGACTTATTAGAAGATATATTTGTAAGCAAAGACCGGATATGTCTTACTCAAGCTGCCTCGCCCCAGACTCGGTGCTAAAGCGAGGTTGCCACGAATCCCATTGTTCTCGGCGCATTTGAAGACGCCACGATGCATCACCACGTGTACAAAAGGACGCTGCATAAAGCGACAGATTTTCTGATTACCGCGATGGCAGCAGGATAGAATTTGAGTGAGTCTATAGAATGATACCTCATGCTCTTGCGGCTGCTCTTTCTGCACGCACTACGTCTGGCACCAACAGACAGAGTGCGACGCCTCGTTTTTTCGTCGAGGGCATGCGAAGTGTCACTTTGCCGAATATGTTTATGTACTTGTGTAGTTCATTTTGTGTTTTTTTACAAATAGCGATTTTCTTCGGGAGAACTGGAGAAAGGCTCCGTGCAGTCAGTAGAGGCGAGGTAGAGCAGTGAGAGAAGGGTGATGCAGGACGCATTCGGAGAGCAGGTTTCAGTTAGGAGAAATTGGTCATGTTATCGAAAGCATCCAAACCCCCTAGTTCTCTGCGGGACAGCGGCTGAGCACGTGTAAAATTTGACGCAGCATCACTGCACAGCTCGTTCGTATTGACGGCGTCAACATCATTGGGGTCGCTACACCTGAACGCCACCACCGCGCCCACCGGAAGGAGCGAAGTATAGGAACGAGGAAATGTAAAGCTTTCGACAAATCGCGGCCGAGTTGAAGGCGCGTTAGTAATATACTTCAGTTATATTTCTGTTGTGGCGTCCTAATTTGGAAGACATACTGACATCCTAATTGCATCACAACCATCACAAAACCTTGATGAGAGGAAGCCGGCGTCCCGAGCGCATTTTCTCCTTCGACTTTTCCGTTTCAATCAGTGTCGTTTCACAACGAGTTCATGTGCAGAGATAACAAGAGTTTGCAAAACGTGACCACTGTTCTCAGTGGCATGATACTCTGGTACTGTGTACACAGTTATTGCAACATGGATGCAAAATATCAGCGTGTAATTTCATATTTACAGTGTTATATAAATCCCGTGATTATTTTTATCGTCAATTCGTTCCTACGTCTGTCCACGAAAGCTCACATTGTGCGTAGAGTTTAACATGCGCCTAGCGAGAGATTCCCGATCGCAACCCTCCACTCCAGCAACAAGACTGTGGGCCGCGCTTTTTCTTTCCGATTTTCCCTACGGTCATTATCTGTGGAAAAACAGAAGTAGTCTGAGCCGAAAGATACCGAACATTTCAAGCAAAACGTTCTTTGGCGAATTTTGTGGGAGGTTTGAGGGTTCATCCACCGCCACCCTAAAATTATTACATTTCGTGTGTGAATATGTACGTGCAGCTATACGAACACGCCCAAAAACAAATAAAGGAAGTTCAGAACCCCCTAAAAAAGTTTCAGGCTACGCCCCGTCATGGTTTAAAATTGTGATTATGTGGGAGGAGGCTTGAACTGGCCTTTTTTTCCATCTCGTTTATTTTCGTGTGATTGGATATGATTTTTCACGTTATTCATTTTATCACCACACCAAAGAAGCAGGGAGAGAACACGTGGCTTGCTAAAGTCATGTCACTGAGTCGTTCTCCTGCAAGGGCTGCATGAGCACCGGCCTTTACCTCCTGGAGAACCACTTCAGAAGATGCGTTGAACAAGGCGAAAGCAGGCAGTGCTGCTTACGCAGACAAAACACCGAAAAATAGTGTGAGAAGTCAGACTTGCAGAAAATTTTGCTTCGTTTGTTAAAGGAAGAGAACGCCCTTTAACTAGTCAAAGAAGTTTCTAGCATCACGGTTGGTAGCGGAGAAAAGAATACGAGGGGGGCTGGAACAGTGGTGTGGGGCATGCCCCCTCCGGTATTTAACCTGTATGGGCAACGGCCCTCACTGCTCCCCCAGTTCCCGAGCCCCTACCTGCCATAACGTATTGTTAAATTGCCCTTGTATTACCCGATGCTACATTTCTGTGTTCTCTTTGTTTTGTTTGATTTCGTATCAATTACTTTTATTGTGCCGTTTCAAAACCCGTGTATCTCCCTTCCCTGTTATTGCATGCCATTGGGCTTTTAAGGTGCAATAAATGAAATGAAGGCGTAAGTATTGTTCTCCACTGGAAGGAGGAAGAGGCAAGTTTCACCCCATTACCCCCCCTCCTTTTTTTTTTGTCGAGTCCGAAAGGATACAAGCTACGCAATAAATGAAAAATTAAAAACAAAACGATTGAGTCTTTTTCACAATGGCCAACTTTTAGTTTTTGGCTTTAATTTCAGCGTTAAAACTGGGAAGTAAGAAGTTCTTTGAAGGCAGCCTAAGGGGATTCTCTGTCGCCATTACAGTGAAAATCCGGCGTGGTCATAACCCACCCTTACGACGACGATGGGACAGGTACGACTGAGTAAAGGCATGGGACAGACTTCGCGCCCCGTTGGATGGTTAGGAGTCCAGGAGCGTAAAAAGCTGAACAGTTTCAAGCATATGTTTAGGTACAAGAAATACCAGCGAAAGCCTAAGACAAGAACAACGTTGGCATGAAACAAAACGAATGCAATTTAAATTCCCACCTGTGTAGGCATTATTATATATGTAATGAGCTAAACCAGAACATAATTTTTATTCGTCTATTTATTTCATACTACCCTGCGGGCCAAAGGCATTATGGAGGGGGGTTAAACACAACTTTTTACTCATACAATGTTAGCTAACAATGAAAAATAAATAAATAAAAAACAACAAAATATAAGCATTAGGTACAAACAGAACAAGTAAGTAAGTGCTGGCGTTTATACAATGCTAGTTAGCGCAGAACGAAACAAGTGATGATCGGTCAAGATGGCCACAGATCCGGGAAGGCAGTTCCAGTCTACTGATGTTCTGGGAATAAATGAATCGCTGCATGTTTTGGTAAGACATGACATAACACCAACTTTATTAGGATAATCAACTCTAGAGGATACGTAAAAAAGCTGAAAAATGAGTGCCTCGCGAAGAGTTGGAATATGATGATAAATTTTGTGAAATAGACAAAGGCGGAAGAGCATACGACGAGAGGGAAGAGACGGCAATTCGAGTGAATTTTTCATGGCAGAAATGCTAGCATGACGACTGTAGTTATGAAGAATGAAGCGAACAGAATTGTTTTGGATTAGTTCAAGAGCATTGATTAAATTGATTGAACTCGGATCCCATACTGCAGCGGCGTATTCTATCTTGCTAGGAATCGGCGTCTTGCACATTAGTAGTTTGAGAAAGGTGCGGAAGGCTATTGCTGTAATTTCTATTCAAGATGAATATTTTACAATCTGATCTGAATCGCGTAAACAATCATTTTATTCTTTCTGTTTTAAGTATGTTTTTTCTATATTCTTGTCAATATTTTATACTTTAAATTACTAAAAATTTCATATAACCAATTCTTGGCCAATTCTCCGAGTGGGTATGATCCATGCGGTAGAGACATCATCATCATCATCATCACTTACCTACTAACTCACTCGCTCACCCACAGTGGTGGGCACTGAAGCGTGCTCTCTACTTCGTCCGTGCCCCGCCACGGTGGTCTAGAGGCTAAGGTACTCGGCTGCTGACCCGCAGGTCGCGGGTTCGAATCCCGGCGGCGACGGCGGTTGCATTTTCGATGGAGGCGGAAATGTTGTAATCCCGCGCATAGAGTTTCCTCAAATTAACTAGAGGGGACTCTGGCGCTGCGGTCGTTCGGCAACCATGGAAATGATGGGTAGTACAAGGATTTGCCTAGTCTTCGTACTCGCGAGCGGTGAATCGCACTTGTGTCTTCGTTTATTGTTTTGCTTAGGTTTGTTTCGACGGAAAAAATGAACCCTTTTGAACTTCGTGACCAGATTAAAATGGTAAGCCTGAAACAATAAGACGGTGAAACGCAACCGCTGAACATTTGCTGTTTTGTGTTTCGCGAGAAACCAGCTCCAAGCCAAACGAACACAAGTGAAGACTGAAGTACGAAAGTTATATAGGCAAATCCGTGCACTACCCATCATTCCCATGCACGCGGAAGCACCGTGCGTTGCAGCTTCCATAGACACTAGCACCAGTGTTCCCTCTAGTGTTTATTTAGGGAACTCTATGGGCCCATGTGCTCAGATTTGGATGTACGTTAAAGAACCCCAGGTGGTCGAAATTTCCGGTGCCCTCCACTAAGTCGTCTCTCATAGTTATATGGTGGTTTCAAGACATTAAACTTCACGTATATACTAGGTTCATGTCTCCGATGTTTGCTAGTTTTTCTTCTCGGACCTACAGATGATCAATGAGGGTAGCAAATAGTCCTGGGCTTAGATTTAGATGCACTGTTAATGATCTCCGGGGGTTAAAATTAATCCGAATGCCCTTCCAATACTGTCTTGCCTCGATCATAATAATACTCTGTTCTTGACAGGGTAGAAGTTGGTATACAGAAGAGTATATTTCTGGAGCATGTTTAAGCACGTTTTGCCTAATTTCGTTTGTCTGTTGTGGGAGCCCAATCATATGGTGGTTTTGGGACGTTAAACACCACATATCATTATCAGTCTTAGGAGCCTAGGAATATTTGATGTGTGCTGCTGATCCTGCTTCGTTCACTCTATTGCTTTAAATTGGCTTAGATTGTACAAGTAATATTTGCCCAAGAGAGAAGAAAGAACGGTCATCAATTACGCCAACATTTACTCATGCAATTATAGGAAGGGAGGGGGGGGGGTTAGAGTCCAGTTTTACGTAAGCTTTCGTTACTATACTTAAGGTGGTATAAATATCTAGTTAACTATAAAATCCCAAAACCCCGAAAAAACGTACAGCAGCAAAGTGTCTTACAAACAATAAACAGAAAGTCCATTCGTGTGAACGTCTTTTCAAAGCTCGCATCTAAAATAAGCACGCAGTATTTGTGAGCCGGAGCTTACATCAGCGCCGACGCCGGCACAGCTGCCCGTTGAACGCTGTGCAGACAGAAGGACAAAGACAACATCAGCAAAACACACGACGCGTGCAGCAGATGGCCAAATATATATCGGCAGTCGCTGTATGTATATTACATATGTGCAGGAGAGCGGTAGCGCTGCCGCTGCAGGCTAGGTTCTCGCGAGTACGTTGACTCCACATGTGCGGTTCCGTTCAGTATCTGTACGAGTTGCAGCGGACTGGGTGAGCTATGGATGTAATCCGCATTTCTTCGGTGCTCATTCTTTTGACGCTTTGGAGCGGAGCCCAGGTGGAGCTGTTTGATTTCAACGCGGCACTCGTGAAATCACCTGTTCGTGTGTAAAAGGTGCTGCAGACAAAGACAAATCTATGGATACCCGCTGGACAGGCGGGCTTTCCTTCACAAGAGCAGTTGGGACCGAGGACTGATCTATGGACAGCTGCTGGACTGGTGGATGATCTTTCGCTGGGCGCTGCGCCGGTGGCCCAGCTTAAGTTCGTTTACGGGAGTATTCCAGTGACTATTAACGGCACGCTAACGCCCCAGCAGACAGCCGAAACGCCCGAGGTCGCTCTGGTGGACGCCATCAACTGCGTGCCACCGTTCGCGCTGCTCATGTTGGACCCGGACGCACCAAGCCGCCAATATCCCAGCCTGCGCAGCTGGTTGCACTGGATGGTCATCAACGCCAACACCACGCGAAGGCTGCACAAGGGGGAACAGGCAGTAGAGTATAACGGTCCAACTCCTCCCGAAGGAACGGGCCCTCATTGATACGTCTTTTTAGCCTTCTGTCAAAGAGGAAAGCGTCTGAAGGTCACGAAACTGAAGACTAAGAGACAAAAAAAATTTTGGCTGAAGGCGTTCTGCAGGAAAATCGGCGACACTGTGCCGTTCGGTGGTACCTTCTTCTACGCTGAGAACGTGGGAAGGCTCAGGCGTTCTCCCGTGCGGTTTACGTGACAGCTGTAAAATAAAACTCTCAAGGACTCAGCCAGGATTCCGGCCCACGAGGGGCTAGTTTGTTAAACGTCCACCACGTGCCGCATAAAGTTGAACCCTCCCCCTCGTTTCCTCTTTTCTCCTCCCACCACGACGCTGACGAGTTCCCTAGGGAAGTGGCCTCGCTCTTCAACCTGTTTACGCCCGCCCCTCATTGCGGGAACCAAAGAATAGCGACCCGCTGTCAGTGCATTCTTATACCCCTGTCACACGGGCACCACCAAACTCAGTTGAACACCGTCCACGTAAATCTCCCCTAGGGGGTTCAACGGAGAAGAAGTTGTGGCAGTGCACACGGCATTGACGAGATTGGAACAGTTGCCGCGAGGGGGCTCAGCTAGTGCTGTTTGATTTTCGGAAAAGTATTCTAATTTCATCTTCATTGATTTTTTTTGAGAATCCTCGTCATGCAGTTTTTACAAAAAGCACTATTAAGTAGGTATGCGACTAACAAACCATAAAAAATAATTTCGAATAAGAACGCATTTGCTAAATGTAGCGATGCTGCTAGTGACGCTGGCCACATTGTGCTTTTAGTTGTTTTGTTGCCTGTGTACACTTTCCTTCCTCCGTGCCTGTGTACATGCCCGGTACGAAATTTATGCTTCTTTGCCTCGTGAGCGCACATTTTGCGTTCTTCAGCCATGACTGACACAGCGGACGACGTGAGGAAGTGGTACGATATTGCGCTGGTAATGACGTTGATCGGCTGGAGCCGGCCGGCCCGACTCGCGAGGCACGATGTGTAGGACATTGGTGTTGAGAGTAAGTGAACTCTGGCGAGAGTAAATATACGTAAATAAACACCCGTTGTGAATGAGTACTACAACGAAAGAACGTTTAATACTGCCAAAATGTATTATTCTTTCACTGCAACAACTTAGCGCTCAAAATTTTTCTCTGACCTCTAGACTGCTGGGAATGAGAGTACCTCGTTTCGCTGCGAAGGGAGATCGTTGAACGTCCTTTGCGAAATGCTCCATTTACCTTCGTTTGCGTAATGCCTAGTTCACACTGAAGCATCCGCTTTTTACAGCGGCCGAAATTCTCCTGCCGCCGAAATGCAGCGTTGTTCGCACTGGATGCGCCCCACGCCACCGCATTCGCCGAATATAGCCATAGCGCGCCATCTGCCGAGTGAACTACGGGGCGAGCGCGGAACGGGTCAGCCGTTCCCCGGATGTTGTCAGCGGCTCGCAACACCAGTGTGCCCGTGACGAGCTCGATCTTTTTGTTTTGCGCGGTTAAACTGTTATCTTAAGCCGCTATGCTGTCAAGTGAGCAAGAAGCAGCACTGCTGCTAGCTCTTCTGGCAAGCAGCAGCCTTGCAATGCATGAAGAAAAGGAAAAAACGTCGCTGAAGCAACGACGACGCCAGCGACGTTGGTGGGTCCGGCCTGCTTTGCAGGAACGCGCCAACCTTGGTCAGGCCAACAAACTGCTACCTCTTCTACGAGATCGAGACGTGGAGTTTTACCGAGATTGAGTTCAACTCTGATTACAACGTTCGCTTAGGTGCCCTTGGGTGCATAGGTGTTTTGTAGCGCTTCAAGCAGTGCCATTTGTATCTCCGTAGATACATCAGGATGCCTTCACGTACTTTCGACACGCTGTTGCACCTTGTGAAACATCATATTGAAAAAAAGGACACCAACTTCCGGAAGGCAATCAGTCCCGAGCACCGACTTGCACAAACTTTGAGGTAAGGTTGCCTTATGAATCGTTCAAAGCATTCATTTGCTTAGTGTGGCTGTGAAATGTGAAGTAAGGAGCGAGCATTTCACACTATTCGCGCAGTTAGATGCGGCTAGCTTGGTACACGCAATGTTTACTATAGATTTTTTTATTACGTAGTGTCAAAGGGTCATTGTTTATGTACGTGCATGCATTTCATGGCATTCGGTTTGTCTCGCTAATTAACATTAAGAACTAGTCGTAACTGCAAAAAGCCACCCGACGAAATGTCGTAAAGGGGGATGTTGTGAGTGACGTTTATTTTTTTTAAATATGAACATTTTCTCATTACTGAAATCCTGCACCATCATGAAAACGTGCGTTCTCCTTGCTTCTACATTTATTTCTTCTCAGATTCTTGGCTGCAGGGGAAACACTTCGTTGCTCATCTTTCAACTTTTTAAATGGTCGTTCGACAGCGTGCTATATTGTGTCGACAGTGTGCCAGGTGCTCTGGGATGTACTTGGTCCTATATACGTTGCCCGTCCATCAAGTGCAGGCGAGTGGCTACAGGTAAAATTTACGTTATAAATGCATGTTGCATACGTTGCACCTGGAACATTTGGCTTGCCTGTTCAACGTCTACCTTAATTTTTGCTGTACAAACATGCGTGTGTTATTCCCACAAAAGCCGTTATCGATATTTTCATTCCATCAGATTGCAAAAGAGTTTGAGGAACGCTGGAACATGCCCCACTGTGTGGGTGCAATTGATGGAAAACACATCGCCATCGAATGCCCTGCCAAATCGGGAAGTGAGGACTATAACTACAAACACTTCTTCAGTAAATCGATGCTTGCTGTCAGCGACGCCTGCTACAGGTACATGTTTATTTACTCTCGATGCAACAGAAAGTAGAAAGTGGCAGTATGTGCATGTAAATGCATGTAAAATTATGAAAAAGCAGTCCTGTAATTTTTAGCCTTTAAAAAGCTGGTGTTACATTTCAGGCTTTGTAGTTGCACGGCCACTGCAGGATGAAAAAGCTTCCAGCGGCCGTGGTATCTGCATGGACGGTCGCTATCTATTTGTTTTGGCCTCTGCATGTAAACAATCATAAAAGACATGCATGCTAGTGCTTGATGAAATAATGTTTTAACATTTTCAGGTTCATTTATGTGGAGATTGGGCACCATGGGAGCAATTCAGATGGTGGAGTATTCAGCGAAAGCCAACTGCCTCATATTATCTCTTCGAAGAATGAAGGATTTGCCCCTGATGCACCACTGGGGAACATTGGCCGCATTCCTTTCTACCTGGTCGGAGATGAAGCTTTTCCTTTGAAGAGATACTTGATGCGGCCGTATCCTCGGAAAGGCAAGTTGCCCCTTTGATTTCTTTTAGTACTGGAGTGCATTGCTCTGTGCTATTAATCTGAGACGGTTCAGTACACTGAAATCACTATAGTGACAAGCAGCCGAAACATGATGCCATAACTAAACGCAGTGATTGGTTTATGTTAGAGGTACTAAAGCACTTCACCACATATTGGCGCTTCTCCTTGAAAGTACGTTTCTTTTCTCTGTGGAAGTATGTTTTTGATCCACTTTCATGAACATGAAACAAAAACATGGCACAATGTGTTCATTGATCGTGTGCCTATGTGTTCTGTGCTGCGTTACTGTGAAGCTCTATCAGGATGACGTGTTTTTCATGTAGGTGCGGGGATAACCATTTATGCAGGTCTTCAACCGTTCCTCACTTCAACACCTGAAGAGGCATCTCAAGGAGAAAAAACCAACTGCGAACCTATCGCCTTTGCGGAGGCACACAGTAAAAGGATTTTAAATTACCGCCTAAGCCGAGCCCGTCGGGTGATCGAAAATGCACTTGGCATAATGACTCAAAGATGGCGTATCCTGTGGCGTCCTTTCTAAGCCAAAAACGATAACATCCGACGAATTATCTCCGCATGCGTGGTCCTTCACAATTTAATGATGAAAGAGTCGGAGACATCTCGGTGCGCCTACTGCCCTCCAGGGACAGCTGATCAGGTTGACTGGCAGGGTAACATCACCGAAGGCAACTGGAGGGCTGATGACACCAGCAGTGCTGCTCTGCCATCTCTACCGAAGACTGGCTGCCACGCCACAAGGTAAAGATATTTTCATGTGGCAAGGTTCACGGTGGGCCTTAAATTGTAAGCCATGCACTAGCATTAGCCACAATAAAAGCTCATCCATATGAGCAGCGTAATTTGCAGTACTGTGGTATAGTGTGTTTCGCTGTCTAGAAATTTTTTTCCCAGGTTTGCTTATGAAATGCGGGACCTTCTGGCAAAGCACTTCATCACCAACGGCAAGGTGCCTTGGCAAGAGAGCAAGATAATGGACACAAGACTGTACAGTGGTGAGTGCACCATTTATTGTTATCATGACAGTCAAGCAGAGAAACAACCTGATCCTCCTCGTGATGTCTATGATGAAGCACTAAAACGGTTCTGTAAACCTAGACACAACTGCCATGATGTTTTAAAAGGTGTGCATTATGTTGCAGCACAAAACAGGAAAATACTGACTTCAAACAAAGATGAAAGCTAGAGGTGTTCAGCTGTATGTCCTGAGGTCTGCTCTTTACAATTCACAATACACATCAAGCAACCTGCCCAACAGAATCAACTCAACTTACAAAGCTGCGACAAAACACTTGCTACATACACTTTTCATGCATATTGTTTTTCAACTATATGCATGAAAAGTGTATGACAAGACTAGACAATGACTGAGTGTGCGTGCGTGTGCTGCCGAATGTGCTGTGTTTATCTCTCTTCCCTCTATCTTTTATCTCCCACATCACCCTCTCATGCACAGGGTTACAAACCGGCTGCCTGTAGGCTGGTTAACCTCCCTGCAGTTCTTTTCCTCCTATTTTCCTTCCTTCCTTGTTTTCCAACTAGGGGAGATGCCACTCGAAAAGTGAAATTTATATTTTCCTGAAATACAAATCTTTTCACTTGCTTTACCAAGTTTATTTTGTTACTCGGCTGCTGACATGCAGGTCGCGGGTTCAAATCCCGGCTGCGGCGGCTGCATTTCCGATGGAGCCGGAAATGTTGTAGGTCCGTGTGCTCAGATTTGGGTGCACGTTAAAGAACCCCAAGTGGTCGAAATTTCCGGAGCCCTCCTCTACGGCGTCTCTCATAATCAAATGGTGGTTTTGGGACGTTAAATCCCGCAAATCCAATCCAAGTTCCTTTTGTGTACTTTCATGAAAAAAAATTATTGTTGTAAAAAAGCAAGTATTAAGCTTAAGTCCAATTTTAAAGAACACTTTAAAGTCCAATTTAAAAGTCCAATTTTAAAGAACATTTTAAAGCTAATTGCCGAATTCGAGTTCAAGCATTGCTTCACTGATTTTTTTTTGCATCACTTGTTGTATTGCTGTTATAGCATCTACTTGCTGGCGGGAGTTTAACAAGCGCAGCTGTTGCGCCAATGTCATGCCGAAAAAATACGGAAGGTCGTGCTCTTCCTTGGATTCCTGTGCTGCTTTGACGGCACGCAGTTGTTGAAGGCATTCGCTTGCGATGTCAATGTGGGAGGTTGTCTTTGATGAACTGAAAAAAAAAGCAATGCCTACTTTAGACACATGTTCGTTACATTATCAGAGCTTTAGTTCTTACGATGCACCACTGGCCGCTACTCTTGGAACCTTGCGTGGCCTGTCAGTGAAAAACAAGAAAACTGAGTGACATAACGCCAGCAAAGGGAAGTATCGTAACATATAGCAAGTGCGAATGCCGGATAAAAAAAAGCTGTCATGCTTCTGTTGGAACAACTTACCGCTCAGCCTGCTTCCTTGTATTTTCTTCACCCTCTGCACTCTCTGACCTACAAAGTAGATTGGTGTTGGGTACATGAATACTGTTTTACAGCTAAAGAGTAAAATGAAACGTGCAACGTTTCACTTCAGATATTTTATGTTAAAAAAATTGCTGTGACCTGTCTGTCTCAGTGTTTGCAGGTGTTGCACCGGACGAAGATGCAGGCTGTTCTAGAGGCTCATCCAAGATGACTGTGACATAGTTGTCGTAGTCGACCTGGCCCTCATCTGCGTTGCCACTGCTGCTATTACTTGCAGGCGCCGGACTCCGCTCACCTGATGCTCTATGTGAAACGTCGGAAAGATGAACTCGCGTGAAACATTTCTGATGTGGAGAAAGTAACATTTTATCAATGAGAAATAATTATTGTTGGTGAATGTCGCAAAAGCACGATAATATTACGGGATGAGATACTGCTTAAACTTTATTTTCTGAATGCACAAGTGGTTTTAACTTTATCAGGTAACATGCTTTTGCACTGCAAGCCCTATTTGCTTGACTCATAAAAAAGTGCACCTCACAACGTTCACTTTTACCACATCCATTCCTTCACGCGTTCATTTGATTGTTAGCGTCTTTGGTAGGCATGCAGAAAATGGCTTTTTAGGTGATAGCAATTGTTTTCATCATCTTCTTAGCACTATCATGCATTTTCCTGCTGGCAAAGTTAATTTGGTACCTGTCTTACAACTTACCGATCGGGATTGATGAATCCTACGTTTGTAGAAAGAAATGCTGGAAAACATTAACATTTTTTTAGTTATGCTACAGCAATCAGGCCTTAAAAAATTTCGATGAGCAAGTTATGCAGTACGCTGTGTTCTTTTTATAAACATTTACTAATCAAATATGTTAATGTCATCTGGTGTAATTGCTTCCTCATTGTAGTCTTCATGATTTTGTGAATAAAAGTATGCTGATTTATTTGTTAAGCTTATTTGACATCAACAAGCAGTGAGGCCAGTGCATCAGTAACCATGAAACGTTTACTTTGTGCTTTGCATTTTGTGTGTACGTGTTCACTGATGTGTCACTCTGAAAATTGCTAAACAGCATAACTACTAAGCTCAGAATCTTATGCAGTAGTGATCTACCGTTCTATCAGCTCATCGTGGCTGCAATATTTGTTCTCAGCTGACGTATTTCATTGTAGGGGCATTAATGAATTCTTGATTTGTTGTGCAAGTAAACAAACTGTGATTTTCTTTTTAGCATGTGCAATTGTGGCCGGCAGTTCTGCATACCGGAGAAAAGTATGTCTTTGTGTTTTTTTTTTTTGAAGTTGTGTACACTTTCATTGCAATGATTGATTTATAAAAAATAAAAAGGATCACAAAATTTGGCTTACATTGGTTCTTTGAGTATGGAACCCATCAAGGACATCATTGCCTCGAAATGCACCCATTTGACGGTGGGAACATCTGCAGCCCCTGCACCACTTTTCATGGAGCCCTTAATTTTGTTCTTGTGTTTCGTGAAGGTGTCTTTTGAGTTCTTGAATTTTGCATGTGCTTGCATTCCTGTGAAGAATTCAGTTTACGTATTAGGCATGCTTTTCATATCCTTGAAAATTTTACACCAACACAAGGTGAATGTCGCTAGGTTCACAAAACAGTAAGTTGCTTGCATATATTTACGGGACGAAAGAGCAGCACGTAATGCACAAGACAATCTAAGTATGCATAGCTGTATGACTCGCTCGTTCAAATGCGCGCTATTTTTAACCCTGCGCGTAGTGATAAATTTTTATTTCTGGAGGAGAGGACCTGCTGCAGAGTGTACCTGCTTTAGAAAAACACCTATGCTTTCATTACTTCTTTTTGGTAAGTATAGCCACACTCGCCCTATTCAACCAGCTAAGCAGCGTATTGGGAAACGTTTCTAGACCTTAAATTAGGTTGCTACCGTGTTCAATTCAGCACAAACGTGCTTCGAATGATGCGCCTTTACAATGCGTCAAGCCAGCACAAACGTGCTGCCTTTCGGTGTCAAATCAAATTCAACTCACGCGGCATTCGTGAATACAACGCAGGGCAAGCAGGATGGCGAACAGACGTGCACAATGCCCGCGCTGTCTCCCCTGCAGCGTACCTGCATCGCTGAGCCCATCGTTCAGTGAGCTCGATGTCTGTCTAGCATTTGCGTTGTTGACATCAAACAGCGCGCTGAAGAGCACGATCAAACGGCCAGTACGCGTGCGTTTCCACGTACGTTGCAACGCGGACGAGAAGCATGAGTACTTCCACAGCACAAGGAGCAAAGCAATATAGGCACATAAACTCGTACTTACCAGTCATTCCGAGCTCGCTTCCGATTTTCCCCCATAAGTCGTCCTTAAGCAAGCTGTCCTTGTGCTTCGGGTGACGTTTATCGTACAGGACCGGGTGGTTGCGAACCAATTCGATGAGCATTTCAGCTACGCGCACGCTACTCGACTGCGACATGACAAGCGAGTTGCTCTCGGCCGCCATTTCTTCGAGTTCCTCGGCTAGCGCCCCCTATTGGTTCGCGGCGAGCCGATTCGGCGGCAGACGCCGGAAAAATCGGTCCGGGAGCGATCGGCGCGGAGAGGGCCCTTTCGGCGGATCTCGCCGCCGCCGAACCGGATTCGGACCACTTTCGGCGGCCGGAATGCTCAGTGTGAACGCGGCTTAAGGGTGGCCGTGTGACACGGACCGCATCTTCGTTGTCGTAAGGACGAGGGAGTTAAACGGTCTTCGCGGGTGCCCATGTGACAGGAGTATTACTCACGCCGTTTAAGAGCCGGTCTGTGCAGAGTACGCGAACAGGTTCCGGACCGGCCATGAACAATTTTTCAGACTGAGGACTTCTTTTTTTCTTTGCCTTGGTTGAATTCGAGTCCTCACAGTTTTGATATAGTCATAGATAATTTATATACGAAGAAGCTTCGACGAACTGCATTACATTCTTTAGTTTTTTTTCTCGTCTTAGGTAATCTATTGTAATTATAATATCAGGTTCAATGCCTAATTTGTGGCTAAGCCATATTACTTTCCGACCCAAACTTTCTGTAGGGCAGAACAAAGTTCTTAATCTTGTTTTTTTAGCTACTATGCTATTGAAAAGCACGCAAAAAATTAAGAAAGATATTAGTAGAACGATTTTCACAGGAGAAGCATGTCCAGTATATTCAACACTGGGATTAATTTGTTGAACAAATAGTAACACACATTCTGCTATTCTCTTAGATATAGCGCTGCTTTTGGCCCTGTTAGGTTAATAGTCTTATTAAACACAAGCGGGGTTTGTTTTGTCCCGAGAAAAAGTTGATCCTCTTCGCTGATCCTCTTCATGCTTCACGCTGTTGATAGATTCCCAGCATGTCCCAGTTTTATTTTTCTATGACTGGGCTTGAAGAGTGTCACGTCAAGCCACCTCTTGTTTTTTTCCTTCTAAATTGAGCACGATGTGCACCAATTGCATCTTGGTGTGAGTGTACTGGACATAGGTAATTCTCGCATTGCCAGCAAAGGTTTTATTAGAAACACTACATTTTTCGCAACAACGTATCGAAAAAACATGACAGAACTCGTACAATTTAAATCATTTCAATGGCGCAAAGATATGTCCTGAAATACTTTTCTATACTTGACCGCATCATGCGCACGCAGTTTCGCGTAGATTACGCAATTAATTTCAGTGCCCGATAAATAGGTGGAGCTGAAGGGTGAACTACACCTAAAAACATCTTACTCGACTCTTACAGAAGCTACCAAAGTGGTTTTAGTTCTGACTGTAGCTCTGCTTATTTTTATTCACCACTTTTACCGTCATGATTTTTCATCGTCTAAGTATTTGTACCACCCTGCTAAAATCACCAAATGGTGATTACAGTAACTGTAAATAAATAGTAATAATAAATAATATGTTCAATAATTAGTCAAGGGGCAGGAAAGGAATGGGCTTGTTAACTCCATAGTTAACGCTCCGAGATTGTACTCTTCGGTTATCCTTTGCGGAAGCTCTTTCGCTTTCTTATTTCTTTGTAGCGCTTATTCTTTGCGTCAATGTGCGTAAGGAGCTACGTATAGTTCCATTGAGAAAAGAGCACCAGATGCTCGGGACGGACAGCACAGTTACAGTGTAAGCTGGAGGAGCGGCTTTTGTAGACCTTTTTGTAATTTAGTGTTAACATCTCATTTTCTGGCATCTCATTGCAGGTGTCTTATTTTATAAGGTACTCAGCATAGTTCTGTAAACTGTACTTCAAACAATGCCTGCTTCAAGGGACAGCGTGTGCCTGATTGTTTTTGCACTACTACCTGAAAACATTTAATTAACAAGCTTCGCAACTTCAGATTATGCAGCATCGTGTGTTTAACAAAAGATTTGCTACACATAGAACTATTGTGTCTATTGTGTCTATGTTTTTGGCTAATTTCAATCGCCTTGATATATTACAAATAGTAATAGATAAATTATTTATGCAACGCTTCATCTGGCGAGATTTCATTGCGACATGTGAAAGGAAATTTCATAGCGTTATTGCGCACTTTACAAGTGCTTTATGCAACAGATAGTCGAATGTGCAACGATCTCCGCATCGTTGATATATGTGTTGAAGGCCTGTGCACCAATAAAAGAGCTATCGAATAGGGTCCTTGGCGTACAATGTTGGGGCTAGCATGCTTAACTTAAAAGCAATTTTAAACCCACACTGTTTATTTAGGTGTACATCTCAAGTATGTAGTGCTTCCTCTCGCCCCCGTATGTTGTCGGAATTCAGAGCTTGATTTTGCGATAGAAGAGTGAATGCACCATAATTATTGCCTATATTAGATTGGAAAATATTGATGATAATCCACCTTTTCACTCAATGATTTCGCTGATGTAATTGTAAACATGGCTACTGCAGGAACACAAATCATGCTGTAGCCAAGAAAAAAAAAGTGATGCAGAACATTTTTTATTAGCCTATAAAACAGGTATCTATTGATAATATTCCATTAGTTGCTAACGTGAGGTCATTACTGGCAGCAATATGCTGTGATTTTCTTTCCAGGAATAAAGAAAACTGATGTTCACGTTTGGTGTCATCGTATACAGTGTTACAGCTTCGATACTCCCACAGTTTAGACAAGAACGTAGGATGAAAATTTAGCTTCATTTCTAGCCTGGCCGACGGCCTCTCCGAACTTGGAACACATGTGTCAGCTAAGCGGAAACAAAAGCATTGATATATAACGAGTCGATAGACTGATGTAGCAAGAAGGGAGAAAGAAAACAGAGGAAGAGGTAAAGTAAATGAAAGGAATTGGGGTAGGCCACCAGCATCGTTGCTTCCACAGTCTTCTCGTGTGCGCCAGTAAAATCTGCTTTTTTTTTCTTTAGCTCAGCAATAACGATCGTTTATATATTAATGCTATACAATTCGCATTTCTTCGCACAGTGCTAAAGCGCCCGAAGTGGTCTAGTTTGTAAATGTTACAAAGGGAAGCGCAATAAAATGCATCATGGAACTAGAATAGCATTCTGTTGATAAGCCTGCCTTTTTTTTAAACTGTTCACCGTATAGGTAGGTGAACACACTATATGCTCATAATAAAATATTGATCACAGATGATAGGGTTACATTCTTGGTGCTGAGGTGTACGTGACGAACTACTGGAGGAACAGCTGAGTTTTAGTGCCGGAAAGCAACACAGTAACACAATATTTACCTACGGCATTTTTTTTTTCAATTATGGTACACAACAGCATAAATCACTCCTAACATTTTTTTTCAGTTAGCTTGCCTTTATTAATACATCTCAGCAACCTGGTTTTACATTTATCAACGAAAAAGTTCACTCATTACACTTTTGTGACGCCTCCTCGAGAGGTACAAACTGACAAAAATATTACCCAGCGTTGTGCATTTAGATAGCTCTTGTTTTCTTTCCGTTTTTTGCCTGCGTTTTTGTTATTTAAGCAGGCGTCACCATGGGTAGAAAGCGATCATTGTACCGTGTAGAGGGACCCGTGAAAGACACACTACGCGACAACCTTCCCTCGCTGGTCACCCCACTGGCAGAAAAATAGTTGAAGCCAGCCAAGCGCATTGTCATCCCATATGTGCCGGGCGCCAGTGAAGAGCTCTCCGTGATTCTCGGAAAATCAGGGGTCGAGGTGGTTCGCAAGCCTGCTTCGATGCTCACACGCTTGCTACCACGGCCGAAGGAAGAAGCAACACCAGCGAGTAATGTGCAAGTTGCCGTAATCAAAGTGTCCAGCCAGCTACGTGGGCAAAAGCGAATGTTTCCATTCAGAAAGCCCGTGGAGCGGCCGAAAGGCTTGGACTGGCGTTCCTGACGAGGGAGTCAGCCGCTGAGCGCTAACGTGCGCCTTGCCGGGCAGCAATAAACTTCTGCGCCCATTCGTTAAGATTACGCCAACTTACGAACGTCGTCAGGAAGGCAGAAGTGCAACGCAGCGCTTTTGCAGAGCCCCTGAGAAGCCCGACAATATGATTGATTTCTACAGCTTTTCTGTTCTAGAAACAGGGAATTTCGAAATGTCCTTGTGCGAATCCCGGCACATTTACAACATGCCATCAAACTTGAACCGCTCTCTAGAAACAATCTCCTCAGTATACGTTCACGGCTTTTAAAACGTGTCGGAAATGGGAAGCCACCGCTTTGACAAAACAAGACACGGAGATGCTTTTGTGACAAACACAGACATATCCTGAGAAAGTTACCACAGACATATCCTGAGAAAGTTACCAAGTCCTTCCTCACAACCCAGGCCCTCTACGAACTTCCCAACTTTTTAAATCTTCTACCGAGTCCAACAGATTTCAGCCAAAATGCTTACATTTAAGCTTATAGAATTCACAATCCACAAATTAACGACCGCCAAAAAAGCAAAAAATAAAAATGTTTTGTGTAGTGCTGGCTGCTAAAATGTTGCTTGTACTGTGCAGGAACATGGAGCTTGGTGTCCACGGCTTTAACAATCAATTTTTATAAATGTTGAATTACGAATATTTACTTAAATGTTGTTCAAATATATATATATATATATATATATATATATATATATATATATATATATATATATATATCTGTGTGTGTGGGGGGGTGTCTCAATATCTGTATGTCTTGCTTTGCTAATAAGCACCTGAAGTAGCAGTTTTATACTTTGTGTAATTGAATTGCTGCTGTGATCTGCATTCGTGTCATCATCATTCATGGAGCGTGCTTGTCTTGGAAGTTTATACTACGAAAAAATAATTGAACGAATTCAAGCATACCCGCCTGGTTTTGTGTAAATCGGCTAACTTTAGCAACGGTGGTCGATGTGAAGGCGTGGAGATACTTTTGTATCACCCGAAAAGCTAAAGCAATACAAAAAATCTGGTGGGGGTCAGAACCCCCTCATCCACATATAGTTACCATCCTGAACGTCACAAACGTGCACGTTGAAGGCCTTGAGACATCTACTAGAGCACTGTGTGCTCTAGTAGATGCCTTGACGCACACAAAATATCTTAGGTGTGAAGGTGTTATAACTCAGCATGGGAACTATGTATCCTTCTTTTACCGACATTGTCCAAGTCCCGTCCCTTTGAGGCTATGCTTCTGAATCATGGTGCAGTGTATAATACTGAGCAAACTCTTCTACTCGAGCAAATATAGGAATAGATGGCAGTGATGTTGTCAATCGTATGTTTTCATGATTTTTTTTGTCGTCGGAGTTTTATAGCTGCCACCACAAATCAAATAACAGTAACCAAACCTGTAGTCAATTTGTAGTAACCCAATTGGTACTCAATTTGTAGTCAATTTGTAGAATTGAGTCATGTAAAATACTCCGAAAATATTGAGCCTGTAAAATATTCCGAGAAAAGTGAAATATTTCTGTCATTGATAGAGTGGTGGCCTAAAGCAAGAAACATACCTGCAAAATACGACGCAGTTCATTTGTAATCAAACATGCGCTACAAATCAATATTATGATATATTTTGTAATGTGTCTAAAATATTAAAAATATTTGGATACTTATTGTATGCTCTTAAGAAATCAATAAGAAATAAGTTTTCTTTAATAACACAAATACCTCAATATAATGTGTGAAACGTATGTCCATGTCCCGATTAAAATGTACAAAATTATGCTGTGCAAATCTGCAAACTTTACCTGCAAACGAATGCGGATGTCAAGATCATAACAATACATCATAACAATACATAACAATACATGATTCTTTTAGAGCACTGTACTCAACTCGGAAAGCTCCAAGACACCCTCACCTCAAACTTAGGAGCGTTACGAACATTTGATCATGATGGCTGCTCCTAATTTGTTTGCAGCAAATGCTTCCCCTTTCCACCTTCGATTGCCCTGGTGAGCAGCTCCATATTAGGCTCAGATTGAGAGCAGGATCTGCACTGCTGCATTTGCAGTGTGAGTGCTGTGATGCCCAACCAAAAGTAGCACAAGATTTTCAAGTGCATACTCTCTGCTTCAGACCAGAAACTGCTTAGTAATCATGGTGACAGTTTATAAGTGTTTTCATTAGAGCCCGAAATGCTAAGCTGCCCTAGCTTATTTAATTGAAAACTTCATAGTGACAGCTCGCGTGATGTCATTTTGTGGAACCCTATGGGTTCAAAGGCGCATACATGTCTCAATGTGCGTGCAAATCTTCTGCGATTGAAAAACCTCATTAAATGCTCAAATCCTACTGAGTGTCCAGCTCAGAAATGAATTTATCGTCTTTCTTGTGGCGGAAAAGACTTTCACTTCAAGCTTGCTGTCAAGCAAATACTTCAACGTACGCTCACTTTACCCCCACTAAGGAAAGCAGCCACCAAAATAGCCAGCGCATTTCAAACCAAGGCACTCGTGCAATTCTTTGAAGGATCACTAGACTGCTTCCTTCAGTGCACACTGCATATACGAGAAGGGACTAGCTTTTTTTACAAGTCTCCACCTTGCAGTAAAGGGTGAGTCGTATTCATGAATCTTGAACCTAGCATGACCAAATAAAAACATGCAGAGAAAAGCAGACAGTCAGACAAGATGCAATGTGAAATGATGTGGTGTGGCCAGTGAGGAAAGACTGTCATTTCTTACACAGTAACATAATTAAGGGGAGATGTGTCTTAGAAACTGCAAGTTTTTTTCTGAAAATGTTATGTTACTTTATAATGATTTATTTATTCACTTGTTCTTCCTAATGTCATTCAGTTAAGCACTGTATAGGCCAGCCTGCATGGCCTCCAACCCTCCTGTTCTTTTCAATTTACAAACAACATAGAAACTGAAACACTCCTAAAGTTACCCACTCTTTTAGTCACAAAGAGGGCTCCGTGTTTTTTGATAAATGCGAAAAAATTGAACAAACCGTTCCCGGTAATGTTTCTAACAATTTGGATTTATAATAAGAACTCTGATTTTAATGACCAATATGTACCTATTTTATTTCTTATCTAAAAGGCCTGTTGTAAGTGGTTGCTGATACATTGGCCAGTTCTGTTGATATAAACTATCCTCACGTCAACAGTATCTTCTAGATGGCACCCATAGCACATTTCACGAACGGCTCATTGCCCATGAAGCGAGGGACGATAAGGTACGTAGCGCTCCCAGGAGGGAGAAACATCTTGATATATTTGTGCCAGATAAAATCGAATGTATGGACCTGGTCATGTCCACTTGCATCTAAGATTGTAATATGAACAGCATTGGTGTTTTGTATTCAGGTATATACGAACTTTTGTGTAGGTGTTTGTGCATTCAAATCTTGCAAAGAATCAAATTATTTTTTTCACATTCATCTTTTCACACTGTTCACATGCTTTTGGTGCTCTGCTCCATGTTGTAATAACAGGTTTATTTTTTTCTTTACATCTTCAGCTTTAGTGGTAGTGCCCACATTAAAATGGTTTACTTGTTATGTAGCAAGTTTATTTAAAAGGAGGTGACCAATAATCACCTTATTATTGTAGTCATCCCTGTATTTAAACCCTCCGGTAACAAATATTTTGAAGGCGCTAGTCACTGCTCTATAGGAACTTGCAGCAGTTTTCGAAGTTGGAGCAATTAATATTCTTTCAGAAGTAACCATAGTACCATGTAGAGAAAATATGCGAATATCTGGTTCAATTAAAATGTGGAGCTCAATGATTGTTTTGAAAATGATTGTCTCACTGTTTGAGAACGAATCGAAGAGTGTTTGATTAGCATTTGTATTCAATTTAGTGTCAACAACACTTGATTTGTATTCTATTCATTCGATTCTAAAAGTCACTATTTGCACACCCCTACAAGTAAGGTTTGTATTTCAAATGTACGCCTACTTGGCTTTGATCAATAGAAAATGCTGTAAAGCTTATTGGTATGTTGGTTCGCAGGGTCCCTGTGGTTTCTAATTGTGGTTCCATGGGAACACAAGATTACTGTGAGGAGCAAAAACTATTAGGCAAAGGATACCTACCTATAGGGAACACACAATCACTGACCATAGCAGCTCGTTAAAGAATCTCAAGTGGTTAAACTTGCCGGAGCCCTCTGCTATGGCATCCCTCATAATCTTATCATAGTTTTGGGACATTAAACCCCAACAATTCTTATATTATAAGCAGAAAGAAATGCAAAAAATAATGTAGAAAGTAGAAGCTTGCACCCGATACCCATTCGCGTTTGTTCCCAGCGATTCAACCCCATATATTGAAGCCGAAATGTTCATAACGAAGAATGGTGATGCAGATGCTACTGGAGCACCGCCCTAGTCCTTCTTGGGCTCAAAAGGCAGTCAAAGCCATGTTGTGCTTTTTGAGGACTACAGGCCTATGTGAACACCTTTAACTTTTGTGTAGTTTCATTGCCGCATACGCGTCAGCCCAATGACTCACAATCCTTTTTTTCTCTTTCCTCTCTCTTTCTATCATCTTTATACTCCTTCCCATTCCCCCAGCGTAGGGTAGGAAACTGGGCATGTGTCTCATTAACCGCCCTGCCCTCTCTTGTTGCTCTTGTCCTCCTTCATAATGAAAGCGCCAATCCCCCCCCTCCCTAAACGCATGGCGCCCCTCGAATGCTCTGTGCACAGTTTAGAGGAGCCGCCACACATAGAACTGCAAAATAAAAAGCACCGACAAGCGATGCTGTCGAAACAGTGGATGAATCGCCAACTATCTCACTGCCTTAAAAGCACTGGATATTTTTGCTTCAATATATATTTTTTTTGTTAACCAACACAAACGTATGTAAGCGGTGGTGTTTTGCCAGTGACCAATTTTTGATACATTTCTTTCATCTTAGAGCAATAGATATTTTTCTCAATCGCAGCGTTCTCATTTCTAAATCTTAGAACAGGTAATGGTGGCACATGTCTATGTCACTTCTCGGTCTAGCGCAGTGCCCCAGGCAGTAGCCCACCACGAGTGTACTGCATCTGTGGGTACCGTCGTAAAAATTGAATAAGTGACAAGGTGCAAAAAGAGCCTCTAGCATCTCACATAAGTACCCCTAGAGCAAGCACGCCAAAACCAAATGAAAGTGCACTCTTTCAGATGGGGTGTTTTCAAAAAGGCTGCTTAGATCATCCCTTATGCAGTCTTCTTTATACAGTAAAAGCACACGACAAAACTGACGAGGCTTTTCATACCCCCCCCCCCTGATTGATAACCTCGTTTGGATTGTGCTTGAAAAGTTGGAATGGCTGCCACTGCATCTTTTGAGTTGTACCGACCGCTCATCATGAGAATGTGAGGGTTATGTTTTACATTGTTCGTGAGTGTTAGTTTTTTTTTCAAGAAAACCAATAAGAAGTGTTTTGAAAAAGCGTAAAATGTGAGAGAGCAGTTGAAGTTGCATTAACATTTTGCAATTGGTAACCATCCCGAAAACTTGTCTGATGAACAGTGTGAAGCACGGGCATGTTTCTTGAAAACATATTTTTTGTAACTAGTGGGAAACACGAGTACTTGCTGTGCTTCTAGAGCATTTTTGTATTCCATAAGTCAACTTGTTTAAAGCTTTTACAGACGTTTTAAGTCGTTTTTCGTCTAGGCAAGATAACAGTGGTTAAAATGCTAGCATTAATCACAAAATTGTTACCCAGAAAATGCTCATTCGCATTGAATTTTCCGTACTTGGAGGTTCAACCAAATGCAGACAGCACAAATATAAGCAAAACATTGATTCTTAGCCAACTTGCAATGAGCAACACATCCGGGCCAATATATACAGATAGTACAATATATACATAGATAGATAGTACAATATATACAGAAATATTCTTTTGTCCACAAATGCTACGCGAGAATGTCGACTGGAAGCGCATGATTAATGGTGAAGTTCAATAACATTACAACACAGAAGCCGGCCCGAGGAACAGCACAGCGAACCGCCCCGGTACGCCGCCGTAGCAGACGATGTGCCGAGAGTAGCGCAAGATCACACTGCAGCGTTGCTAGTTCTCGTGACCGCCGTTCGGCCCATCCTCCTCTGCTGGCGGAGATATCGAGCTTTGAAACTAAATTTATTCTAGTAGCGTTGACCTGACCTGTCCTTTACGTTTTTGCTACGTGTCGCTACAGAACTCATTTAGAACTTTTGGAACTTTGAGTTGCAAAAGTTCCAAATGAGTTCTGAATTGAGGTCTATCCCCAAAGTGTTTCTGTGATCAGGATTGGAAATGAAGATGACATTTTTTTCTCAAGAGCTTTGTTGTGGAACGTAAGTTTCACTTGTACTTTCTGTAACCTCTTATTTGTTAAGTGAACAGACTATCAGTTTTAGGACTATATTATTTTTATTTTATTTTTCATTTTGTATAAAGCATTTTACTGAAACTACTTAGGTCCACTGTAATCGTCTGAGGCAGGCAACATGTTAGCACAATTTAGAAAAATGTAGCTGTATGTAAATTTTCCAATTTTATGCATCATGCTTGATGTGCTGATAACTGAAAAATATAGCTATGCATCTGATGTAGGACTCAAAGCTGGTACAGCTGTTCCATATACATCTACATTTGCAATTTGAGAATATAGGTCATGTTCATTTATAGGACCTTGAAAAAAAAAACTGTTTGCAAGCATGACAATTTTTTTTGTGTGCGAGAGAAAGCAGGCTGACCCATAGAATACTCTTTTTCACTTATGCATTTAAACATAGGTGCATTGTTTACATACGCTGTTTAAAGATTTTAGAGTGAATTTGCAATTATAGAATTGTACCTAACGAGAAGTTACACAGTGCTCCACCTTTCAGTGAACGTTTATTCTCACTTACCTAATCTTCAATTGATGCAACTGCTCGCCTGCCCTACATCAAGGTGATGGACCTAAGTGTGGCGGCGATGGCGTAGTGGTTAGAGCATCTGCCTCGCCTTCAAAAGGTCCGTGTTTCGTATCCCGGCTCCGCGCAATTCTCAACCAGAGAACAAAAAAATCCGCAAGGTGATGGGACTGCATTAAGAGGCCTAGGGTGCGGCCTTACCGGTGACCACCGCCCATAACGCACTCTCTCACCAGAGAAGGATTGGCCACCCTGGTGCAGTATCTGGCCACTATCTTCCACATGCATACGTCAATTAAATCACGGCCCTCAGTCCCCAGCAGCTGCGAAGCAACTGACCACAGGGGTGGTCAGATCTGCAACACAGCAGAGGGTGCTAAGATTCTCTGGATTCGGACAGGCCACCATTGGAACCTGAACTTGGCAACGTTTAACGCTAGAACCTTATCTAGTGAGGCAAGTCTAGCTGTACTATTCGAGGAGCTAGAGGATGTTAAATGGGATATAATAGGGCTCAGTGAGATTAGGAGACAGATGAGGCCTATACAATGCTACAGAATGGGCACGTCGTTTGCTATCGGTGTTTGGCTGACAGAAAAGAACTTTGAAGTGGGGTTCCTAATTCACACAAACATATCTGGCAACATAGAGTAATACTATAGTATTAATGAAAGGATGGTAGGTATCGTAATTAAACTCGATAAGAGATACAAGATGAAGGTAGTACAGGCTTCCGCGCCTACATCCAGCCATGATGACGCTTGAGTTTAAAGCTTCTATAAAGACGTACAATCGGCAATGAGTAAGATAAAAACACAGTATACTATACTGATGGGAGACTTTATTGCAAAGGTAGGGAAGACGCAGGCTGGGGACCAGGCAGTAGGAGATTATGGCATTGGTGCTAGAAATCCCAGAGGAGAGCTACTAGTAGAATTTACAGAATGCATTTATTTACGGATTTTAAATATCTTCTACTGAAAACGAGGAAACTGTAAGTGCACATGAAAGAGCCCTTATGACGAAAGTAAGAACAAAATAGACTTTATAATTGGTGCACACCCAAGCATCGTGTAGGATGTGGAAGTTGTTGGCAAGGTACGATGCAGTGACCATAGATTAATATGGTCTCGAATTCGCCCAGACTTGAAGAAGGAACGACAGAAACTGATATGCAACAAGCTAATCAGTGAGGTAGCACTGAGAGGGAAAGCGCAGGAATTCAGAGTCTCGCTTCAGAACAGGTACTCGGCTCTTATTGAGGAAACCGACCTTAGCGTAGATACAATGAATGATAATCTGATGAGTATCATTACGGAGTGTGCAGCAGAAGTTGGAGGCACGGTAGTTAGGCAGGACACGGGCAAACTTTCCCAAAAAACGAAGAATCTCATAAGAAGCGTCTAAGCATGAAAGTCTCAAGTAAAACAGACAACATAGAACTGGCAGAGCATTCGAAATTGATTAATAAGCATAAGGTGTCCGATGCAAGAAGGTATAAGATGGAGAGAATTGAACACGCTCTGAAAAATTGAGGAAGCGTCAAAGCCGTGAAGAAGAAACTTGGGATAGGCAAAACTCTTGTGTGTGCACTAAGGGACAAAGAAGGCAAAATAACTACCGATATTGATAAAATAGTTAAAATAGCATAAGCATTTTACAAAGATCTGTACAGTAGATGACCTTAATACTATAAGAACAAGCAGTAACCCAGATGACACCCCACCAGTAATGATAGAAGTCAGAAAAGCCTTGGAGAGCATGCAAAGAGGCAAAGCTACTGGTGAGGATCAGGTAACACCAGATCTCCTGAATGATGGAGGACATATTGTGTAAGAAAAACTAGCCACCCTGTTCGCAAGGTGTCTCCTGACTGGAAGAGTGCCAGAGTCTTGGAAGAATGCTAACATTATCTTAATACATAAGAAAGGAAATGACAAGGACTTGAAGAATTACAGGTCGATCAGCTTGCTCTCTGTAGTATACAAGCTATTTATTTCATTTTTTTCATTTCATTTTATTTCTTTAAAGACCCCTTGCGGGGCATTACATAAGGGGTGGGTACATAAAAATTGAGCAGAAAACAATCGTTTGTCCTAAAGTGAAAGATGAGTAGTGATACTGGTTGTGAAGGTAGAAGTACAAGTAATGGCAGGAATGTCGCCTGAAAGGCCATTCCAGGCAACTGCCGTGCGAGGAAAAAATGATGTTGAAAAAGTAACGGTGCGTGCACGTGGGCGTCCGACTTGAAGTGGATGATTAGTTTGTTGAGAGATGTACGCTGGGGGAACAAAATAAGGTGGCATGCGCATCGAGCTGTGAAAAAACTTATGAAATAACGAAAGACTGGCGATACGGCGGCGGAGGGAAAGGAGGGGCAGTTGAAGTTCTGCCTTTAGTGAAGATACGCTCACGTCACTGGAGTAAGAATTATTGATAAACCTAGCGGCACGGTTTTGAATACACTCAAGGGCGTCTTCTAGATAGGCCTGATGCGGGCTCCAGATTGGGGAAGCATATTCAAGTTTAGTTCTAACAAGGCTTTTGTAAGCTAATAATTTTACATTTCTAGGTGCGTTACGTAGATGACGTCGCAAGAATCCCAATGTTTTGTTTGCCGATGATATGACTTTCGTGATATGCAAACCCCATGAAAGATCGTTGCAGAGTGTGACCCCCAGATATTTAAAAGAATTAACAGTTTCAACTGGAATATTACTGATGGAATATGGAAAAACAAGTGGAGAACGGCGGCGGGTGAAGGATAAGGCTTTGCATTTGTGAGGGTTAAGTTCCATTAGCCAATCATCGCACCATTGTTTTACATTGTTAAGATCACTCTGTAGAGCTAATTGATCAGAAGCGTTACAAACAGTGTGGTAAATAATACAATCGTCAGGAAACATTCAGATTTTACAGGATACATGAGATGGGAGATCGTTACTAAGTATCAGGAATAAAATCGGGCCCAGAACCGACCCCTGCGGGACACCAGATGTTACCGGAAGTGAAGTAGAGGTAGCATTGTTAACAGAGACAGCTTGAGTGCGGTTACTTAAAAATTCACGGATCCACTTTAGGACGTCGGGGTGTAGGTTTAAGCGGGAAAGTTTCAACAGAAGGCGTTTATGTGGTACTTTATCGAATGCCTTCGCATAGTCTAGGAATATGGCATCAGTCTGTACGTTGGAATCCAAGTTAATATGCAAGTCGTGCGAAAACATAGCCAGTTGAGTCTCGCATGACAAACCTTTACGAAAGCCATGCTGCGCGGAATTGAAAAAGTTATTTGAGTCTAGGAAGTCCATAATCCGGGTGTAGATGACATGTTCGATAATTTTGCATGGAATGCTAGTTAATGAAATTGGTCAGTAATTGAGGGGTGACTCTCTAATACCTGATTTGAATACTGGGGTGATATTTTCGTGTTTCCAATCACTAGGAAGCTCACCCGTGGAAAGAGACTGCGAGTAAAGTAGACACAAAAATTTTGCACAGATCTGTTGAGTGTTCTTTAGAAATTTTGAATTTATGTTGTCGATACCTGATGATGAAGATAATTTAAGTTTATTAATGATTGCCAAAACTCCGGGTTCAACAAAAAGGATTGGCGGCATGGAAGTACTGACTACGGTAGGCTGTGGTGGGGGTGGAATGTGTTTCTGTGCTAAAAACCGATGAGAAAGCTCTATTAAACAGGTCGGCACATTCCGAGTCAGTGGCCACGTCACCTGCTTCATTAGTGAGAGTGATAGTGCACGAGTGGTTGGGATTTATGACCTGCCAAAATTTCCTAGGGTTACTAGCAAGCATTTTCGGTAAATGACAGTGAAAAAAAGAATGCTTAGCGTTTCGTATTGCCGTGAGGTAAGCTTTTTCAGCAGCATAATATTTTAACCATGCGTTTTCGATATTCTGCTGCTTGGCGGAACGAAAAAGGCGTTTTTTCTTATTTTCTAATTTTTTGAGCGTTTTAGTGAACCATGGTTTTTGGGAACAGGCATGGAAACTGAGCTTAGGGATGAATTTTTCGACCAGTGTTTCACATTTATCCTTAAATAACTTCCAGTTATCATGCACCGTGCGATAAAGAAAATTATCTTTGAATATTGGAAGAAAACAGTTTAATTCATCATTTATAGCAGTGTAGTTTCCTTTATCATATAGTCATATGGTTTTTTTGGTGGTTCGTTGTTTTGGAGGAGTGATTAAAATGTCGGCTTGAATTACTTTATGGTCGCTTATTTCTGACAAGTAGGAAATAGATGTTACACTATCAGGAATACTGGTTAGTATGAGGTCTAATATGTTTTCACAGTCTTGGGTTACGCGGGTTGGTTTGGTGACAACTTGAGCTAGGTTGAAATTTAAACATACATTAACAAATTCACTCGCCTCACTCTGTAGCCCTCCGTTTACAGTTAGATTAGGCCAGTCAATATTCGGGAAATTAAAGTCGCCAAACAAGATAATATGGGCATTAGGGTACTTTGTTGAAAGTTCATTTAGCACCGAATTAAGCTTGCCGGGAAAGTCAGGATTCCTATGTGGGGGCCTGTAGCACACGCCAATTAAAACTGATTGCGGTACAGCTTGGTGTTTTATCCATATTATTTCCAAGTCTGACGAAATATTCACAAAAGTTGCGGGTAGGCCCTGGCTAACAGCAATGAGCACCCCTCCTCCCATTCTGCCGTCCCGGTCCTTACGGAAGATCTGAAAATTAGGTAAGTCAGCTAGAACTTCCTGATCGCTTACGTCACTATTAAGCCATGTTTCCGTTAATAAAAGCAAGTTGCTACTGGATGATAAAACAAGATTAGAGACAATTTCGCGTTTCGAAATGAAACTGCGAATGTTGGTGAAGATTACGGAAAAGAGACACGGTAGTTTGCTGCGTTGGTCGGGGATTAGTTGATGATAACGGACGACGCAGTGATTGCTAGGTTACTTCCTTCACTGCCTGGGAAGATTCATCAAAGACGTAGCGTTTAGAACCTATGAGCAAAGTTTTGAAGCTTAATTTAAATGCTGTAGATTTTGATCTGGCAAAAGTGACAAGGTGTCTTCTTGCATGTCGGACGGCAGGGGAAAAGTCCTCACCAACGCTGTAGTTAGTGTCTTTAAATTTCTTGCCTTCCGACAAGATCGACTGTTTGACCTTAAACGAACTAAATTTTACAATTACAGGACGGAAGCGGTCAGGCGAATGGCGACCAAGGCGGTGTGCGCGTTCCACTTGTGAAGGCTGTATTTCTAGTTCAAGGTTTTCAGTGATACACCGAATGACTGTTGCTTCTGAATCGGCAAAGGATTCTTTGGGATTAGGATCAGGAATACCATAAAATATCAGGTTATTTCGGCGGGAATGGTTTTCGCTAACGTGTGCACAGGATTGAAAGTTATGATAATGCCGGGTGATATCAGTGGTTAAGGTTTTTGTGTCATCTAGCTCTCTGCGCATGCTTGAAAGTTGACAGTAATACGTTTCCAGATTAGTCAGACGCTTGCATACATCATTCAGTGCTACGTCAGTTGATCGCAGATGATCTTTAACAGTTTGAATTTCCGCGATCAATTTGGTTTGTGCTACAGAAAGATTTTTCAGCTCGGTGAGTACAGCATGTATGGTATCTGGAGGCCCCGGGTTAGTTTCAATATCCCCTCCCAAAAGCAGTAATGAGCGCAGCACTTGAAAACATTCGACAATAATAGCAACACAGCACTGCGGGCCTGGCAGCTGTACTAGAGAATAATTACTTGACTTTTTACAAAAGAGAACCTGGGTGTTACCAACCTGCATAGTGAAGACGAACGGATTAGTAGACTGCGCTTTCGCACAGCTACCGAGCCCACAGAGCGGCGAAGACGGGAGGCACTCTTTTATAGCCGGTGACGTTGAAGTTTGCTTTGACGAGAATGGCCAGGCTGCAACGTAGATCGAGACATCTGGCGGCGGTACGATGAAGTGAAGATCGGTCGAGAGATGGCACCAGTTGTGGGAGCCATTCACAAAGGTGTTGGGGGCGGGATACGGCATTTGTCCGGTAGGCAGGAAAGCCGTCAGGAGCGAGCTCGTGAGAACGGTGAGTATCTGCATAGTGAAGACGAACGGATTAGTAGACTGCGCTTTCGCACAGCTACCGAGCCCACAGGTACAAAGGTAATTGCTAACAGAGTAAAGAAAACATTAGAATTCAATCAACCAAAGGAACAAGCAGGATTTCGAACAGGCTACTCAACAATTGACCACATTCATACTATCAATCAGGTAATAGAAAAATGCTCAGAGTATAACCAACCACTACACATAGCCTTCATTGATTACGAGAAGGCATTTGATTAAGTAGAAATATCAGCAGCCATGCAAAAACTGCAGAATCAGGGTGTCGATGAGGCATATCTAAACATCCGGGAAAAAAAATCTACAGAGAATCAACTGCTACCATAGTGCTTCATAAAGAAAGTGACAGAATACCAATCAAGAAAGGCATAAGAGAGGGGGACACAACCTCCCCACTGCTATTTATCGCATCCTTACAGGAGGTTTTCAGAAGCCTAGAATGGGCACGGTTAGGGATAAGAGTTAATGGAGAGTACCTTAGTAACCTGCGCTTCGCCGATGACGTTGCATTGCTGAGTAACTCAGGGGACAAATTGCAACAAATAATTATGGAGCTAGACAAGGAGAGCAGAAAGGTGGGTCTTAAAATTGATCTGCAGAAAACAAAAGTAATGTACAACCACCTCGAAAGAGAGCAGGGCTTCGAGATAGGTAATAGTGCACTTTAATTTGTAAAAGACTATGCCTACTTAGGGCAGGCAAGCACTGTGGAGCCGAACTACGAGATTAAATTAACTAGAAGAATAAGAATGGGGAGGAGCACATCTGGCAAGCATTCTCGAATTATGACAGGTAGATTGCCACTATCCCTCAAGAGGAACGTATATAACAGCTGTATCTTGCCGGTACTTAGCTACGGAGCAGAAACCTAGAGACTTGCAAAGAGGGTTCAGCTTATATTGAGGACAGCGCAGTGAGCAATGGAAAGAAAAATGGTAGGTGTAACCTCAAGAGAAAAGAGAGCAGAGTGGATTAGGGAACAAATGGGGGTTAAAGATATCATAGTTTAAATCAAGGAGAGGAAATGGACATGGGCCGGGCATGTAGCGCGTAGACAGGATAACCGCTGGTCATTAAGGGTAACTAACTGGATTCCTAGAGAAGGCAAGCGGGTTAGGGGAAGGCAGAAGGTTAGGTGGGCAGATGAGATTAAAAAGTTTGCAGGTATAAGTTGGCAGCAGCAAGCACAGGACCGAGTTAACTGGTGGAACATGGGAGAGGCCTTTGTCCTGCAGTGGACGTAGTCAGGCTGATGATGATGATGATACAGGACTGAAAGCAGGTGCTTCGTAAGCCCGTCATTTTTTCTGCCACAAAACGTGACAGAAAACACTTTTGGCTATTCCCATTCCAGTTGTGCCCTTCTTCCCTGTTAATTAAAATGCCCATGGAAACTGAGCATTTATTCTAGGTTAAAATCATTTTATCTTTCACAAAACTGGTGTAAATGCACATACCCATTTTAGATTGCTCTGTCTCATCTTGTCTTCTCTCTCAGTGCGGCACAGATATTTTTTGTACATTAAAAAGGGAACATACCTGTACTGTCATGAACGTGCCCACGGTCATGGTCGCCCCCCATATTCGTCCACAGTTTGATGTTCACCTAAGAGGGGCGGGAGGGGGGCAAAGTCTGCGCATGCAGTGACATGATAGGGAAATAGGCGGGCACTGCTGGTGAAGCTTTGACCCCCAACCACCCTGCAGGGTACCCGGTTATGCATGCTGTATTTTGACGCATACCGAAGATATTGGGTATGTAGTTTTTATGCATACACAAATACTGCTTCAGAGGGCTGTATTGTGTTTTAGAGGCGCAACTGACGTGCGGCAAGCCTTCGAATATCGAAACAAAGTTGTGCTAGAGCACAGATGCTTGCGACGTGCACAGCAGTTATAGATCCACGTACCATGAACGAAAATCACTCAGTTTGTTTATTGAAAACTGACTTGTCGAGCGTTACTGCATACAATCAGTACCATGATACATCATCGTTGTTCGAAAGTTGAACGAGAACATCATATCGGTGCTGCAGAGGTTTCCACAAGCATCCCGCACGCCCGGTGGCATGTTTCCATATCATATCCCAAGAGATGTATGGGGAAAATGCGGCGCCGCTATTGGCTGATGAATGTAAGGTGATCTAAACATGCTTTTGGTTTGTTGTGTTTATTTTTGTAATTTTTACTCAAGATGGCGGCGCCCACAGAGTGGTTTTTGCGAGGCTGGTTGAAGCCGTACGCCGTAGAAATTCGGGTTTTTCGCTGACATGTGTTACGTGTGGCTGTGCAGATCGTTTTATGATAGATGCAGTGATGTTTATGATTAATCCGGGAGTGTGTAGTGTACGCCTCTTTGTCGTGCGATCATGTGTTTGACATGACGCAAAGAACTTTTGTTTGTGGTGCTGCACTGAAGCCCCGTTCCGTACAGATTGAGCTGTCCGTGCGCCGCAGGCACGACGGACGCCGAAATGTTCGGGCTTTTCGTTGCCAAATGTTTTTGTGGCTGTTGGCAAAGGTAAACGTGGATCGTTTTACGATGGTTGACGTGATGTATGCACGTTTTGTGTCGCGATGGGTGAAGTGGTACACAACGTAAATCCAGGATTTGATTGATTGATATGTGTGGTTTAACGTCCCAAAAATACCATATGATTATGAGAGAAGCCGTAGTGGAGGGCTCCGAAAATTTCGACCACTTGGGGTTCCTTATTGTGCACCCAAGTCTGAGCACACGGGCCTACAACATTTCCGCCTCCGTTGGAAATGCAGCCGCAGCCGGTATTCCATCCCGCGACCTGCAGGTCAGTAGCCACTAGACCTTAGCCACTAGACCACTACGGCAGGGCAACGTAAATCTGGGAGCGTGTGCATGCCCCTTTGATGCATGGCAAACACACGATCACGAGATCGCGTGTTTGCCATGGCGCAAAAAACCCCAGGACTTGATTTTACTCGCGCATAAGTGCAAGCTTATTCAACTACAGTGTAAAAAAAAGATGTGAGGCAATTTGTGAATATTTTTTTCATTTGTCACATTTCGGCACGATGCCATTGCAATTACACTTGGTGCTATAAAAATGTAAAAAAAAGAAATTTGTTCTAGGAATAGCATCATTATAAACTTTTGAGCTGCTTCTGGTAAGTGTACGTTATTTTGCAAAAGGCAGAGAGCACTCATCTCCCAGCCTTTCATGTCAACTAATCTAATGTTAATCGGTGCTATGACTAGAGCACGTTATAAAACACCTTTTATGTACACGTGCAATGCATCTATCACAATTAATGAGGCATGCATAAGCAAGTAGTAACATCAAGAGATTGCCCATGAGGACTGTAGTGTCGCAACCAAAAAAAAGAAAAAGTACATTTAAGGACTTGTTTTTTTGTTAGACACGATAATAATGACATCGAACAGGTAATCATTCCAAACAAAAAAGTACGTTTGAGGGCTTGTTTTACTTGTTAGACATAATATTAATGAGATCTAATGGACAATAATGCCAAATGTCATGATGGTCTGTTAAATCTCATTAAAATTGTGGCTAACAAAAAAACAAGCCCTTAATTGTACTTCCTTCCTTCATTCATAACGAGGGACTCATTCTCACAGACTAGGTGCTTTCAGGTAGAATACGAGGAATTATTGGTCAGCTGCCAACTCATAATAGGCTCGCAAACTACGTGACGCCAAATAGACACAAAAGCGTTCCACACTCACCATCATGGCTTCTGGTCATGCTCCGACATTTAATTTAGACATACTCCATTAAGTGAACAGGGAGGTGGCCACTGTGGTAGCTCAGTTGGTAGAGTATAGAACATGTTATTCAAAAGTTGCAAATTCGGTCCCTGCCTACGGCAAGTTATCTTTTCGTCGAATTTCCTTTTTTCACATTTACATTACAAAACCAAAACAGGGCATATTGTGAACCGAAGGACATTCAAAAAGCTTATCAACATGGGAAGGAAAAAAAAATGAAAGAAAACATGAGTGCATGGGGAACAAATGGCAGACGTCGATTCTTGAAATATGCCTGGAGAATGTACCCATATTTTGTAATGTCCTGCGATGTCGATTGTGATACACGGTGGTGGGAACATGTTTGGTGTTAGGAATATCTGAATATGCACCTCTCTTACAACTACCCCCACCCCCAAACCTCCAAGAATCGCACAGATTAATGATGAACATACCACGTGGACTCACAGTGCCGAAAGAATGACATATGTCATGGTGTTTGAGCATGGGCTCATCTCAAATAATGCAATGTGTATGGTTCACTAATGAAATTAATATAACAATGCAAAATTCCATGCCCTTCCAAAAAAGTGTTTGTTTTCCTTTAAACTCGTCTAACAGAAAAGTACATTGTTTATTCAGATGTAACTATTATTGCCCAACAGAACACATTTCTTAACTAGAAACAAATGACAGCACATACATTTCTTAATGCAAAACCTAGAGCCTTTTTGACATGTAAGCTTCCTGCTATTTTTCTCCCTATTAGATTTCCTATTCAATTGCATACTGCTTCTAGTTTTTCATCAGGCTAGCTTATTACACACTAAGTAGATTGCTAGTACAATATTGTTTACTGAAGGCTCAATACTCTATTAAAGATGTACTGTTAACGAATAACACCTTCTTGATGCAGGCCAGAAGATCATTAAAGTTGCTTCAGCAAGCTATTACCAACTGTTACTACAAATTAAGCACTTGTTTTCAAAGTAGGTAATAAGTTATACACATGCTATAGTAATTTTTTTCACAAAAATGTTGAAAATTTTTAAACAAACTGAACCAAGATGATTAATAGGTCACAGGTAAGCTCTCCATTGAATAAATTACGATACATTTAACATTACTTTGCACTAACCAGTGTCTTAAGAGACATATGTATATGACCGGGTTTTTGAAAGGCATTTGTATCTTACATAGATAACAAGGTGCTCTGTAATTGTCAAGGCATGATGAAAAATGACTATGCATCAAGAGTGCTTCCAGATTTCATGTATTTATGTTACATGTAATGAATTGGACAATATTATTTCCAGAGAGACAAGATGGCATTAGCACTACAATAACAGAGCTGAGCTACCGTAATTACTCGAATTTAACGTGCACAATTTTTCCGGTTAAGCGAGTTCATAAATCGCATGTGCTTTAGAATCGAGTACGAACAAAAAAATTACGGTCAATCTATTGCTATCGGCAAATCTAAAATGGCCGCCCCCTACGTGCGTCGGCATGGCGCGTCGGCCATTTCTGCCTATGTGTTTCCCATGAGCAGCACTTCGTACGTGTGCTGAGGAGTTCGTCATCTAGTAGTGCATTTGCATCGACGGCGTAGAAGGACCGACTCCAAAAACTCGAGTGCACCACGATGCCGCTTTTAAAAGAAAAGTCATCGCATGTGCAGAAACGGATGGAAATCGGGCCGCATCGCGGTCGTTCGGAGTTCCCAAAACGTGCGTGCGGGACCGGCGGAAACAAAAGCAGAAGATTGTCGACAGCAACGCTTCACGCAAAGGCTTCAGTGGACCACGGCAGGGTCGGTTTCCGCAAATTAAAGAGCTGCTCGGCGAGTGTGTGCTTGAGCAGCGAGTGGCACAGCGGCCCGTGACGACAGAACTGCTCCAAGTACGGGCTATGCAATTAGCCTTAGAAAAAGGTCTAATGCGGAGCCAGTTTAAAGCGAGCAGGTGCTGGCTAACTAACTTTATGAAGAGGAAAGGCTTTTGCCTCCGAAGGGGAACGGGCATATGCGAAAAGTTTTGCGGGGGAGTACGATGAAAAGCTTCACAGTTTTCAGAGGTTCGTCCTAAACTTGCGGCACAACAACGGCTACCTGCTTGTGCAAATCGGGAATGCCGATCAGACGCCTTTTTACTTCGACATGCCTGGCACCACAACCGTCGAGAAGAAGGGGGCGAAGCAAGTTCGCGTGCTGACATCGGTCCACGGTAAAACTACAGTGACGGCAATGCTCCGTTACACGTCAGATGGGCACAAGCTTTGCCCGTACCTCCTATTTAAATGGAAGACGCTCCCGAAAAGAGTCGTTTTTTCGAGTGGTGTGATCGTGCGGGCCAGCGAGAAAAATGGGTGCGCGTTGCAATCGATGTGTTCAATTTTTTTTTTTCGTGGTGGAAATCGGGTGCGCGTTACAATCGAGGGCGCGGTAGAATCGAGTAAATACAGTAGTTTGTAATCCTGTTAAGGGACAGGGCATGCAAAATTGGATAGCAGAGAGAAATAAAGGTGCCACAAATGGCAACTAACACCTGAAAATATGCACAGCAGCAGAAAAGAAAGCAGATATGCGAACTTGCCTGCACATATCTTATGTGGTCTTGTTTGCATGTCGCATATTTCAACTTTGCGCTTGTGTTAACTATAAACCAGTGGTAAAGAATCTAACCTACACATTTTCATTTCAAGCACTTCGTCATATCTCCATTGCTTCAGTGCTAAAATGCTGCTCAAGTCTTTTTTCCCAAGAACTATGAAATATGAAAGCATTTCTTATGAAACGTTTATAGATAAACTGCAAATAATCCATGACTTCCTATCTTTCTTGGGAGCCCTTACCAGGTAAAATGTTAAGCATTAAGCTAAGTGCATTTTAATAAGGAAACAAAGCTCTTTCAAAAGTCTCATTTATACTGCTAGATTCCCATGCATGCATAAATTTACTGAAGAAATTGTGTTTCTAAGTTGCTTTATGTCTCAAAAGACAAAAGTTACTTTTCTGGGACTCTAAGGTCAGACAGCGTATCTTCATGTGCAGAATTGTGTGCTTTTGTCTTTTTATAAACCCCATGCTCTTATTACAAAAGTGTATCTGGTGTGGTTGCTAAATAACTGAGACATTTTCATGGGTAGGACCAGTTCATTTGGTAGTATCCCAGTTGTGAATAATGGTGGGTGTTTGGCAAAGCAATACAAATGAGTCCCGAAACAAACTAGATTTTGAACAAGCTTAATTGCTGTAAGTAGGTGAAAAATACATTTAATTCATTACAATGAACACTGGTAAGTGTGAGGCCATCATTTATTGCAATAAGATAAAAAGCATCAAAATACACTTGGGGGGGGGGGCGTTTCGTGTTACATCTCATATGTTCTCCTATCTATTGTTAAATGTCATTTCCAGTGGAACGTCCTAGCTCTCTTCTGAAAATGAAAATAGCAGCAAGACAAAAGCAATTAAAAGAAAACAGCAGACTGCAGGGTATTTCTAAGCTTTCACAGTACCAAAAACTTTGTAAAATATTCCTCTTCGAGCATCTTTAAACCAAAAGGAAATTTTCTTTTTCAGGTCCTTGCTGGCAGTAACTTCCACCCCTACCGAGCCAAAGGGAACATGTTTCCTTCTGAACTACTTTTTTTTAACAAGTAAACCCCTCCACGCAAAGCGGCACACATAATAACTTGCAGTTTCAAAAACTTTGTGAGGCAAGGCTTACAGCAGGCGTTATACAAGTGTTAATAATCAATGCCAGACAATCAATTTATCAAACTTGAAATCCAGGCTGTATATTTATACCTTAATTTTATAAATACATGTTGTTTTTGACTGTGCAATAGTTTCATAGTTAACTAGTACAATAGAGTCGCACACGGCACAGGACCCTTCGGGTTGGTTCAACAAAAAGCAGCAGGTTCGAACTGACTGTGTAATGAGCCTAAAGATAGCAGCAGGCAGTGAGCTATGGTAACATTCATAATATATAAGCCCTTGAGACGCCTTTTCTATCAGTACTTTTTGTTAAACTGGCAAAATTTTAAAATGTGGTTAAAAAAAACACCATGAAAAAAAAAAAATTGCCCGCAGCTTCCCTCGGGGGAACACTGAGGAGGATGCGGAGCATATAATTGGTTAACGGGGTGTTAAAGTGCGACTTACTTGGGTCGATGGCTAAATTGGTTAACGTGGTTGTGAAATGGGGTGTTAAATAAGTGAACACGTACGGCACGTATGCGAAAGGGCGGTGTTTTATTTATTGCAACGAACTTTGAGGACGATGGCTTTGTGGTCGGTAAAGTAAAGAGTGAGTACAAACCAACGGACGAGCGGCAACTGAGCGAGCGAGCGCCGACCTTGAGTATATATACAGCGCGACGGCGCATGCGCTGTCAGCTGTCGAATGTTCTCGAAGGAGAAGCGCGCGCGCGGCACAGATGGTGACGGCGCGACGGCACATGCGCTGTCAGCTGTCGAATGTTCTCGAAGGAGAAGCGCGCGCGGCACAGATGGTGGGCGACGGCGCATGCGCGCGCGTAAGCTGTCGAATGTTTGAGAAGCGGTGCGGACGGCGCACTACAAGGCGCGAGTATAAGATGCTTCCGCATCTAAAAGTCCCTCGCACAAGAACAAGTGGGCTAAAGACATCTGGCCAGTGTACACGACGTACCATAATCACAGCAGAAGCTGAAGGAGTGGCCTTCCGGGCGTGAGTGCGCTAGTACGCCACATGGACAAATTATCTCGTGAAATGCCTGAAGCGTATTTTATTAGAAAACATGGTGACGGATGCGTGAGCAAACCTTTGGTGGCCTTGCATGACAAAGAGTTCGCGCTTTTAGATAAGGGTTAGCCATTTCATCATTGTACTTTTTTTTATCAGACCCTTCCCAAGAATATGTCACGTTGCTCACGTTTGCAGTTAAAAGGTTGCCTGTTGTATATATTATCATGTGTGCTGCGAATAATAAAAAAACAGCGCTCGTGTTGTCCTCTTTGCTTTCCTTGCCTCGCCTTTCGTTTCTCGTTTCTTCAAGCACCTTCGTGCTCGCGGTGCAGCCCTTATTACCATGAATTCAAGCCACGCGGGCTTCGTACTGGACACAGAGGCAGCAGATTTGCCTGAAGAAAGCAATAGCGTGATTGCCTTGTGCCCGTTCATGGACGATAGTGCCAAAGGCATGGAACGAGGTTTAGCCATGCCAATGCAAGTATGTGCCATGGTGTGAAAGAAGAAGAGGACGGTTGGGGTGCTCGTGCTCTAACGTTCGGTTCGGCTCGACGTCCAGTGCTGCTCCTGTGAACAGACATTGTGGTCGTTCTGTAATCACGTGACATTTTCTGGTGGAGGTGCTGGGTAGTGTTGTATGCACTGCAATCAGCAGCAAGGTCCCGACACTAGTCGCGACTTGGAAGAACCAGCTGACCTACGGCGTAGCAGGCGACAACTAGGCCTACCTCCTGAATTCGAACCAATTCAACAACTCCGCAGTACTATGGCTAGTGCGGCAACGCAAACCAAAGAAACATGAACGCTGCCTCCTCCATGGTTCTTCAACGTCGCGCGAACTCCGAAGCCGTTCCACGGTGAGCCTTACGAGGACGTCGACGACTGTCTTGATGACTACAACCGTTGCGGCAGCGTCAACGAGTGGAACGAGCAGCGAAAGCTTCGGTATGTCTACTTTTATCTCGAGGACTCTGCGCGCACGTGGTTCGAAAACCATGAAGCCACTATGACAACCTGGCCAGAGTTTTGCAACCAGTTGCGAAATACCTTCCGAAGCTCAGACCGAAAGGAGCAAGCAGAACGGCTCCTCAATTCCCAAAACCAGCGTCCCAACGAGAGTGTTGCCATGTTCATTGAGGACATGTCGTGGCTGTTCAGGCGAGCCGACTCCTCAATGACTGAAGAGAAGAAGGTGCGCCTCCTAATGCGGGGAGTGAAAGAGCAGCTGTTCGCGGGACTAGTGCGGAACCCTCGCAGCACTGTAGAGGATTTCCTCCCCGAAGCCACGACAATGGAGAGAATGCTACCAGTATGAGCGTCCTGGCAGTCTTTCGTCAGTATCGTTGGCCCTGCCAACACCTGATGTCACGACTGTATAAGACCTGATGGAGCTCGTGCGCAGTGTTGTGCGCAAGGAGCTGCAAAAGCTGCACGTGGTGTCTTCTCCGCACCATGTTGCTGCTCTAACGGATGTCGTTCGCGAAGAGGTCCGGCAGCTGGTGCACCCCATGACGACTCTGCGTGCAGCCGAAGTCCAACCCATGATGGCCCCAGGTCCAGCCAAAGCTCCGCTATTAACGTACGCGGAAGCACTACGTACTCCTGCACCGGCTGTTGGCTATCCGTCCCGTCCGTCCCCCCTGTAGACAACGCCGTCATTCTACTCAGGACCACCGCAGTACAGCAACCCACCCCTTACACGGAAATCCAGTGTATGGCGTGCTCCCGACAACCGGCCTCTATGTTATCACTGTGGTGAACCTGGTCACGTCTACCGTGAGTGCGCCTACAGGCACATGGGTCTTCCTGGCTTTCGTCCGGATGCTCGTCGACCCAGAGATGGTGAGCGGCTCCGTGCTATCGCCGAATACTTGGCAAGCCAACGATCCTCAACCCTTCCGCGTCGCCGATCCCGCTCACCATCTCCACAGCGTTCCACGTCACCTGGCCAACAATCGACCTTTGCGGACGTCCTTGCAGGAAGATCGCCTAGATCCACAAGCCCACGCCGGGGAACTAAGAACAGCGACCTCTGGGGGTGAGGCCGCTGTTGATCGACCGTTACAAGACCCTCCCCCGATTTGCCTGCTGACATCCGACGACATTCTTTCACCGACGTGTGCCATCGACGACAAACGGGTCTCTGCTCGTATCTCTGTCCTTGTCGACAACCACCCGCTGACCGCTCTGGTAGATACGGGTGCCGATTATTCTGTTATAAGCGCTGACCTCGCTGCACAGCTAAGAAAAGTAACGACATCAACGACCTCCGCTCTGGTGGTGCTTCCATGCCCACGAAAATAACTTTCGAGTGGTTCGTCGACGCTGACAACGTGCTCGTCTTCTGCGCAGAGCTAAGCGACGACGAAATAGTCAGGTTATGGCGGATTCAGACCTCGATGTCGAAAAAGAGGAACCAATGCCTGCGCCACCTACGACTGCCGAATCAATGCGAGCATTTATGACGCTGTCATCGGTGTACAGTGATTACATGATCCTTACTCAGATCGCGGCGAATGTGGTCAAATTCAAACGAAACGCCGTTCAAACAAGGATCAACAAGTTTTTCAAGCCACTGCAGCTCTAACACCGGCTGCCCTGACGGCACCCGCTGTCGTCTGCATGCATTTTTTTAACGGCTCTTTTCAGAGCCACCCCACTGATGCTTTGGCAGAGTTCCGGAAGTCTGGTACTTCGACCTTGACCCTCTTGATCTGAGAAATATCAATGAAATGGTGTGTTTTTTGCTTGCATTGACAAATATTAGCAAAATGGTGCGTTTTTTTTTGCTTGAATTGAAAATCATCAGTAAAATAATGCATTTTTTTTGGTTGCATTCATTGTTTCAGTCTGCCCGAATTTTCAGACGGCTTTTCACTCCCTAGAGGGTCCGAAAAATCGGCAGTTGACTGTACTTGCACGCACTGAAACCTTCGAGGAACCTTAGTTCCTTCTCGGACAGAGACACGGAGGGCTTGCTAATCTATGACACCTGTTCTCATGCCATCTGTACAGCCTCCACGATGACTCGGGTGCGCTCATTCCTGCGCCTGTACAACGTTACTGTGTCCTTGAAAAGGGGCACACAGTTGCTCTCAGTGCAGTGCTGAGCAAGAAAACCATCTTTCCTGTTTCTAACATTGTTAGCCTGTTCTCTCAGTCAATCGTTCAGACACCTTCTGGTCATTCCGACATAACAAGCACCACAGGAAAAGGGGGTCTTATAGACAACTTCTCGGGAGAATGCCACATACCTGTCTCTATGCTGAACTAAATTGATGACTGCGTTTTGAGAGGTTTGTAGATAGATTTGGTGAGGCTGAATAATTTGAACGGTGCAGAGAACAACACATGAAATTCTACTCGTTTACCGATTTTATTGAGCCTGTGCGATATCTGGTGTTTGTATGAAACCATGGCTATCCTTTCACGCTCTGTATCCATGTAGCTCAGATCCTGTCGCTGTCTCTGCTCTGCCCTATCAGTCTGCAGGATAGTCTCAGCAATGGAAGCAATAAACACCTCAGGAAAAGGGAAAGCCTTAAGCCGGGGAATTTCAACTTCGAAGCTTGCAGAGATGTTGTGAACGCACAACCTATTCAAGGCATCCTGAAGACAGGTTAGTGCTATGCCTCGCTTTACTAACTTGCTGTGAGCGGAAGAAAAATGAACTAAAGATTTCTGCGCACGTGGTTCATAACACCAACAAATGTGCTGTGTGCTAAAAAACAGTGTGTGCTAAAAAACAGTCTTAAATCCAAAAAGCGTAACTTGTCATTCTCGGGTATGTCATGTGTCGACACAAGAGACTTTAAACAATCTTCAAACACGCCTATCGTTTGTGCTGCAATCGACTGGAACATAGAAGGGTTACAATTTAGAAAAACCAAGAAATCATCCACATATCTGAATACTTTGACGACAACATTATCATCATTATCAGCCTGACTACGTCCACTGCAGGACAAAGGCCTCTCCCATGTTCCGCCAGTCAACTCGGTCCTGTGTTTGCTGCGGCCAATTTATACCTGCAAACTTCTTAATCTCATCTGCCCACATAATCTCCTGTCTCCCCCTAACCCGCTTGCCTTCTCTGAGAATCCAGTTAGTTACTCTTAATGACCAGCGATTATCCTGTCTACGCACTACATGCCCGGCCCATGCCCATTTCCTCTTCTTAATTTCAACTATGATATCCTGAACCCCCCGTTTGGTCCCTAATCCACTCTGCTCTCTTCTTCTCTTTTAAGGTTACACCTACCATTGACATGTGTGCCCTCAAACTTTTTCTGTACTTTATTGCCCATTTTTGCCAAAAGTAGATCACTGAGTAGAGGTGCTATGCATGAGCCAATTGAAACACCCTTTTTCTGCAGATAAATGCAATCTTTCCATTGATCGAAAGTAGACGAAAGGTATAGCAATACAAGGTCAAGAAACTCTCGTGCACTGATGCCAATTTTTATTTGGAAGTTGAATTCCACGAAAACTTCTGTGTTATCCCTTATACACTCTAATACCTCATCGTGAGGCAGTGAGTAGTAGAGGTCATTTATGTCAATTGAAAAACCAAGAACATCAGATTGATTTGACTGAAGAATTCTACCAGTGCCTGCGAGCTCTTGATCAGAAATGGGTCATCAATCTTTAGACACTTTAGGTGGGTCTTAATAAACAAGTAGAGTTGCTTTTGCCACGTTCCACTTTCTGTCACAATGACTCGGAAGGCCATGTCGACTTTATGTGTTTTGGCAGAAAAAAACATGCTGAGCCCATTTTCGTTGCTTTTGCTAATATGCTGTGCTAACTGTTTCAACTCTAGTTTACGACACATTTCCTTGGCTTGCGTTTTTACTCTATCGAGACGAATTTCGGTACAACATTTGAAAACAGAGCCAATAGCTGTGACCGTCTTTTCTAGATACAAGCAATTAGAAAGAACAGCGAAACCATCCTCATTATCTGACGGCACGACACAAAGTTCATTGTCTCTCAGAAACTTAGCCGCCTTCCGCAACGGAAGGCTGGTGCTGGTAGGCTTACTCCGTAGGAGCAGGTCGACGCCTTCTGAGATGCATTTGTCTGAATCCTCTGGTGAGGCGCAGCCAGCAACAGATCGCACCATTGAAAGAAGCTTGGGTGCGGACCTCTCTCGGTCGACGGCGAACTTGGGACCTAGGGCGAGGGTGTTGTGAACGTAGTCTAGGAAGATGACATCACTGCTGGAGTGGATCACACCCGATCGCCGGGATCTTTACTTCCTTTTTCTTCCGCTGACAGCAAGTCAGTTAAGCGAGGCATAGCATGAACCTGTCTTGAGAATGCCTTAAATAGGTCGTGCGTTCACAACATCTCTGCAAGCTTCAAAGCTCGAGTTTCCCAGCTTAAGGCTTCCTGTTTTAATGATGCGTTTATTGCTTCTGTTGCTGAGACCATCCTGTGGACTGATAGGGCAGAGCAGAGACAGCAACAGGATTTGAGCAACGTGGATACAGAGCGTGAAAGGACAGCCATGGTTTCATACAAACACCAGATATCGCACAGGCTCAAGAAAATAGGAAAACGAGTAGAATTTCATGTGCTGTTCTCTGTACCGTTCAAATTAATCAGCTTCACCAAATCTACAAACCACCTCAAAATGCAGTCATCAATTGAGTGTAGAGTTCAGCAAAGAAACAGGCATGTGGCATGCTCCCAGGAAGTTGTCTATAGGGCCCCCTTTTCCTGCGGTGCTTGTTATGTCAAAACGACCAGAAGGTGTCTGAACGATCGACTGAGAGAACACGCTAACAATGTTAGAAAGAGGAAAGATGGTTTTCTTGCTCAGCACTGCACCGAGTGCAACTGTGTGCTCCTTTTCAAGGACACAGTGACGTTGTACAGGCACAAGGATGAGCGCACGCGAAGAGGTGTCATGCATTAGCAAGCCCTCCGTGTCTCTGTCCCAGAAGGATCTAAGGTTCCTCGAAGATTTCGGAGTGCGCAAGCGGTTATATTACTTTTACTTTCCTGTTTCGTTTTCTTATAGAATTTTTTTTGCTTTTTTTCTGTGCTTGTGTTTTTTTTCTCTTACTCATGTATTGCTCTTTGTGGCACATGGTTTTTGTAAAATGGTTTACTGTTTCCTCTATATGTTCTCGCGCTCTGCGCAGTAAACTCAGTTGAAATAATGCGCTCGTGTCCATCGTGTCCTTGTTGTCGCTGTGTCATCAGTCTGTTCTCACGCTATATTTATTTCCATTCCTATCTCAGTAAAGATGACAGAAGCAGACAGATAATATTGCCACTGAACTGGCTATTGTGAGCTCATAAAATACACTGCAAAATGTTTTTCTTTTGTGTACAGAAATCATATGGCCCTACCAATGAAGAACAGCTGTGTGATACGATTGTACGCTTATCTTGAAAGAAATTGCATACTTGGACAGTGATTACAGCATAGTTTCTAGGAAAAGCACATAATCTAAGGTCAAATTATTCATTTGCTAGAACCAAGTTAGGCCTAGGGGCCATTCTTAAATTCTGCACTTTTGAGCAATAATGAGCCTCAAATTATACTCTATGACCTTCATGCATGAGTTTAAATTGACAACTTCCTCACAACCAACACAAAGCAGTAGGTTATAAGAGGCTTGCTGAATGACAAGGAGAATCTGATAAGACTTGACAGAATTAGAGCTGGCTGCTGTCTCTGAAATAATGCACAATACACGCATTTAACATTTTTTCTATGGCGAACCATGGGGGCATGTCTATTTCAGTTTATTTCAGCTAGATAACCTCTTTGATTGGGATGAACTCTTGAAATTAAAAAACCCTTAAAAATATAAAGTCTTTATATTTTAACTCAAAATATAAATTATAAAGTTATAAAGTCTTAACTTTTTGAAAACCTTGGGTGTGGAGCATCACTTGGATTTGTTTTAAAATAAGAGCACACTACTTTGACGCAGACAGAAGGACATCAAACAATCATGAATCACCAACTCGGCCAATCCACCATATTGACAAATGATTTGGATGTTCCTGTGAGTCTCCTACCATCTTACTGATTAACTTTGCAACTCGTTCTTGGATCATATTCACTACTGCGACAACTTCTCATCCTTTTCTTTTCAGCCTTCAAGTGATGCAAATGTATTCTGGATGAGAGACAGGTTTGTTTGCACACTCGGCATGCCAATATAAAATTCAGAATTAATGTGATGCTTTAATTTATGTGGCAGTATTTAAGATCTTCCATGTACAATCGCTATTAGGCCCTGGGTTTTCTTCATCACTCTTCATAATTATAAATAACAGAATTATGCAATACACCAGGCAGGGCTCGACGAAACCCCAAGGCATGCATAGCTCGTCTTAAAACACTTTGCATAATAATATTTTGCACCAACCTGTGCAAAGAAGTGCTCGGAATTCAGTAGAGCGTGCCTGGCAGTGCCACTGAAGGTGCTGGAGCAGAGTAGAAATTTTGGCTAGTTGGTGTGGGTTCATCGTGGTCGAGCTGCATGTTGGGGCAGGTCACTAAAAAGAAGTGAGAAAACTAAGTGCAGAATTACAAGTTTTTATGAGATGCCAATCTGTTCTGTGAGGAGTGATTGCAATGACCACAGAAAGAAGTGTGCATATGTAATTAGAACATGTCGCATGAGTTCAGTAATTTTAGAAAATTTCAGATTTGCACTTTTTCTGACATATCACATTTATGCAGGTCACTAAAGTTTCATTTATCATTCTATATGGACCACATATATAAAAAATGCCAGCCACTACAGCGACCAGATTTCGCTGCGGTAGCACAGTGAAATACTACCCTTGTAATTCGGTGCAGATTTTTTGGCATGAGTCTAAATAAAATGCAAAGCCTAGCCTTTCATTTTATTGAATTTCATATTGCGTATTGTTCGAATTTACAATATACCATTTCTTCATTAAGTGCAAAAGAACAAAAGGCTTAATGAGTCTGTTCATAAAGTGCAACAGCACGTACTTCTCCACAAAACTCTTGCATTGAAGGCACATTGAAGGTTGCATTGAAAGCACAGACATCACAACATGGCTAGTTCTTTCTGATAGCAAAGATAATATGCGTGGAACATTCATGCATCTGGAAGCATCAGGGAATTTACAACTGATAAGCAAATGAAATGTGTATCACAAGTAAATGCTAAGAAGCCTGATGCCAAGACTATACAGAAATCTAGGGCTGTCAGCAGGAAATCGAGAAGCTGTGGGTTTACTTTTTGTGGCATCATATACAAGTGTGCATGCATATATATATATATATATATATATATATATATATATAAGGTCAAACATGGTAAACTACTTGCGCTTAGACATATAAAATGTATGTTTGAAAATGTGTGACTGTCAAGTTCTAAAAAAAGTTGATTTGCTGCTCAAAACTGAGGTTCCAGCTGTTCCAGATTGTGTACCGAATTGCTTAGGATCGATTGCATCACTAATAAACCCCACCATTTAAAATGATGCCATGCTGAGCATGTGCCAGTTCATAATTTCATTTTTTAAAGACAAGCAATGAAAGTGAATTATATTGTACTGGAGATGCTACCTAACCTTTTTCGAACTTTTAGTCAACAACACACAAAAATTCAGTTACGATGATTAACGTAGATAGTCTGAGTAGATAAGAAACACAGGAGCAAATCAGAAACAATGCTTTCCACCAGTACGGAAATAGCGAATCTAGGCCTTTTGTCCAATGAAGGTTAGCGAATATCAGCACAAAAGATGTTCATTTGCAGCAGTGCCCATATTTGAAAAACCCGCCTGTTAAGCTGGTTCAATGCCAGCCTAGTTCGTTTTTATTCAGTGCACTTGATTGTTCATATTAGTGGCTTTTGGGCCTTCTGTACACTTTTCATGTATCTTCAATATAGAGTAATTCTCTTCTGTTTGCTTTAACTAGCCTTGATTTTTCGTCCTTACTTCTCATATGGGAAGACATCAAGATACTCTATATGGCATTTTTTGACATGCAATATTACACTGCTTGCTGTGATTTCTCTCCTCATATATTTTTACTTTGTTTATGATCAACCAGCTGCGTGATTGTATTCTTTGCTTGCTTTTCATTAACCAGTTATGTAATTCAACAATTACTTTGCCACGTGCAGTGCCGAGCTGTCACATACAGCACTAAGGTTCCATATACCGTAATTTCTCAGATATAGTCGCATGTTGTTTCATTTATTTTTTCGTTTTAAATTCACTCTTGCTCAAGACAGGCAGTGTGTATGAAATAACTGAACAAAAAAAAACAAGTGTGTAGCATTGATATATGGCACAGGCAGGAGTGCCAGTGAAAGAAGAGAAGGAAGAGTGTTATTGCTGCTCGCGCTCGCTCCGCTTGACAGCTGGTCGGCTTTACTTCTGCGTTTCTCCCAATAAACGTGTCTTTGGCTAACTGCTAAAGACGCACTAACAGTGGTGAAGAGTGCAGGATCCATTCTCATCTTAGAACTCCGCAACCAAACTCTATTTTTGCCGTCAACGATGTCCAGCGACGTTGGACAGCAGACCATACCTACATCCCCACCTGCCCACTGTCCCGAGAGAGCGAGACCCAGTCATCTTCAGCAGCACCGATGAGAAGGATGTTGAGGACTGGCTCTCTTCGTACGAGAAATCAAAAGTCAATAATAGGTGGGACGAAAACCACAAACTTGGCCGCGTCCACTTTTACCTCAAAGGAGTAGCAGAGCTCTGGTTCAACAACCATGAAGCTAAGCTTAGCGACTGTGCCACCTTCAAGATCAACTTCGCGGACGTGTTTGGCCGACCAACAGTGCACAAGCTCCGCGCAGAATAGCGCTTGCGAGATCGCGCCCAGCTGTCTGGAGAGGGTTTCACGTCCTACATCGAGGACGTTGTGGGCTTCTGCCATCGCTAGAATCCCGACATGTCCGAAAGAGCCGAGGTCAAACATATTATGAAGGGCATCGAAGATAATGCCTTCCATGTGCTGGTGGCGAAAGACCCGCGAACAGTTGCGGAAGTTATTCAACACTGCCAAAACTACGATGACTTGCAAAAAATATCACATTTCAACGCAACGCCCTACTTTCGACATGACCACCACGTCACCATTGACCATTGGTGCAATTTCACCGGAACAGACGGTATTGACGCCGCGAATCTAACAATTCATCCGAGAGAAAGTGGCTCGCCAGTAGTCTCTTGCGCCCTTCCTTCCCAGCAATACTAACGGGCTGACCTCATGGCTGCGTGAAACCATCGAACCGCAAGTCTGCGAGGCCGGCACATGTGCCGTCAAGCGTCGTCGACTCTCCCCACCGAACACACCTTCTACGCAACACACGTACCGGCAGGTTTGCATGTTACCCTTTCCCGCCGTCCTTCAATGCTGCCCAACAATCCTTGGCACACACCGGATAACAGACCCATCTGCTATTACTATCATCTGCCCGGCTATGTTGAGCGTTTCTGTTGCCGGTGCTCCCTCATCCAGGTACCATTGACGAAAACTACAACTACACCCACAAAGAGCCACCGCAGATGCTGCCTCTTGATGCTACTTTGGATACCCCTCCACTGAGCCGCCGCACCTTCAACCTGCACGGATTTCCCTCCTCATGCCGACGTTCACCTCCACCGATGCTTCGGCATGCCCCACCAGCCCAAACGGAAAACGGACCATCGCAGTTCCGCAGGCAAGAACTGCGCCAATGTTGAACTCTACAAGGCCTCATCCTCTACCCACTAATGAAATAACTGTTTTTATTGAAGGTTTTGCCGTTCAAGCAATCATCGATACTGGAGCTGCCGCGTCTGTCTAGCGTGAAGCAATGTGTTGCGAGTTAAAGAAAGTTACGATTCTGCTTTCTGGCCTTTCCCTGCGTACGGCAACCGTGCATCAAGTAAACCCTTCTATGACGTGCACGGCTCGACTACTCATCCAGGACGTTCTGTACGTGGTCCAATTCATCGTTTTTCCATACTGCTCGCACGACGTGATTTTAGGCTGGAACTTCCTTTCAACACATGATGCTGTTGTTAATTGTGTCCGGGCCCAACTAGAATTATCATCACTCGCCGATGACGATTCTAACAAGCCTTTCATTTCTCGTGTTGTCGTCATTGCAGACACGCATATCCCACCTATGTCTTTGGTTATTGTGCCGATCTCCTGCAAACATGCTGCTTTTTTGAACGTCATGTTCACACCGTCCGAAAACTTCACTTCTCGAAAAAACGTTCTTCTATCTTTTGCTCTTCTGATAGTTGAAAACACTTTTGCAACCATTTATGCCACGAATCTCCTTTCAGTGCCAGCCAAATTATTCGGTGGCGAATGCATCGGCCGTTTTGAGGACATTGATTGTGTTTGCACCAGTCAACTGCTCGATCGCGCAACAAGCTTTCAGATCGCCAGTGTTACTCCCGCTCTCACGTCCACCACATCTTCTCCGGACGCCTTCCTTCCATCGATTGATTCGGACCTTCCTGTTGTCCAACGGACCCAACTCTTGACACATCTCGACCGCTTTCGGGCGTCTTTGGACTTAAAGCAAACCAATTTGGGCCAAACATCTGCAATTGTTCATCGTATAGACACTGGCACCCACGCACCATTGCGCCAGCGTCCATACCGGGTCTGTCACGCTGAACGCCAAGTTATTGACGATCAAGTGTCTGATATGCTCAATCGAGGCATCATACAGCCGTCCAACAGTCTGTGGGCCTCCCCAGTGGTACTGGTCAAAGAGAAGGACGGGAACATCCGATTGTATGTTGATTACAGGTTCCTAAACAAGATCACGCGCAAAGATGTTTATTCACTCCCCAGAATTCAGCACGCTCTCGACTGTTTGCAAGGAGCAGAGTTCTTTTCTTCGCTGGATCTTCGATTAGGATACTGGCAAGTACCCATGAATGGATCTGACCGTGCCACGACTATGTTTGTAACTTCGGACGGGTGGTATGAGTTTAACGTAATGCCGTTCAGTCTTTGCAACACCCCTGCCACCTTCGAGCGTCTGATGGACAACATACTTCGAGACCTCAAAAGGCAGACGTGTCTTTACCACCTGGACGACGTCGTAACTTTTGAAAAGACTTTGATACCCATTTTCTGCACCTCGCAAGTGTCCTGCAATGCCTCACACATGCTGGGCTCCAAAAGAATTTGAAAAAGTGCCATTTTGCCACCTGGAAGATCACCATCTTGGGGCATGTTGTCAGCAAGAATGGCGTACTACCTGACACTGCGAAACTCCGTGCCGTCGCCCAGTTTCCTAAGCCATCGACACTAAAGGAACTCCGGAGCTTTATCGGCTTATGTTCATACTTTCATCAATCTGTCCGTAATTTTGCATCCATAATGGCCCCTTGACACGGCTACTTTCTGACAGTGAAGGAATTTCGGCGTGGTCTTCCACTTGCGATGACGCATTTGTGAAACTAGGTTATTTGCCGACATCTCCACCGATTCTCAGTCACTTTGATCCAGATTCCCCAACGGAAATCCACACCGTTGCTAGTGGAGTCGGCCTTGGCGCTACTCTTGCTCAACGCAAGTCTGGCTTCGACAAGTAGGTGGTTTCTTATGCCAGTCGCACTCTTTCTAGGACTGAAGAGAATTATTCGGTCACAGAAAAGGAATATCTGGCCACCATTTGGGCAATTACAAAATTTCGACCCTACGTCTATGGCTGTTCATTTGACGTCATGGCTGATCACCATGGTCTCCGCTGATTATCGTCATTAAAAGAGCCATCTGGCCATTCGGTTCATTGGCATTGCGTCTCCAAGACTATGATATCCGTGTCGTCTACAGGTCGGGCCGCAGACATTCAGATGCCGACACTCTTTCCCACTTTCTACTTTCCCATAAACATGAAAGTGCATCTCTTTCCAGTCTCGATGCTGCGGCACTTTGGTTCACTGACATGCCTTCCGAGCAGCGCCAAGACACTTGGATAGTCTCTATGATAGAGGTACTGTCTCAGCCGCCCCAAGGTACCGCCAATCGTTCACTACAGCGTACAGCTCGACATTTCGCCATCCACGATGGACTCCGGTACCATCGCAACTACCTTTCCGACAGCCGCATGTAGTTGCTTGCGATTGCTCGCCACCTACGTGCTTTTATTTGAGACTCCTTTCACGCAGATCCTCAATCTGGCCACGCCGGTGTGACAAAAACGTATGCACGTCTCCGACTGCGGTACTATTTGCGCGGAATGTACCGATTTTTTCGACAGTACGTACATTCGTGTTCCAGAATTTAACGCCGAAAAAGCCCACCGAACATAGCCAATATACAATTGCAGCCGTTGCCTTGCCCATCCCAACCTTTTGACCGCATCAGAATCGACTTGTACGGTCCCCTTCCGTACACTCCTGGCGGGAACCGCGGGGTGGTTGTCGCTATCGATCACTTGACACGCTATCCTGAAACTTCTGCGCTGCCAGAGGCCACATCATGTGAAGTTGGCTTGTTTGTTCTTCACAATCTTGTTCTTCGCCATGGCGCACCTCGTGAGCTACTCAGCAACCGTGGACGTACGTTTCTTTCCAAAGCCGTAAAAGCCCTTCTTTGTGAATGCGTTGTGCATCGGACAACCAGCGAGTATCATCCGTAAATGAATGGAATGACCAAAAGGTTTAACCGCACACTGGGCGACATGCCGTCTATGTAGGTGTCCGCTGACCACACCAACTGGGACCGCATACTCCCCTTTGGTACTTACACTTACCATAGCGCCACTCAGTCTACGACAGGATTCTCTTCGTTCTTCCTCCTCTACGGGCGAGAATCTTTCTCATTCATGGACATTATTCTCTTGTACCACCCGGACGCTTCAGAATCGACAACTCTATCCGAAGTCGCCATCTATGCGGAGGATTGCGGGCAACTAGCACGTTCTTTAACTGCACAAGATCAAGCGTACCAGAAGGACCGTCACGATGGAAACCTGCCTCCCCAGTCATATTCGCCTGGCACGTTGGTATGGCTTCACGTTCTCTCATCTGCTCCTGGTCTTTCCAACAAACTACTGCCGAAGTACGAAGGCCCCTACTACCTCAGTCCTCGCCGGTTAACTATATTGTTGAGCCGGTTCAACCATCGACAGACCGACACCGTCGCAGTCGCGAGACTCTTCATGTCGATTTATTGAAACCGCACTACGACTCACCCATCCTATCCATTCCATGGGTCACCAGGATGGCTCCTTTTCTGGGGGAGGGGAGTGATTTGTAGCATTGATATATGGCACAGGCAGGAGCGCTAGTGAAAGAAGAGATGGAGGAGTGCTGTTACTTTTCGCGCTCGTTCCGCTTGACAGCTGGTCGGCTTTACTTCTGCATTTCTCCCAATAAACGTGTCTTCGGCTCACTGCTAAAGGCGCACTAACAAGTGAATCAATAAATAAATCAGATGTTCAGGCTCAAGTCTGTGCTTACCAAGTGGTATCGTAAGTCTAGTGCTACCTCTAAGGCAACACTATCATTCATGAGTAATTTCTAGGGGTAGTTCATAGTTGCAAAATAACATAATATCATTCAAAAAATCACTAGGAGAAAGAATAAAACTAACTATGCTGTGGACCAACTGTAAGGAAAGCTACATTGGGTGGAATGAGCATTCGCATGAACTGGACGAGGACAGAGACTATTTTAGCAAAAGGTATTGATCGATTGATATGTGCGGTCCAACGTCTCAAAACCACCATATTAAAATGAGAGATCCTATAGTGGAGGACTTCAATATATATATCGACCACCTCGGGTTCTTGAACGTGCACCCAAATCTAGGCACACGTGCCTACAGCATTTTCGCCTCCATCGACAATGCAGCCACCACAGTCGGGGTTCGATCCTACAACCTGTGGGTCGGCAGCTGAATGTCTTAGCCACTAGCACCACCAGGATGAGGCTTGAACAAAGGGTAGGAGGACATATCTTTCTGTGAATGGCATTCTGGTGCAATTTCATGCCATCTGTGCAAGGTATTAGAACACACAACTTGCTCCAAAATTTAATACCACTTCACATATTGTGGTGTTTTAATCATGCTTCCAGTAAAAGATCATCCAAGTTTGGCTGCTCCATGGTATGTTAAAATTGAGAACAGAAGTGTCATTCAATGTGATCATGACATTATGTCTTTCTTAGAAAACATGCAATCTGAAGTACTGCTATTTCACATGATCATACCTTTCAAAACATGTCACAGTCTAGGAAACCTACTTTGTAGTTATTGGGTTTGTGGACTAATTGGTTTTGAAAAACAATGAAGTGACAAATGGCACGAAAAGACAGAGACAAAAAAAGACATACATGTGCAGTGACTTACAAATTATTTCATTTTCAGAAGTGCACGAGATATAAAGCAGTTTATTTATTAACGAGTGAACATGTTTGTCTCCTTCTGTCTGTTTTCATACTGTGTATTATTTCCCTGATTTCCTGCTAGTTCATTTTCTTGGAAAGCAAATTTTTTGCAGTTCATTTGTCGATATCTGTATCAACAGCACTTTTGTGTAATTTTTTTGTTTCAAAATACAACTTTTTTAAAATATTCAGGTTGCATGGAAAACATTGGGCACTACTACTTGCACTGTATATTTCATTCAACATGACAGATATATATATATATATATATTAAGTGACATGTATCGTTTTCTTGCTTCATAATTAAATTTTTTTCAAAACAGCTAAAAACAATTTTGAACGTTAGATCAGTCTGGGAGGGACAACTGCGCTATCTGCTTTTTTAATGTGACATGGCCCACGCTATGCGAGTATCAGTGTCCTTCTTAAATGCGGAGTGCCTAGACTTCAACCGCTCTACTCTAGTACATGAGTTTCATGAGCACTGTGCGCCTTAACAGCGCGCAAGGTGGCAGTGAGTCGCGAGATGTAAAGAGAAATAAGGTGGCAAAGGACCCTTGAGCGAACGCGCGGCGTAGCGAGAAACAGCACACCAAACAACTACCATTGAAACAAGTTCGTCTCGTCTTAGTTTACGCGCGGAGCACAGAAGACCACAGCGTAAATTCCACATGTGATACGACCCACTTACCTTAAAACAGCTGACATCCGGAGTAGTTCAAGTGGCGCGTCTTCTTCGCCAGCCGGCGGCCCACTCGAACGCGTAATAAATAAAAAATCGGAGCACACCAACTGCGTAAGAACACAACTCGTTTCACCGACACTGCCAGCGAAAAGTCCACACGTTTCGGTGCAATTTCTACGGCGTACGGCCACAGAACACCTACCAGTTCGGTTACAACAAGATTAACTGGCGTCGTCTATGTGCGCTGCCATCTTGTATTAAAAAAAAACAAAAATTACCAAAAGTGCGTTCAGACAGCGCCTTCTAGAGTTCTTGTGCCTGCCGGATTAGTGGCGGTCACTTGGGAACCGGCGGTCGTCGGAACTACGGTGGTGGCGCCACTCAAGTAGGGGTGCCTTCAAATAGGCTCTACGTTTTCAGAGCTTATATGCAACAAAAATAACTTAAAAAGTTTTTAAAAGACAAAAAGAAAATTATAATTAACCCTACGTAAGTGACGCCGTCAATCAACGAAACATGTTTTAATAGAAGGCATCCTCTGAAATTAGTAGCAAACGCCAAAATTTTTTATCTCAAAGGCCAAGAACAAAGACCTTTACCTCTACGTATGCAGCGTTGCCATAGATGACCAACGTTTCGCGTTCATCCAGCAGGCACAGGACATCTAGGAGGCGTTGGTTTAGATTGTTTTGTTTGGTTGCCTCTTTGATTTATCTAGGTAGTTATTTTCTAGGTAGCTTTTTAATGGGAACTTTACAATGCGTTGCATGCCACCAAAATTACTCTATATATATTTTCAAAACTTTTCTGCTGTAAGTGTAGCTTTTCCGGTGCAAACAGTTTTGGCGAAAAACTGTCATCTGTTGCAGCGATACAAGCGCCATTATAGACGACTCTTAGCTGTGGTTTGCGTGTTAGAAAGTGTTCGAACGAAGTCCCAACGCTGCGTCTAATGGAGCAAAGAGGCAAGTCAATTGTTGTTTATTCTGAATTTGTGCTAATTATAGGTATTTGAAGCGGTACCTCGTAAACACATGTGTATCATGGAGCTCACCGCGCTGAGCTAAATGTGCTATGATGCATTGTTGATGCAGTACGGAGATTGTGTAAACCATGGGAACCTTTATTGCGAAAGCTGCGAGATCAGGTGGCACCACATGGATGCCAGATTGCCGAATTCACCGCTTTTGTGCATTTTTATGTTGTTCCCCCTGGAAACATTAGCTGCATCTAACGATGATGGAAGATCAACGAATGTCACTGGATATCAACACTTGAACGAGTGTGAGCTGGCTTTCGTCAACATAGACTAACTCAATACAGTGATCTGTACTGCAGAATTCAGCTAAATTAGCAGAACACGTTGCTGGACTTGTGGAACAAGTTGTGCTACACGTAGTTGCAGCCTTCCCAATTTTGTAACTGTCCCTTTTGATGACGGTAAAGGTTGTTTCAAAGTTTACTATTTTCGGCTGCGTGCCGTCTGCTGCAGAGTGGGACTGAACCTGAACACGACGATACAATACCTGTTTAAATGATTGTTTTCGCAAAATTATGTACCATACATTATGCAGTCTTTAAAGATTGTTTGTTTATTGACTTGAGTTGAGTGTTTCAGCTAACAAAATGAATAGGTCAACCGCGGCAAGGATTGTAGCCTCTGTGATTGGCAATAATAGGCAATAGCGGAAGCTTAGCAAGCGTGATTGGCTGTTTTGCGGTGACACCAAGACTGAGCGGCGCTGCCGTAGCAACAGGTGACTGCGCCATGGTAGCAGAGAATTGGCGCTCAATGCATGGTGCCTGCATGTTTCAAATCCTCCTCGCCATGTTTCTATGCATTGTTGTGAGGTAGGTGCTCTTTGTTTTGAGCGGCTATTTTTCAGTTTTGATGGGCCATCTTACCCAACGAACCGTGTTAGCATCCGGGCAAGTGTTGCTGCGACTTTTATTTTCGATTAATTGCGCTATGCAAGAGAGCTGTCGTAGACTAGAGGTTGGGAAAAATATACGGGGGGGGGAGGAGTAAGTTAGGAAAACAAAAAAAGCCACCTTTTCTGATGGGTACCTACGCCACTGATCTCCACTAACATCGCATCTAGGGGAGATCAGTAACCCGAATGGTATAGTGGTCCGTTAATACTATAGATGGTGCATACTTCTGGAGCTTTCGGCCATGGCGTCTCTCATTATCATATCGTAGTTTTGGGACGTAAAAGCCCGGATAATATAAAAAGAGGAGAGAGGAGGGGTCCATGGAACATCGCCACAGGCAGAACGGGGGTTTGACATCCCTTGCCTCTGAAAAATTTGCATTTTGCCCGCGTACATACGCACGAACGTACATCAATATTAGTTGCACGCCCCCTCCCCCCAAATAATAAAACAGGATGGCAGCTTCACAGTGGTGGTTCCAAGCCTTAAGAAATAGTGAAGGTGTTCCTCTTCCTTTCTCATCACTTTCGCTCAATCTTTTTTTTTCGATCTTTTTTTTCTCTCTCTATCTCTTCCTTGCTTCTTGGTTCCATCCCTTGCTCTGTTAGTCCACTTCGTTGCTTCCTCCCTTTTCTCTCTAGTCCACTCTGTGCTCATTCTCTCACGCATCACAATTTTCATCCCACGCCGGACAAACGGGCGAACTCGCACGCCGGGCGCGTGTGTTCTTGGAACGAAGCAGAAGGGGAAGAAGAAGACGCAGAGCGTGCGCCAGGCGAGAATCGTGGAATTTCACGTACTAGGCCCGGCAGTGCCGGGTACTAGGCGACATGATATGTCATTGTGGTGATGATGATCATACTTTATTTAGCATGAAACGATTAACACAGGGTATAAATGCTTCACCGTAAAAAATATTTCGGGCTACACCACTGTCCCACAGTATCAAACGCTTGGTTGGTGTACCTTTCGGCCGTTCAGAAAAACAAGCGGGTGTCAGTGGCATTCACAGTGAATCTGACCAGGCAGTTGCCGCATTGAAGGCGGACGCTACCGCTTCAGGAACTATACCCGGTCGGCAATTTCGTGGGATTACGGAGGCAGTTCGTCTGAATAAGTCGAACTGGTACAGGTGGGAAGAGGGTGGGTGGTCACCGATTTCGAATGATTGTTAGAATTCATTCAGCTCTGCCAGCACCGTGTGCGGGTATATTATTTCTGTGTCCTCGTACAATCTTACCTGTGTTCTTTTTAGGACCTGAATGCTGTACGTAATCATCATCATCAGCCTGACTACGTGCACTGCAGGACAAAAGCCTATCCCATGTTCCGCCAGTTGACCCGGTCCTGTGCTTGCTGCTGCCAATTTATACCCGCAAATTTCTTAATCTCATCTGCCCACCTAACCTTTCGTCTCCCCCTAACCCGCTTGTCTTCTCTGGGAATCCAGTTAGTTACCCTTAATGACCAGTGGTTATGCTGTCTACGCGCTACATGCCTGACCCATGTCCATTTCCTCTTCTTGATTTCAACTGTGATATCCTGAACCCCCGTTTGTTCCTAATCCATTCTGCTCTCTTCTTGTCTCTTAAGGTTACACCTACCATTTTTCTTTCCAGTGCTCGCTGCGTCGTCCTCAATTTAAGCTGAACCCTCTTTGTAAGTCTCTAGGTTTCTGCTCTGTAGCTAAGTACCGGCAAGATAAAGCTGTTCTATACCTTCCTCTCGAGGGATAGTGGAAATGTACCTGTCATAATTTGAGAGTGCTTGCCAAATGTGCTCCACCCCATCCTTACTCTTCTAGTTACTTCAATCTCGTGGTTCGGCTCCGCGGTTATTACCTGCCCTAAGTAGACAGTCGTTTAACCTTTGAAGTGCAATATTGCCTATCTCGAAGCGCTGCTCCTTTCCGAAGTTGTTGTACATTACTTTCGTTTTCTGCAGATTAATTTTAAGACCCACCTTTCTGCTCTCCTTGTCCAACTCCGTAATCACGAGTTGCAATTCGTCCCCTGCGTTACTCAGCAATGCGAATTAATCGGCGAAGCGCAGGTTACTAAGGTACTCTCCATTAACTCTTATCCTTAACTGTTCCCATTCTAGGCTTCTGAAAACTTCCTGTAAGCACGCGGTAAATAGCATTGGGAAGATTGTGTCCCCCTGCCTTACACCCTTCTTGATTGGTATTCTGTTGCTTTCTTTATGAAGCACTATCGTAGCAGTTGATCCCCTGTAGAATTCTTCCAGAATGTTTATATATGCTTCATCGATGCCCTGAATCAGCAGTGTCCGCATGAATGCTGATAATTCTACTGAATCAAACCTCTTCTCGTAATCAATGAAGGCTATGTATAGTGGTTCGCTATATTCTGAGCATTTCTCTATTACCTGATTGGTAGTATGAATGTGGTCGATCGTTGAGTAGCCTGTTCGAAACCATGCTTGCTTCTTTGGTTGATTGAATTCAAATGTTTTCTTTACTCTGTTAGCAATTACGTTTCTAAATAGCTTGTATACTAAGGAGAGCAAGCGGATCACTCTGTAATTCCTCAAGTCTTTGTCATCTCTTCTCTTATTATCATCGTTTCTTATCTATTAAGATGATGTTAGCGTTCTTCCAAGACTCTGATACTCTTACCGTAAGGAGACACCTGCTAAACAGAGTGGCTAGTTTTTCTAACACAGTCTGTCCTCCATGTTTCAGCAGATTTAATGTTACCTGATCCTCACCAGCAGCTTTGCCTCTTTGAATGCTCTCCAAAGCTTTGCTGACTTTTATCATTACTGGTGGGGTATCATCTGCGTTACTGCTAGTTGGTATAGAATTAAGGTCATGGTTGTCCTGGCTACTGTACAGATCTCTGTAAATCTCCTCCGCTATTTTAACTATCCTCTCCATATTGGTAGTTATTTTGCCTTCTTTGTGCTTTAGTGCATACATCCGAATTTTGCCTATCCCAAGTTTGCTCTTTACTGCTTTGACGCTTCCTTCGTTTTTCACAGCGTGTTCAATTCTTTCCATGTTATACCTTCTTACATCGCATACCTTACGCCTATTAATCAACTTCGAAAGCTCTGCCAGTTCTATTTTGTTTGTTGTACTTGATACTTGCATGATTTGACGCTTCTTAATGAGAGTCCTTGTTTCCTGGGAAAGCTTGCCAGTTCCTGTTTAACTACCCTGCCTCCAACTTCCACTGCACACCCCGTAATGATACTCGTCAGATTATCATTCATTGTATCTACGCTAAGGCTGGTTTCCTCACTAGAAGCCGAGTACCTGTTCTGAATCGAGACTGAATTCCTGTACTTTCCGTCTCAGTGCTAGCTCATTGATTGGCTTCTTGCGTATTATATTTTGTCGTTCCTTCTTCAAGACTCGGCGAATTCGACACCGTACCATTCTATGGTCACTGCATTGTACCTTGCCAACCACTTCCCTATCCTGCACGATGCCTGGGTGTGCACTCATTATAAAGTCTATTCTGTTCTTATTTTCGCCATTAGGGCTCCTCCATGTCCACTTAGGTTCCTCGTTTTCGGTAGAAGGTATTCAAAATCCGTAAATTATTACGTTCTGCGAATTCTCCTAGTAGCTCCCCTTTGGCATTTATAGCACCGATGCAATAATCTCCTACTGCCTGGTCTCCAGCCTGCTTCTTCCCTACCATTGCATTAAAGTCTCCCATCAGTATGGTATACTGCGTTTTTACCTTACTCATTGCCGATTCCACATCTTCATAGTAGATTTCAATTGAAGCGCCTTCATGGCTGGATGTTGGTGTGTAAGTCTGTACCACCTTTATCCTGTATCTTTTATTCAGTTTATTTACGTTACCTTCCAACCTTTCAATAATGTTGTAGTATTCCTTTATGTTGTCAGCTATGTTTCTGTGAATTAGGAACCCCACTCCCAGTTCTCTTCTGTCAGCCAAGCCCCAATAGCAAAGGACGTGCCCATTCTGTAGCATCGTATAGGCCTCATCTGTCCTCCTAACCTCACTGAGCCCTTTATATCCCATTTAACACTCTTTAGCTGCTCGAATAGTACAGCTAGACTTCCCTCACTAAATAAGCTTCTGGCGTTAAACGTTGCCAAGTTCAGGTTCCAATGGCGGCCTGTCTGGATCCAGAGATTCTTAGCACCCACTGCTGCGTTGCAGATCTGACCGCCGCCATGGTCAGTTGCTTCGCAGCTGCTGGGGACTGAGGGCCGTGAGTTATTTGACATATGTAAGTGGGAGGTAGTGGCCAGATGCTGCACCAGGTTGGCCAATCCTTCGCTGGTGAGGGAGTGCATTACCGGCGGTGGTTATCAGTAAGGCCGCCCCCCAGGCCTCTTAATATAGTTCCATCACCACGCGGAATCTTTTTTTATCCTGTTTGGAACTGCGCCGCACAAGGGTTTGAGCCACGGACCTTTTGCCTTCGAGGCGGATGCTGTAACCACTATGCCATCGCTGCATCTCGTAATCGTACGTAATCGGGTAGACCTTAATCGTATGGTTATAGCGCAGCCTGTTTGAGAGTGAACAAAAGAAGCCAGCGAAGAAGAGGAATACTGACGACATGATGCGTGCTAATTTGAGTGACAAGATGAGTGCTAATAATAAGTGCCGTAGTTTATTTGGCATCGCAAAACAACCATGATTATGTGAGGCGCCGTATAGTGGAGTGCTCCGGAAATTTCCATCACCTGGGGCTCTATAATGTCCACCTACTGGTGTTCTCTTACGTTCAACTAAATCTAGTCGCACGGGCCTCACGCATTTTGGCCTCCATCGAAATTGCGGCTGCAGCGGTCGAGATTGGATCCCGCAACATGTGGTTCAGCAGTGGAGGACCATAACCACGACGCCACCAATGCGAGTTCGGAGTCCAGCTTAGGATCTCTGACGGTGTTCACACCAGCCCTACGGCCCATGCATGGCGTCAGTCTTGAGAGAGCGCTCAGCAGTGCTGTCTTGTATTGCTACGCCTCTGAGGAGAAAATGCCGATGCACTCTGAAGTTCGCTTCTGGCTCCCCTGGCAAAAAATAAATGAAAAGAAATGTGGACAAGCCTTTGACATCTGTTTAAACATTCTTTCTGACAGTCCTGATGGGATACTTCCTTTTCGTGGGCCACTCACTCACCATTTTCGAGCGAAAGCTCTACTACTCCAACTGCAATATATATATATATATATATATATATATATATAAACACCTGGTTCGGTGAATCTGACCTAGATCAGCCATCAGTGGAGACCCACCGAACTTTGAAGCTGGAAATTGCAAGGGAAAAGATGTACGATAATTCTCGGGTTAGTTCTATTCTCTCCGAGGCTAGAACGGGAGTATGGCGGACCAAGACATACTTAGCGGCACATACCCAAGGGCGGGTATATGCCGCTGGTATGTGGGTATGTGCCACAAAGGATCGACACTTTGTATCTACCCAGCCAACAGCGAGAAGACACATGGGCAAATTTAAAGCGTGTGCATTAAGCAATGCCCGACATCGGTAGCGTCGACCCAACGAAGGCATATATTAAATGTCAGTGTTAAGGAAAACGTGACATAGGGAGCGTGGATAGCAGATATGGATGAATATACGGACCCAATAGACAGAATGCTTAATGGATATGTGTGAAAGCATGATTTAATTATTTGCAACAGCACCGAGAAAGGCGAATGGCAGATAACATGGAAGGTGGGAAGGCTGCAGTCGTCGATAGATTACGCAATAATGTCCCATAGGATGTATGATCGGCTAAGGATGATGAACATAGATGAATATGGCTTCACATGCTTAGATAGTGACCACAAACGTATCAAGCTGAGTTTCGGAAGAGAAATGAACTCGGAAAGGCGGCATTACGAGCAACCACATGTTAATATTTATTCACAAAGGCAAATAGGAATATCATCTAAAGAGATTGAGAAAATAATCACCGAGGATACTAAATCTGAGTGGACGTACGCAAATATAACTCTGATTGTTTGAGTTAAAGCTTGATAAGATACGAATCTAATCAACCGGGAAAAGCAGACACAAACCCAAGAGCTGGTTGGATGAGGAAGTTAAGAGAGCCATAGTAAGACGTGAGGAAGCCTCCAGAGAACACAGGTATGCTCAACAGAGGGGTGAACCGGAAGATGATGTCAAAAGAAAATGGGATATCTTTTTGAGCTGTGGAAAGAAAGCGTCCGATTTGATCAGTGACAAGATTAGAAGAAAGGGGGCCCAATGGATGGCGGAAGTAAACAAAAAGGATAGAAAGGCAGCTGCAAAGTTTTGGAACCACCTCAATTCTCTGAGTAATAAGACAAGCATGAAACAGAGGTTTATACCTACAGCTCAAGGGGCCAGACTAGAAGGGGATAAAGCACTGGAATATGTAAAAACAACGATGACCGAAAAATTTTAACACAAAGAAAGCGCTGCAGGCACCGTACCTTATGAGGGTGGACCAATTAGCTCAGTGACTCCACTGGGACAACGAGCGTGGGAAAGGGCAGAGAAAAAAGTTCTTAATAGCACATCAACAGGCCCTGATGGCATCCCAATCATGCTAATAAAGAAAATAGGACCAAATATAAGCAAACATTAAGAGAGGCAGCGAGCATAGAAATAATGTACGGTGAAGCTTTCAATGGGTGGACTAAGCAGGATGAGCATGATCTATGAAGGAAAGGAAGGCAAAGCCGATATAAACAGCTATGGTCCTATAACAGTGACATCAGTAGTTTACAGGCTGGTGATGCAGATAGTAAAGGAAAGACTACAGACATGGGTGGAGAATGAGAAGGTGCTGGGAAAAACTGCAAATTGGGTTCCGTAAACGAAGAAGGTTGGAGAAAAATCTTTTTTCTACACTAAATCTACACTACACTCTAAAAAATATCGAGTAAAAAGGGTGTCTTTCTGTCCCACAACAATAATCGTGATCAGGCTTGCGTGCGCTTCCTTTCTTGAAAACTCGGCGCTGGCCACTTTCCTATCGAGATTGCAATGTAACCCTGATAATGGGCATGTCGATCGTGACCGGAATGTACCAGGCGCGGGGCGATAGCGCAAGGATGGAACGCAATATAGATGACGATTATTGTTTTGGGACAAAAAGACACCCTTTTTACTCGCTCTTTTTTTAGAGTTTAGATGTAGAGATGGAATAACTAATCTTCGAAAGGATATCTATAAAAGTAACAAGGTAGTTATGAAATGGGAAGAACAGGTATACAAGCCTGCAGAGGTAAAACGGGGGCTTAGGCAGGGGTGTCCCCTGTCACGCTTATTATTAATGATGTACTTACAAGGATTAGAGGCCAAATTAGAGGGAAGTGGACTTGGCTTCAACCTCTCCTTCGTCAAACAAGAAAAACTCATTGAACAGGCACTACCAGCATTGATGTACTCAGATGATATAGTGCTAATGGCCGACAACAAGGAAGATTTGCTGAGATTGATGGACATCTGTGGTAATGAGGGAGATAGGTTAGATTTCAGATTCAGTAAGGAAAAATCAGCAGTCATGATTTTTAATGACAATGAAGGTAGTGAGCTTAGAATACAGGAGGTCACGCTAGAGATAACGGATAAATACAAGTATCTGGACGTATGGATGAGCAATGGGACCGAGTACCTAAGGGAAAACGAAATATGCGTGACGACTAAAGGTAACAGGAATGCAGCAGTCATGAAAAATAGGGCACTTTGGAATTGCGATGCTCTACCACTGAGCTACCACGACAGCTGGCACTTTGGAATTAATATAGGTATGATGTTGTGAGAGGAATATGGAAAGGGGCCATGGTTCCTGGTCTGACGTTTGGCAATGCGGTCTTGTGCATGAGATCAGAAGTTCAAGTAAGATTAGAAATTAATTAACGTGGCATAGATAGACTTGCTTTGGGAACACACAGGAGTACCCCAACTCAGGGGGTACAGGGGGACATGGGATGGATATCATTTGAATCCAAGGAAGCTAGTAGCAATATAGAATATGAGGAGCGATTGAGAAAAATCTGGGAGGAGCGCTGGGCTAGGAATGTTTTCAGCTACTTGTACATTGAGGATGTTGATACTAAATAGAGGAAGCGAACTTGAATACTGTCAAGCAAGTATTTAGACAACAGCAGAATACCAAGCCAAAAGGAAACATCGGTGAAGAAGAAGGTGAAGGAAACGGAGAGGAACATGTGGAAGATGGAAATGCTTTTGAAATCATCACTGGAGACCCACTGAACTTTTAAGCAGGAAATTGCAAAGGAAAAGATGTACGATAATTCTCGGGGTAGTTCTCTGCTTTTCTAGGCTAGAACGAGAGTATTGCGGACCAAGACGTACCGAGCAAAATACGAAGGGACCGACACTGTACGTAGTGCATGTGGAGAGGAAAAGGAAACGGCTGAACATTTCATAATGTTCTGTTAAGGGCTCCGCCCTATAGTCGAAGATAATGGCACCGAATATTTCAAAGAATTTGGGTTAAAGCACAGTGAGGGAAAAATAGACTTTAAACGGGTAGAAATAACCAGGAGGAGGCTAACTGATTGGTGGTTACAATCGAAGTGCGAGTGAAATTCAAGCCTTGAACACACTGTGATAGTACTTAACTTTGTGGCAAAGTGGCGCAAGCCACCACCCAATCTAAAGGGCACAGCCGGATACATCCATTCATCCATCCATCCGTACAGGCAGTTTGGCACATGCTCGGATGGTCTGCAAACGTTTTTGGTCGACTATAATAATGCTGTGGGGTGGCGACCACTTCAGATTAATCGGTGGTCGTGGTTTGTGCGATGTTTATCGCGCGCGTCACATGTCTACTGTTGCATGTATACATGAAGCTTAACAGAGCGTCTGACCACGGTGCGCGCTGTGACCAGACGCTCTGTTAAGCCTCATAACCAAAGTTACCACGTTTCTCCGCCAAGGCTTTACTCAAAACGATAAGAGGAGGCCTACATCATTACATTGTCTGATGCGAACGCCTGTGGAGAACGCGAGGAATTCGCTTACCCAACATGTTCGCAATGGCCTGTATCCAGAGCTATCGCCGTTCTGCTTCGCCAAATCAACGAAAATCAGTGAAATTGAAGTCCTTTACATCCGTTGCAATTCACGAAAAACAGCAGCGACGACTTAAGTCGTTCTTCGTACAGTGCGGAGCCGTTCCGTCTGCTTTCGTCTTCGCCATCGTTCTGGCGGGTGAACCAGCAAGCACTTCATGACAGTTCGGAGATACGTCGGACTAGCAGAGAGAAATTCGTAGCTCTTTTTCTAAGTGTTCAATGCACAAAGACGTCTAGTATTTTACTCAGTCGTTTCGTAAAGGCCTGACCGCATGCACCCGTTGCAGCGCGGGGCTTTCTGACGCGGGGTCGTGCCGTGGCTACGCGGAGCTGTGCGCCCACTTTCTCCACAGGGAGAGGGCACCTTGGCGCGTCAAAACGCTTCGCGCTGACGCGCTGCAACGGGTGCGTGTGGCCAGGCCTTAAGCACCTGAATGCGCAGGAAACCGTGCAAGGGAGTCTGGCTTTGCTCAAAACTGCGTCGGCAGGTGGCGCTGCGTGTCCGCAAAACTCCAGTTTGACGTCTATTTGCAGTTGAGCGGGAGGCATGATGCAGCTAAATGACGGGATCGGACTGCTCAGGTCCACAAAACGGAAGCACGTTACCACCCCTAAAGCTAATAGGCTTACTTCGTATGCATCATTCCACTATAGCATTACTATTGCTTCTCCATTATGGGGCAATTGGACATTATTTTGTTCCTCAAAAATATGTTGTGAAAGCATAAGGGTAATCCGTGTGCTCATTTTCGAAACGGCAGATGAGATAATTCTTTCGAAAAAAATAAATAAAACGGAAATCGGTATCCCTGTGCGACTAGCTGTGTGGCGTGGGGTCTACAGTGCATTTTTTTTGTGGACCTGAACAAAATTACTTATTACAATCATAACTGTTCAGCTGATTAAAAAAAAACATATCACTTGTTAACCCTATTTATGACGCATACTGCCATTTACGAGTCGTGCATGATGAGTTCACGAGGCGTATGAAAACACGCGTCATGCTCAGAAGGCTTTCAGAGTTTGTGCCTCGCAATATGAAGGCCTCTCGTAGATCACATGTCTAAAATAATAATTAAAACGTTAGTCGGTGGATGTTCAAAATACGAACCTCTTCGTCGGTGCAATATTTGTCGCTTTGAGTAACTGAGTTCACTAACAATTTCATGGCCTATCACGCGACGTATAGGCACACGGCTTCACTGCGTGAAACGGGATGCCAGTGCGCTGGCCTTGTGTGCATGGCCTGGACACACAGGCACAATGTGACGGCCCAGGACTCTGTATATGAGAGCCTAAACTCACTCGCCCAATAAAGTGTCTCCTCCTCTGCAGGTCGTGCCTCGTCGCGGAGCTCGTCATCTAGCGTCGGCGGGGATCCGTGCAGGCTCCGATGCAGCCAGCCACTGGACCGCACTCGCAGCTCGGACGAAAATTTGCCCGACTTCGCGTCCTGCAGCGCGACCGTAACTGACCACCCGCGAACGGTCACGATCAACGACCTTCCATCTGAAATACTCTTTTGTGTATTTCAACACTGTAATGGTGAGGAAGGTGGTCTCATCGCTGCCATTTGCGAATGAGGCGTCGTTGGTATACCCTCTCGGAGTGGGAGAGCTTTAGCTAGATGTTACGATTGTTGTCATGAAGCTATAGCGAATGACACCCCAACAAAAAAGCGAATAGGCACAGCGGGTCATCTGCGTAGATTAGCCATATTGTGGGTCCCTGTGAATACTCGCTCTTTTCCTTCCTTGTTTTATTTTGGTGAACGCGCCTGGCTAACTGATAACACTTCGAGAGATACAGATTTCTCCCCTTTTGGACGGGGCATAATTTTTAAAAATAACAGATCTATGACAGAAAGCCTACTGTCATCGTCGCGCGAAAACAGTATGTTCGTCGAGACTGCAGCACTCTTCCACAACTTATGGACAAAAACTTGAACTTTTAACTGATTGAGTTGAGCGCATTTTCTTGGAGAGGGAAGTTGTAGTCCACCTCAGATCATAGAATAACCATTTTTTTATAAATCGCGAGAGTTGAATTTATATTTGAGATATTCTTAATCAAATTTAATGTTTATTACGAAGCTGACCGCTCCCTACGCGCAGGAAATGCGGTCACTATTAGGCAAGGCCAGAAGTTCTCATCACGAAAGAGTGACTGATCTCGAAACAAGGCTCGCCGAGGCAAGATCTGGTCAAGAAAAGCGGCGAGCATTCAGAATTGCAGGAGTGGACGGCTTATCCTTTGTGCGCGATGTGTGGCTCTTTTGTCCTTCGTGCTTAAACTATAAAAAGACGCAAATAACTCTTGAGTGTACGCAAGAAAAAAAGTCATAAAGTGGCTGCTTTAGAGTTTTATGCTGTACAAAGTACCTTCTTTATTGTGAAGTAAGGAAAAAAAAACTAATCAACGGCCCGCACCATAAGCATATAGTAAGCAATGCCAATTACTAAAAGAAAAAGGAACAGGGCCGAGGGAAGTGAAATTTTGAGGGGGGAATGATATAAAGGAGAAGCAGACTTCACCACCGTCGAAACGAAAAAAAAAAAAACCTTAGTTTGGTGTACATTGTCGATCTTGCTGTTAACATGTTTTTGATCGAGTTAGTCTTCAGTGACGAATCTTGCAATGCGCAGCCTAATGAAGCTGTCTTGGAGATCTTGCTTTCCTGTCGGTTGATAGAGTAGAAGTTTCTTGTTTATTTAAACTTCTTCCGAAATGATTGCTCTGTAAAAATAGAAGTTTTTATTACGGCCCTCGCCCACTCCGCCTCGTTAGTGTGTAGTTGGTTTCATTATTTTTTTTTCTGGTAGCAGATGCGGAGTAGGTACAGAGTAAAACTAATGCTTGGATTTTTGTTTCATTTCTTATATATAGTAATATTTAGCGGTTTTAAAATGTGGTAGAATGTCGAGCTACCGTTACACTATAGGTGCTTATTAAACTTATTCTTAAACTTCAGAGCTATTATTGCCACGTTTCTAATTCTGAGGAAGAAAATTTTGAACACAACACCACCGTTCTCGGTAGTTGTTTGAATTTCACCCTTCGTGAGTGCAATGCATATAGTTCTCATGATTTTTGCTTCAACTTTGTTTTTTTCTTTCTCTCCTTTTATTTTTTCAAGCCTTTTTTTCCTCTCATTTTTTTCTTTTTTCTTTTCTTTCATTCAAGTTTTTCTGTTTTCGCTCTTGTCGTCTTTTACTCTCATAAAGCGAAATTCTCATGTTCTTTGTGTTCTGTATCTTTTCTTTTAAATTTTTATCTTCCCTCTCTTTTTTTCTTTGTTCTTTTTCTTTTTATATATTCTTTTCTTTCTTTCTAATTCTTTTCCGGTCACTTTTTGTTATCTTTTCTTTTTTTATGCGTTTTTTACATATATTTTTTCTACATTATTGACCAGATTGAGTTTGACAGTACTGAGGGTAGACAACCATTTCATAATAACAATAATATTTTTTTTCCTTGTAGAACTTTTTAAGAGTGAGAAGAAGCATTTGCTTCGGTCTTCTATTTTTGATAATCCAGTAGTAGTTCTCATCTCTCCCCTCCTTTTTTTTAACCATGATCTCATCATGAGAGGAATCCGCGTTTGCAATCTCCCATTTGCAATTTTGCAATTTGCCTTCAATAGATTATTGTCCCGTACACGTTTCAG
>WOVY01002371.1:0-18332 GCA_013436015.1 Rhipicephalus annulatus
CAATGCGGCCAAGTACACAAGGAGCCGACGCAACATAAAAAGCGACGTGCACGTGTCGAAGATTGTTTCGCCAAACTAGAACATTAAACCTAGTCTTAATTTTTTCTTTCTAATAGTCGTATGATCGGAACGGAAACGATAGAGAATTATCAGGTACTCATTTATCAGTCTATTAACTTAGTGTCCCTATACTTTTTTGAAGAAACGTCAGAAAGGGGAGGATGGAAGCTTGCAGTAAAAAACCTGTGAACAGGGGTTGTTCCCATTCTTTAATCGCTGTTTACACACACACAAACACTGAAAATAATCATGAACCAACTCGCTTAATCAGTAGTTTTAGCAAAGTTTGTTTCGAGCCGGCGTTTCGACAAGCAGGCTTGTTTTCTGAAGACTGAAATACAATTATAGCCTTAAGGATGACAAGTCGCTGTCATGATGTCTGCTCGAGAGAAACTCTGTTTATAGATTTTCTTCTTCATATAAATTTACGTGACATTTTAGTGTACGCCGATGCTGGCAATCTTTCTGGTCATACGAAGGTGTAGGGCCTGACATAAGGACACGGAATAAAAGAAGGTTGGTGGGTAAGCGCGCACATGAGCAAGTGTTAAGATACGAAGGTCGGTGTGTACCCCCTTGCGTGATTGGCGCACCCCGAGTTTATTCCTTTATGCCTGCGAACAACGAGTTCAAATTTCTGTCGTCGCAAACAATTAAGGACATTGGACTGACAACTGGAAAGACAGTAATTGCAAAGCTGTGTTGTGTTGGTGCTTAGGGCCGATCGGTTTATGCTCGTACAGGAAGCCACGCTTGACGCACATGTGATGTCTGCCTTATAAACTTGAGCGAGCAGCATTGCATTCAAAAAGGAAGGAATGTTTGGCAAGTGTAAGTGCAAACAGTTTCGCTAGTCCGTATGTGTGAGTCGGTGGCCGGTTACTGAACATGACGCAAGTCTGAAGTTGCGCAATTCATTAATGTAGCATAGCTGCAATTGAATGTCCACGTGGTGACATGAAACATCTATTATTGTCTTAAGAGTAAACGCATATCTTTTCTCGCGATTATGAATTGTTGAATAAGGAATGATGCCAAATGCAAGGTTTCGACAATCAGGTGCACTATTCTTGTCAGGACAGCAACAGCCTCCTTTAGTAGCGTGTGTGTGAACGTTTGCTCACTCTCCCACAACATCTAAACTTGTCTTGACAAGGGCAAGTCCAGTACGTAAATGTCGAATTGTTGGATGCGCCGGCATTCCCTGCTCTACGATGTTTCAGCGGGTCAAGCTTCCATTCTCCCCTGCACTTCCGCTTTCTTCCAGTATGTTATCTTGCGCGTGATTTACGCATTTCAACTGCCCTTTCATCATCAGGAAATGCTGGACGAGAACGACAAGAAGGCTGAATTTTTGAAGGAGCAATTGCAATGCCTGCGTGAGAAAAATCACCGTTGGAAAGAGGTGACCATCAGGCAGGCCATAATGTGGCAAGCTAAATCACCCTGCGGGTACGAAATGTTGCGGAGGTCTGGGTGCCTCACCCTTCCAAGTCGCATGACACTGAAGCGTTACATTGGCTACTGTACTGGAGCAGTTGTTTCGTCGCTAATGAAGCAAAGGCTGCACACGGAAAGCACACACTTGTCCGAACGGGTACGTTACTTCGATCAGAATTATTTACAATATGCACGCGAATAACGAAGGAAGCAGCGCACGCGGCAGTGTTTGACTGATCAAAATACATGCTAGTATAGCCGAATGAAAGTGATTTAAAGTGAATAAACAGGGACCAGACCTGTGGCAAGGATTACTCGAACGTAAGATGTATTGTTTAAGAGTATACGGCAGTGCGCTATGTTTGCTCTAAACCCTAATCATTTCTGTTAAATTATGGGTCATGTACGGAACAACAAAGAAGGTTATTTATATAATTAACTGTCTCCGCCGATATATAACGCATGTCTGTTAACAGTGAATTCCCCCCCCCCCCATTTTTTTGTTAGGAAAAAATGGGCTCTTTGATTGTGGATGAAATGTCTTTAAAGCAAGCACTGACGTACGAAAAAAAAGGAGACAAAGTCCATGGCCTAGTCGAAATGGGAGGCCTAGAAAAAGAAGTGGGCATTCAGAACGAGCTGGCCACACACCTTCTCGCCTTTGTATTTGTAGGCTTATCAACGCACTACACGTAAGTGAATCATCACTTTGTCTATCACTATACGTTTCGCTGTGACTGAAAGACTAACCCCACCTATAGATATAAAAAGAAAACGTTGTCTTTAATTAACCAATGATGTGCTATTCCGCGACCAGGGCTGAAAGTCTGGGGAGGGGCAGGGGGAGTCGTCTTCTATTTTTTAAGGAGGGCTCCCCCCCCCCTTTCCCCCGGCAAGTCAACTTTAGCATTGTGCACTTATTTGACAAGCGCTCGAGATGAGCAATTGGCTCTCCTCCTCTCTCCAACGGAGTGAGATTTTAAGCCCAGCTGACACCGACGCTACAGAATACTGCTAATTTTTATCTTTTTCAGGCTACCCGTGGGATATTATTTCACGCAGTCAGTAAAAGGAGACCACCTGCATCAACTAACACTTGAAGTAATTAAGTCCATCGAAGAAGCAGGATTCCAAGTGGTCCGACTTGTAGCTGACAACCACGCTTCGAACAAAAAGATGTTCACCATGTTAGGGAATGGTCGTATGATGCCAGTTGTGCCGTAAGTTGCTAAGTATATATTTTTGCTCTCAGCTCGCATTAAGCTGTGCGCAATGCCTAGTGTAAATATTTTTTTATATGTATTCGCAGTGTGCCCTCAATGTATGCATGGATCGAATCCCAGCTGCGGCTGCTGCTTTTCCGATGGAGGCGGAAATGTTGTAGGCCCGCGTTCTCAGATTTGGGTGCACGTTAAAGAACCCCAGGTGGTCGAAATTTCTGGAGCCCTTCACTACGGTGTCTCTCATAATAATATGGTGGTTTTGGGACGTTAAACCCCACATATCTATCAATCAATGTATGCACGCGCATGCATGCCGTGTTTGAGTGAAAAAAAAAAAAAAAAGACTTGGTCGCACAAAAAAAAAAGCCTGTATCAGCATCAGAGCCCCCCCCCCCCTTCTTTTTTTTTAATCAGCGCTGCCATATAAGAAAGCCGTGTCCATAACAAGATTGCTATCAACAGTACAATCGCTGTAAATAGCCCGTCTTTACAAATCAATTGACGTTACGCGTTTGCGTAATGTATGCGCACCTGCATGCGACTGTATGAATGGGTGAGTATACTTAAAGTTTCGGAAGATTTAAGGTGTAGGTAATCTCAATAAAACACACACACAGACCTGCAGGATCATGGCATGAGTGGAGAAATTTTATAATAAGGTAATAATTAACAACGCACACGTCCTTCGAATGGCTAACATTTACATTACTTTGGTAAAAAACAGAAAACCGTATATGCAACTAATTATTCACACCGCAAACGCCGCCTTTCTCCAATTTATTTATTCATTTTTTTTTGTTGTTGTTGCAGACATCCAATGGATATGAATCGGAGGCTCTTCCTTTCTTTTGACCACTGCCACATCCTGAAAAATCTCCGCAACCAGATGTTGTCCACCAAACGCGTTCTGTTCAACAATGGGCATTACTACAGCCCCACGTATTTGAGAAAGTTGCTGGACATAACAGAAAAACAGTCGTCGTTCAAGCTTGTTCGGAACCTTACGCAGAAGCACGTTTACCCGACGAACTTCGAGAAATTAAGCGTGAAGAGGGCCGTTGAAGTGTTCTCTCCACAGGCATGTATAAGAAAAGGTGTAAACCCATTTAGCGTTAGTGTCACACACTCCCAGATTCTCTGTATTCCTTGTAGACATCACAATGCGTGACGCACACAGGTCATGCAGGAAATGCCTTTTCGTTAGCTGTAAATTATGTATGCTTCCTGCAACCTGTATTACACAAAAAAATACATCTAATTGAGCTAGAATCATGCTCGCAGTTTTCTATCAGTAGTGACGTTTATACTTCTCAAATTCTTTGGCGCGCTCGGGCAAACTTTTATGCGCTAATATTACGCCACAACTCATTTTACATCATATTACGTCAAGTGAATGTTCATGCAGAAGCAGAAAAAATTTTGCAGCTTTTCGTTCAAATGAAGCAGTACAAAAACTGCCTTTTAATAGTAATTCACCGCAAACGATACGTGAATATTCATGTTAGTTTCTGGTTTATTTGTTTGTAGAACCCAAACGGAAGCAAATGGTGAAAATGTAATTCAATACGTATATAACTGCTAACATATTTATCAGTATGGTCACATAAAAACATGCACATGAGCTGCTGCTACTGCTGCTGCTAACAGCGCATGGTTATCTGAACATACAATTTCCCTTTCTTAACGAATGTACCTGCGCGTATTGCTTACCACACAATAATTACGTATCATTAGAGCTTCTATAAATATATGTTCACTAACACAAACTCACTTAAAAGTGCACGTTATTGATGACTGCAGTGCCACTTGTAACTCGTCTCACTTGCTGTATACGAACGTCCAAGCTTAGAAACCTCTCTCTAAATAATTCCGATCATTTTTAATATGTCGCGTCTCCTTGGTTTCTAGGTGACATCGGCCTTACGATACCTCTTACAATACGGCCGCAGATTTGGCATTTTCGGGTTTGAAGACTGCCTGCCAACCATCGAGCTGATGGAAATGATATTTAAATGGTTCACCATACACAACATAAGAAATACAACCTTCCACGTAGTAAGCCGGGACCAAAACAGGATGCCGTTCAGTTCCCCAGATGATGACAGGTACATTCCATTTATCCCGCTAGGTTTCATATTTTCTACAATAAACTGCTTTATTTTCAGGTTGATATGGCTGGAGCAGGAATTTCTGCCCTTTTTCGCAGCATGGAAAGCCGCGGCACCACATAAGAGGGCATTCATATCTCTTGAAACATACGAAGCTCTCCAACTGACCACAATGTCCACAGTACAGTGCACACAATTTCTCATCCGTTCAGGTTTCCTATACGTGTTGACTGCCAAATTCTCCAGTGACCCTGTCGAAGCACTTTTTTCCACCATCAGACAGCTTCAAGGAAGCAACGATCAGACAGACGCCCGTGCTGCGCTTTCATCACTGCAGAAAGTCCTCGTGATGGGAATGATGCACTCATCACCAAGCGGCAGTACAGAGCAAACAACGTCTCCTCTTGGATCGCCCAGTGCAAGGCAGGCGTCGTGCTCCACAGCAGTAAAGCAAGCCGGACAACCTCTGGAAATGCACTCGCTAGTAAACCAGAATCAAGGGTCGTCAGGCGAGTGCGCGGCATCGACATCTGCTACTATAACCCAGACGATGCGGCCACATCTAGAAGCCCTGCAGACTTGCCGTGGTGCGCTTTTCATATCTCGTTGATTCCGTGTAATGGAATGATTTACATTATTTAAAAATTATTACACACCGTCCAACAATTCCCCACTATACGATATTATGCATATATTATAAACTCTGCGCTGCTTACTGTGTTACATGCAAGCCGCGTGAGGCAGCGTTTGCGTCAGTGCACGATGTAGATGAAAACATGCTTCTCAATCAGTTATACTGTGTATGTATGTAACGATAAGTCCATGGTACAAGCAGGTACTATGGCTTACATTTAAAAATATAACATGCTTTCACCAGGCGCCCACACAACTCGACTAACCGACGTCCCTTTCCCGCAATCGGGGAAGAAATTTTCGGCGGTTTTGAATCACTGTCATAACTGGCACACAGATGATGGCATGGCTCGTTTGCGTTCGCCTTACTCTCTTGAGATGCTGTCCCTTCCTAATCCCGTCGTCTTTCTCTTGCTTCTTCTCCTAGATTTTTTTTTATTTTTAAACGTTTCTCCCTCAGTTTTTTTTATGTTGTTGTTTATACTATTCTCCGGACTTCTTCCCTCCTGTCGTGACAAGCTATAAATCGACGCGGAAAATGTGTAAATATTATTATACCTTGAAAAAGACGGGGCTCTCCCGACGCAAACGTCGGCTGAATGAACAGTTATCTTGATGATATGTGGGGTTTAACGTTCCAAAACCACCATATTATTATGAGAGACACCGTAGTGAAGGGCTCCAGAAATTTCGACCACCTGGGGTTCTTTAACGTGCGCCCAAATCTGAGAACGCGGGCCTACGGCATTTTCACCTCCATCGAAAGTGCAGCCGCCGAAGCCGGGATTCGGTCCCGCGACCTGCGGGTCAGCAGCCGAGTACCTTAGCCACTAGACCACCGCGGTGGGGCAACAGTTGTTATCTGAAAGCGCATTAACATCCATATATATATATATATATATATATATATATATATATATATATATATATATATATATATATATATATATATATATATATATATATATATATATTTCTCATATTTTGTATACGGACACGTGTCGGTTTAATCATGCATGCTTATCTATATACTGATAAAATTCTTGCACACTTTTCATTTCTACCTTCCCACAGGTGCCCCACAGCCAGGCATAAGGGCCAGCACGCTTGGCCTTATAGCGGGCTTCCTGGTGAAAGCAGCTGAGGATTGCATTACTTGCGACGACTGCATCGGCAAAATCAAGGCTCCCAGCTCATCTGGACCAGCTACTGCTGTGATATTTAATTTAGACAGGGGAGGGCTTTCATACCCAACGATCTCATTTCTTTCCTTTGTGAGCACTCTAGAAAGGGCCGCGGAAGCATTTGCGCCATTGGCCATTTCCAAAAAGAGGCCGATGGCACTTTTTGTGCAAACTGTGCTACCTGCAGTGGCCTTGAACCCTCTTTTCAGCCATAAAGGCGCTACTAGCGAGCACCGAGAAGCCATGGCGCGGCTAGTGTTGCAAAAATTTAGCCGTCCTTTCTTCTCAAACTACGTGCGGGACAAAACAGCCAAAGAAGGAAAGAGAAAGAGAATAGCCGAAAAGCCAAAATCTCGCAAGATTTTAAAAGTTTAGTTGCATGCCTCCATTGTATCATGTACGCGCCCAGAACCTTGCTAGCACATTTTATTGAACTATGACCCAAATGCACGCAGCTCTGTACGCGTACATATGTTTTTCTTTATTGCAGACACAAGCCGTCACTGTGTGCCAGCAAGTAGGATATTCTTCGAAAGTGCAGAAACTTTGTTTGAAACATCAGCTTTAACTGGCATATTGTGGCACGCATAAGTAAAGCGACAAATGTGTTTTGTTTCATTTTGAAGTGCTGTAACATTGCTCGAATCACACGCATACACTCGCCAAATTCTTTTAGCAGAAACCTTGATATCACTTTGAGGGATCTGCTTTTCATTGACAAACGAGTATAATGGCACATTTTCAGCATGTGTACGCGCCCCAACTGCGGGTGTCGCCCTTGGGCGCTATCAATCAAACATAACCACTAGTACAACAAAGGCGGTACTATTCCGCCCTAAAAATAAGTCTGTTAATGAAAACATGCATTTCAAGTATGGCGATACTATTATTGAGTTAGTAAATTGTATAAAAATTCTTGGAGTTACATTTTCGAGCAATATGCTTTGAAACGATCGCATTTACAGTGTGCTGGGTCAGTTATCTCGCGTAGAGGGCACGGTGTACAGTGGCAAAACTGTTCTACTATACAAGGTAAAATTCTTACTTTATAAATGACTGTTCTGTTGGCATCTTGCTTATTGTTTCTTGGTATGAAGGACTACGACTAACACGCGCTTACAAAAACTGTACCTGATGCAAAAGACGTATATTAGAATAATTTTTTACTGGTCGTATGATGCTCGCAGAAGTGAATTGTTTCAACAGGCTGGAATACCACCCCTACATCGTCTCTACGATTTTAAGTTAGCATTGGTGGTCAGGCGTCAATTTCAAGAAAGTCGACATTATTTGTACGACCTCTCGAAACTGCAGCCAAATAATTTGTTCGAAACATGACATAAAGAAACATGGAAAATAAAAACTTCGAGAACAAACTACTCCACAGATAGGTTGTTCTACACAGTTTCTACGTTAATTGATAAATATGTGAAAGCTGGCATAGATTTCTTACTCTGTACCCGAACTCAATTGCACGATATACACATGTATAGTTTTCAAGATTTCTTTGCAGTTGCTACATTGTTATCATGGTTGCTATTTTTATTTTTAGAATTTGAACTTGATATTTTTGTAATTGTTGCTTAGATAACATTGCTAACTGTTTGCCAGTGCTGTCGTGCTAAAGGCGTCTGTGGGCCTATGTCAAGCTGCCTCTTTCGAAGAGCAGCTTTTACCTGCCGCTGTCCTTCATCAAACTATTGATGAAAAATAAAACATTATTATTATTATTATTATTATTATTATTATTATTATTATTATTATTATTATTATTATTATTAACTATGCTCGACAAGATGATGATAATGATGACGATAAAAACTTTATTGGGGTCGCAATGTGTTGCCCTCGATAGGCACATCACTGCCTTTACCATATCGTCTCATCGCACGGACATATAAAATCATAGAAACGCGCATCGGCCAGCGCTCCCCGTTCCAGCAGACAAACTCCCGTAGCGAAATTTGACGCACAATTTTTGTTGTGTAGGTCACAGTAAGAGTTAAAGCTTCAATTCCTGTGTCTCTCCTTGATATGCGTCCGTTGGCGTATGTGCATTATTCTCTTCTATCAATTGACTACAAGTGTAACACCTGTCGAGGGCGAGTGTCCAAGGTAAGTGCTCAACAGGGGCACTGCGTTTCACCTGACGCGTCCTAAACAACCTAAAATCAGTTTGATATTCTATTACCAATGAGTACATTATTAGTCAAAAGCTTTATGAATACTAAATTGAAGTTTTTTTAGGCTGGAATGGCAAAAACAACCATGCAGCAAGACATTTCTACGCAAATATACAGCTTTAGAAGTCAATCAACCAGTATAGCCTAACTACTAAAATGTAACACATAGCACACGTTAGCCTTTTCAGCAAAAAACAATCACACGTATAGGCAGTTTGTCACAGAAGCAGACGCATGGTATCAGTCCGTCGCCCTCCTGCCGGCCGCACAGTAGCAGACGAACAGGTTATAGGTAGCGCCACCTACGGCGAGCGATTGAACGAGAGCGGGGACACGCGCTCCCATAGGAACCCCGCTATCTGAACAGGTCAGGAGTGTAGTAGGTCATGGTGTAGATCAAGGCTCCTTCTACTGTACAGGCGTCCCCCTGGTTTCGTATTTTAGTGAGGAATTTCACAAAACAGTCGTTTCCAAGTCGGTTTACAGCCAAGCTGCAGCCGCTTCGCGCATCTCTACCGGTCACATGGTACGCTACCGAGGCCGCCATTGGCTACATCTGATCGGCCTCGCTCGCTGAGCGCTTGCGACGATCGGCACTTGCCGTGCGTTTCTATGTTTTTCCGAGTTCACCATGGATAACTCGAAGAAGCGAGACTTCCGAGCACGAAAGTTTGCAAGCAAGAACAAGTATCAAGGGCGTCGACGTAAACCGAAGCGCAAAGCAGCGGTAGAAAAATGCGAGCCGCGGGCCACTAGGCCTAATCAAGGTAGCGGGGATACGGCGGCTTGCGGGAACTTTGACGAAACCGACGCCGCGATCAAGTTCATCAGCGCATCAGAAAAAAAGATTGAACAGTTCGAAAGCGAAAGAACGAAGAGTGCTTGTGGCTCTGTGAGCGGAGTATTTTGTGACATCGGCGCACTGACATCGATGGTAAGCCGTGCTGTTTGTCCAACATGCCACACCGCTGGACTCGTCGTTCGCGACACCGCAAGTAAACGTAAGGGCCTCTCTTCGTTCCTCGAGCTGCACTGTGATAACAGTGAGTGCCCTGAGTCAGTGGTTTCTGCCGCGCATAGTTGGCGGCGTGTTCTGCCGGAAAGACAGCCCACCGATGCCGGTGATGACTGTAGCTACCGAAGCGGCAGCTCGCGCGACAGCTTCGCTGTCAATGTGAAGGTAGTTGTGGCTGCGCGTGCAATAGCCATTGGGCATGAACAGCTGTCGCGTTTTTGCGCTATTCTTGTACTGCCAATACCTATGCATCATAAGACTTTTATTGCAATCGGCAAAAAAGTTCATGCTGCAGCTACCAAAGCTGTGCAAGAAAACCTGGCGAAAGCGCGGATGATAACTAAAGAGAAAGTGGATGGGGCTGATGTTGCTGTCATGTATGATGGCACATGGCAAAAAAGAGGGCACAAGAGCCACAATGGCATCGGCACTGCTGTGTCTGTGGACACTGGTTTGTGCCTAGATTTTGAAGTGCTATCAAATTACTGCCTTGCCTGTAGCCGGCACCAGGACTTGGGTGATGAGGAAGAAATACGGCAAGCATTCCACACACCTGTCTGCGAAAAAAATACAGAGTGCTCCTCTAATGCCATGGAGACTAAGGCAGCTTTGCGCATATGGGGCAGGACATCCTCATACACAACACCATTGCGCTTCACCAAGTTCCTCAGTGATAGGGACAGCAAAGCTTATACCGCTGTCGCTGAGGCCAAGGTATATGGTGAAGCTGTTGTGGACAAGGAGGAGTGCACAAACCATGTGGCCAAGCGTCTAGGCACTGCACTTCGGAAACTACCAACACGACTTCCACGAGGGGAAAAGCTGACATATGGCACAATTCAGAAGCTGCAGAACTAATACCGTATTGCAATCACAAACAACAGAGGTGATATTCTGAAAATGCATCGTGCCACCTGGGCCTCATATTTCCATTCATCATCGAGCAACACAGCAGGCAGCCACCGATACTCTCCAGAAGGGGCGACTTCCTGGTGCAAGCATAGGCGAGCCGAAGCGCTTAGGGAGGCCCCACCCGACCACACACCAATCTTGACCAAGGCTCAAGGATTGGCTGTGCTTCCCATTTACAAGCGGCTCACAGATGAAAAGTTGCTGGTGCGTTGTATCCAAGGGAAGACCCAGAACGCTGCAGAATCTTTGAACAGCAAAATCTGGTTGTTGTGTCCGAAGACTAAGTTTGCCTCCCGGACAACAGTGGAAACTGCAGCTGCTATGGCCGTGTTGTGGTTCAATAAAAGACATTCAAGCTTTGAACACGTGCTAGAGGAGCTTGGTGTAGTCCCACCAGATCAACTGATCACCCTGGGCCAATCCCGCGACCAGAGGAGAATCGAAAGAATGTCTGCGTGTGAAACAGCCGAGGCAAGGGCCCATCGGCGGAACGTAGCAAAGAAAGCGCGCCTTGATGACTCCCTTCTCAAGCGGCGAGAAGGATCCACATATGGAGCAGGACAATTTTAGGTGCTCTAGCTGTGTCCCTTCTATGATATCACCAAGTTTTGTGCAAATCGCACTGTGCAATCATGAGTAAACTTATTTACAACTTTCAAATGCATTTTTCTCGATTTCCATTTTGAGGTAATTCTCTCATCTTGTGCACAATCTTTTTTAGGCATAAAATAGTCCTATCTTGATGAAATTTTGCACAGAGCTTAATCAGCCACTCTAGAATACAAGTATCTACTTTAGGTTGCATTATACATCACAGATTTTTTGTCACACAACTTGATACACTGATAGATGTAAAATATGCATTTAGTACTTTTAATTTTTTTTTAAATGCAGCAAATAAATGTTCTGTTTGAGGTACTTTTCTGTATTGTACTGCTCAAGTGCAGCAGAATGAGCCATTTTGCAATTCTGTGTGAAAATTTTTAGTAAGCTTTATTATGTGCACAAAAAACACTATATTTTGATATCAAAGTTGTAGTAACTCCGGAACTACTATAGCTATCAAAAAAATAATTGCAGTTATGAAATCAGCACTGCAAGCTTTACTAACACCTAAAATTTCAAGAAGCTGGGTTATAAAATAAAAAAAAACCTTTTTCGAGTAGCATCTCCCCTTAACAAGAAAGGGTACAATATTCTGGCCATGCTTTCTTTCCTTGGTCGTATAACGCTCTGAATACAAAACCGCATTCGATTGAACCGCAGTTTGATTACAGACACCTTGACATCAACCTCGCGGGGTGCTCTCAAGAAAAGCACAGTATTTGCGTCGCAGTATCTGAGTACATTGCTACACTATTCAAGCTATAGCAATAGCATGTCATGGTTCGCGAAACTTGTACAACTGCACGCAAAGCCAAATTTGGACACTACCTCTAAATAAGTGGTCACTTTGCTTTTTTGCATGCTATAAGCTGTTTCCATCTTTTTGGGCTGAAAATATTGTTACATCTACTGTATCAGTGATTTGAGACTTCTGTTGCTTATAGCTTGTAGAGCATAATGCTTGGGTTAGATTTCTGCTGGGACCCCGATATTTATTCACGGCATTTGATAAGTGACCGCTGCTAACGCCATTTTTTTAATGCTGTCACCTATGTCTGTTCTCATCGTTTCTGAGTAGACACACTGTCAATCACCAGTACACACATGCCCGTATACCCCCTCATGCCCACAGCCGCAATATGGGGGTATGCGCCACACGTGTATGAAGGAAAGGGTTTAATATGTACATGACAGAATGTTCACTTAGTTCATGCCCTAACCATACCGTCATATTCTTCGAACCCTCTTACCCCTCTTCTTCTCTCAGTAGGTACACAGAGGTCTCCCCTCTGTGTCCCGACTGTGGGGCGGTTAGCGACCTTAAGCACATGCTCTGGACGTGCCCCTCTTTGCAGCACCACACAATCCACGGTTTGACGGAGGAAGCCTTCTCTGCTTTTCTCACGAGCCACGACTGGTTTGACCAACTCCGGGGTGTCCAGAAGGCCCACGATGCGGCGGTGAGGCTTGGCCTCCCTGTCTCAACGTGGGAGCGGCCTGTAGTGCTGCCCCTATGAAAACGGGGTGAAGATTCTTCCAGACCCGAATAAAGTTAACTATCTATCTATCCTACCCTCTTAGACTAGTTTTGGTCCACACCAAGTTAGAAGGTGAAACCAAGCGCACTCCCAGACGTAGGCGGATGGATGGAGTGAATAGAATGGAATGAAATAGAGAAGACAGACAGACGAACGGACAGACAGACAGACGGACACCGCATATCCCGTACTGCTGAGTGCAGCAGTACCGGATATGTGAAAGTAGCCTTTCTGCAGTGGACAGCAATGGCCCTAGTAAGTCACAACAGACCTTACTTTACTCCCTAACCTCATCATGAATCACAAGTGAGACACAATGCGCACTATTACAGCCAAAGCCTCTCACCTTCCTCAGCAGCATCAGCATGTTCTCCGAGTGACAGGCACGGGCACTCCTGTGCAGTGCTGTTTGCTGCAATGAAATTCAGACATGTAGACAAGGCTTTAGGAATAACAATGCAAACATATTGATTATTACGGTGCCATCGAGACTATCACTACCAAGATCATCAATGCTTAGATTGTAAAGTCTTTGTTATTTATTCATGAGAAACCCCGCTGCACCCGAAAGCCTTACATGATATTAATTGAGGATTTACATCAATAAATAAAGTACATCTTCGTTTGCACACATAATAAACTTTGCCCACACATAAACAGCTAAAATACATCTTTGTTCAAGTTACAGCACGAGATTACAGCAGTGAATAAAAAAATTCACAACTTTGCCGCAAAGAAGAAGCAATAAATGCGATAGAAACAAATGGGAAGATCACACGAAAAATGGCAAGCAGATTTAAATGTGCCCCGCGTTTTTCATGCACAAATGATGCACAAAACGTACTCACAGGTACAGATGAACGCAAATACACGTCTCAGTTTTCACTTCGCTGTGTCTGAAAAGTGTGTCCTTTTTACAAACGGAGACTGTGCAATGTGTACAATGACCTTTGTGCGTGCAGTAACTACAACAAAATTGTTTCAGTGAAAGCCCAAGGGGTACAATTGTCCCCAAAGCGAGATAAGCGAGCGCACACATGAGCGTCCTCTCTCTGCAGGGCAACGTACGCGTGGGAGATGAGAGCCCGCGCTGCCGCATTGTGACGATCTGGCGACGCGCGCTCATTGCACCATCTCGCTGGTAATGCTGAAAACACAATAGCTTCTCCCGAGATTAGCGTCGCTAGCGGTAAGTGGTAGGTAAAAATAGCTTGCCATTTAAGCACTGAAGGAGGTGCTTTTTTGTGTCTCAGTGGTTAACACCTCGCGCTTCCATTTCAGAGGTTGGACATTTCATTCCGCCCGCCAGAGTTTTTTTTTCTGGATTATTTTCCTTTCTTGCGTTTTCATATATATAGATACGTATACATATATGGTAAATGACAGTGACGCTGACGCCGGCAGCAAAACCCAGCCAAGAGTGACCATGTAATTGCTATCGCAATATTACATCTTCGTTCTCACTATGTACTTGCTTTTCAGTTAGCTTACTAAGCTGTTTAATAGTTCTAGGAAAAAATGCATTGGTATACAGTTTGGTTTTAGTTGGGTGTTCTAGGATTTTGCAACTATGATCGAAACTTTTTGGTTTGTTCGAGAGCAGCAGTGAAGGTTACTTTGGTGGGGTCCCACGCGACACAACTGTACTGCAAGATAGATCTGGTACAAGTAGTGTATGCCATACGTTTTAAATTCACATGCGAACATGCCAGGTTTGTTAGAATGAAACTTAAAGCCTCACTAGGTTTGACTATGAGTGCCAACCTGAGGCCTCCATGAACATTCACATAATAGTAGAACACCTAGGTACTTATCTGTACTATCTTGTTTCAATTGTACATTGTTCAGGTGGTACCACGACTGGAATGGTTTTATCCTCTTAGTTAGTACATTAGTTCGCTATGTGACCTAGATGGGTTTGTAAAATATGACTATCAGATTCAGTCGTGATTTCTCTGTATATATAATACAGTCGTCATCAAATAACTTTATGAATGATTTAATGTGTTCAACTATGTTGTTAATGTAGATTAAAAACAATAAGGGTCCTAGAACCCTTCCTTGCAGATTGCGCGAAGTCAATGCTATTGACGAAGACTTGACATTATTTAAGACGATGGACTGGGTTCTACTATTCAATTAATTTTGTGTCCATGTTTGAAAATTTTTATTTAGATAATGCAGCAAGCTTTACACCCAAGCGCTTACAGGACACAGTGTCAAATGCTTTTTCGAAATCTCTAAAAACCGTGTCTATTAGTTGAGTGTTACAGGATTAACCTTTTCGCGAAACCATTCTGGGAGGGAGTAAAAAGAGTGTCTGATAGGAATTTAAATAACTTGGTATGTAAAATGTGTTCAAATATTTTGCAACAAACCGATGTTAATGAGGTTGACCTGTAAATTTTTCTGAGTTTTTATCTCCAGATTTGAAAACTGGTGTAACGTTTGCTGTCTTCTAATCTTAGGGAATAAGACCAGTTGCAAGGGACAGCTTATAGATAATAGTTAACTATGGAGCAATAGTTTCATGAAACTCTTTGAGGACTGTTGGGAATAGTCCATCAGGCCAAATAGTTTTTGTTGCATCTAGGTAGGCATACTGGGGTATAAATTACGGACTAACTAAAGTGGGGTAACCTGCAGTTCGCACCTTGTTTTTGAGCGAATAGTTATGTTAGCTCTTGTAAGAATTTTTGAAACCTAAAATTCTTCAATTTAGGCCTTAAATATGCATATTTTATATTTTGAATTCTTTATATATTGAACTATTTCACGATCCCCTTCGAGTTCGATATATCTGGGATCGACTGTATTATTATTATTATTATTATTATTATTATTATTATTATTATTATTATTATTATTATTATTATGGTTCGTTTCCACAAATACACAGCTGATGGAAGAGGGGAAAACAAAAGCGACTATCCGCTTGACTAAGTTCTCACCCTCCAATGTACATAAGGCAGTGGCGGTGGCAGCAAGAGAACACCACAGCCAACAAAAGTACACAACATTAGCAAAATTAGGAATCATAAAACTTTCAAACTCACTGTAGACGGTTCTGCTGGCAAAAAACCATACACACACAGTGCTATAAACATATATAGAAATGCAAATCAAGTCGCAACAAGTTAACCACAAATACAATAAACATATGATTTACGTGCAGCAATGATTGCATTTCATCCCTTGGGTTTTTGTTTATTGTTTTTCCTAATTGTTAGCTACAAACTTTGAAGATAGGGTCTTAATTGTCAGGAGCATTAATAAAATATTGGTGAAGTTGAAAAAGGGTGATATCTTTTATGTTAACACCTGATGAATATAATCTGTTTAATTGTAACAATAGTTGATAATTTTTGTTATCCATAGCTCTTGTAGGAGGAAGTATCCAAGGTGGCTGATAACGGTGGGGGTATTTTGGTTGTTCACGTTTCATAGAGGCGATATCTGGGTTAGTAGATAAACATTTTTTTTGTTCGATCTTATAGGGGCTTAAAAGCCTGCAAATGTATAGGTTGTAAATAATGATGATTTCATGTTCACTGAACAAGTGATCTGCTGCATGTCTGTGAGGAAGGTTACAAATTTGGCATAGGATTCTATTATGAAGAGATGAGATTTTCGTAGATTAGTTTTAGTCGTTGTCACCCACACTAGCCTGCAGTAGTTGAAAGGAATAAAGCTTGGTATATAGCAAGCTTTGCCTTCAAAGGTAGAACAGATTGATGTCTCCAAAGTATAGCGACTTCTCTCAATGCTTTTATTAAAATGCTGTGGATATGATCATTCCAATACGAAAGCTCTGCAAAATAAACTCCTAGTGATTTCATTAACCTGATCATTTTAAACTGGTTGGAATTTATAGTGCAAATGTACTAAAGTATCACATTTTTTTTTACGGAATTAAAAATTACAGCTTTAGTTTAGTATTTGCATTACCTGACAGTGCATTTTTCCTTTGTCCAAAGTTCTAGCTTACCTAAAATATTATTACCGTGGGCAGACAACTCAGTGTGTGTGCATCAGCTTACAGGAGGATCATGGTGTAATCCACATAAATATTAAATCTGTATTGATCATCACTTTTCCCAGTATCATTAATATAAATGTTAAAGAGAGAGGCCCAAGTGTACTGCCGTGTGGCACACCGGTTGTAATATGTGTGTTGGACTGAAAACTGCTGATTTTAACGTATTGCTTCCAACGAGATAAATAGGATTTTATTAAATCCAAAACATGCCGTCCAATACCACATAAATCCAATTTTTTAACTAATATTCTGTGTACTATGCAATGAACGCTTTGGTAGAACCACCAAAAATGCCTAAAATTAACTTATTTATTTCTACTTCATCAAGAATATATTATTTTTATGAATCAAAGCAATTTTTGTAGAACAGTTTTTTCTAAATTCCATACTGAGAATCAGTAGTAACATTGTTGCATTGTATAAACTTCTCCATGCATTTCAGCATAAATTTTTCCACACATTTAAAAAACAGGAAAGATACTAATTGGCCTATATATGTCAAAGTCATTTCTGTATCTCTTTTTGTAATGCACGATTGCTTTGCTATTTTGCATAGCCGAAGGAAATGTTGCGGTTTGCAGGCACAAATTAATGATACAGCGATGGAAGCGACATTTTGCTTTTTGGAGCAGATTCTGAAGCAGAAAAAAAATGGTGCTTTGGAGCAGCTGATGAAGTGTTTTCAGAGCAGAAAAAATGCTATAGCTTAGGGTTGCTATTAGTGTTTCGGAGCAGATGCATGCTCGTAATGACTCCTGAAGCCTAAAACATCACTTAAGCATCTGATGAATATTTATATTTAATATTAAACATGCCGTATACTAGTATGCAGCTAGTATACAAGCAGTATAGTTGGCGTAAATCCTGGACAGGGGGGTAGGGGGTTCAAGAGAGTCTGGAGTTTTCTGGCTGTGGAGGACACCTCTTGCAAGTGTCCCACTTGAGAGTTAGCTTTAGCACGTGATATAATTGAGTTAACAGTTAAGTATAGCGCACTCAACCTTTTCAAAGGCTTTTTCACCTTTTATTGCGTACCTGTGGTAAATGCCTCTTAGCTATGTGAACTATAGAAATCGAAAAAAGGTGAAAAAAAAGAGACTGAATAGAACACTGCGATTGTTTGAGCTCAGACCCCATGCTCTATTTTTTTTATTTGATTTGAAAGCATGATTTAATTCCTATATAAATAATATTACAAACCCGATTAAAAATACAAAATGGGGCACCATGGCCTGATCTTTGTCACCCCTTGAAATTTTTCCAGATTAGCATACTAAGATGATAGTGTATACAGCTTGCTTTTGGTTTTCCTTATGCTCACGGGATGGTCCCATGGCTCTACTTCATTCTTTTTAGCTTGCCAAAACCACTTTGGAGCAGGTTTCGAGCAG
>WOVY01002372.1:0-227500 GCA_013436015.1 Rhipicephalus annulatus
TTGTCATGAAATATCCCACAATTCGGAATTTCTGTGCATGATCTGGCCACATTGACAAAAAAGCAGCTAAGCCCGCTCCAGGCTTTTCGAACTTACCCCATTTTATTATAAGAGACATTTATCAGTAGAAGCTCAGTGATGTGAAACTGCGACAGATACAAATTTGTGAAAATTCCCGGCCAAATTTCACTAAGTCAATTGGGCCTAAATTCGAATACCACTTTTCTTAATCTCGGCGGGTGATATGAACTTTAGTACAGAAACCGTCGAACAAAGGCCGAGAGCGGCGTACTCGAAACTTTCGAAGTACACTTGCAACCGAAACACGTTGTAGACAGTGAGTGCGAGCAGCGTACGCACCGTTTTCTACGTTGCACGGGATTGTCGTTGCCACAACCGCTGTGGAGGAAACTGCAATCGCTCTTGACAGGATCATGTGCGGCGACAATGTAACCGACAGAACCCCGAAAGTGTGTGCTCAGTCAAAGCAGTGCTGCTTGCCGCAAAATCTGCGCACAAAACTGTGGCAGATTCAATTGTAGATGGCATAAAACAACTTAGTTATAAAAAACGCGTGCACAGCCAAGTGCACGGGGATTGTAAAAGCAACTAAACTACTGTGTGCCGTAACTGCTGTGCACAAAACTGCGGTTGCAGCGACGCGATACCGATCTACGAGTTCCGAGGGCGCACAGCGGTGGATTAAAGACCGTAAATACGTAAAAAAGAAGTCAGTTTCGCTGTATGGGCAAAGCAATGAATGCGACAGCAACAACTTGGAGTGTCACGCTGAGAACGGTAAGCAAATCGAAATGTACAGCGCGCTGCTCTTGCACATGACGCAAGAAAACGATACACACAGGATGAGAGCGAACTAACATTGTTTACCACTCGCCACTTAACGCGCTGATTATACAAAAACGATCCACGGCATGTAATCACGAGAACAAATGAGTATGAACTATACTCGGCGACAACTTTCTTGGCACTGAAGGGAAAGCTACGGAGCCAAATCACGTGCACCTCACAGTAGCACACGTATCTTCAATATGAAATACAGTAAAAGCTCGTTAATTCGGATTTCACGGGACCGGAAAACCTGTCCGAATTAGCCGAATGTTGAATTAACGAATGAACAGGGAAAACATTTAAAATCAAGCTGCAGAAGCATACCTTTATTTGTTGAAGTATTTTGTAATTGTCGTCTGAATTTTCGCACATATTCCGGCTGACATCACAATTTTTCTTAACTGTTCCAAATGGCCAACAGCACGCAAGCTGTCGGGAGTGTTCAGGCAAGCGTCCTCTAATATTAACAGCGCCTCCGAAACTTCCAGTGAGCTGCGATGAGAGGTCGCGGCTGTATCTCCTCGCATGATTCTTCGTCGGAATCGCGGTCTTCATGGGCGCCGTGACATCATTAATAATCTCTTGATCGGTCAGGAGACCACTCGTGGCGACACCATGATCAATCGCGATGTAGTCCTGAAAGGTCACATATGTGGGAAGGACAGCATCGAAAGTCGGGCAGTCATCCTCAGTGGACTCCGCTGACACCTCCTCGATGCCATCGTCAGCTACTGCTGCATGCTCGGGCCTCACAAAACGTGCCGAAAACATGTGCCGAAAACAGTGGGCAATGACTTGCGGAGGAGTGTTTTTCCACACGTGGGCGATGATGTACACTGCGCCAAGTAAGTCTACTTGATCCAACTTACCAGCTTCTGAGCATAGGATCATTCGCTCTAGCAGGTGCTTGCGGTACTTCGACTTCACGTAGTGAATCATACCCTGGTCCATCGGCTGAAGAGCAGACGTAGTGTTGGGCGACAAAAAAACTACTTTGGTGCTCTTCAGTTTGACTGTACAGTTATGGGCACTGCAGCTGTCAACAACCGTAATTATCTTGCGGTCCTTCGACGTGAAGCGCCGGTTCAACTGCTGCAGCCAGCCGCGAAAAATGTCCGATGTCATCCATGCCTTCCTGTTCGCTGTGTACTCGACAGGGAGGCTTTTGACGTTCTTAAAACGACGTGGCTTAAGCGCCTTCCCGACGACAGGTAGTGGCAAGCGCTCCGTGCCAGTCATATTGGCAGCAAGAAGCAGTTATCCTTTGCTCGCACTTGCCACCAATGCACGCGTCCCCTTTGAAAGTCACTGTCTTGTCGGGCAGAGCTCTGAAAAATAGAGCAGTTTCATCTGCGTTGAACACGTCACGTGGTTCATATGCGGCGATGTGCTCCAGCAGCTTCACATTTCTCCACTCGGTGGTCACGCTTTCTTCAACACTGGCCTTTTCGCCGCACACACTCCTGAAGACAAGTTCGCGTCTCTCTCAAAAACTCGCAAACCACCCTTCTGACGCTTTGAACGATTCAATGTTCATCATTGCTGCGTACTTCTCACCTTGCGCCATGATGAGAGGTCCGCTCAAAAGCAGATGTGTGTTGCGACAGTCTGTAATCCTCCGGAGCAAAGCTTTGAGCTGTGGTTCGCAACCGTTTTCCAGAGGCATGAAACTTCTCTCTTTCGAAGGCTTGTCAAATCTGTTGTTCATTTTTTACGTACGTTCCCAACGTGCTCCGCTTCACGTTGTACTTGGTCATAACCTGCTGTCGCGATTCGCCGTTCTTCAGTGCTTCCAAAATTTCCACTTTAGTCGCCAAGTTCTTCGCGTCGTAGTTCTGCCGCTTTTTCGGTGTTGTCATCACTGTAGCGCACGATGGTGGTGGTATGCAAATACGGTCACAATGGAAGAAAAAGAGAACTCCGCAAGAAGAGATGGTTCCGACACAAAACACAAGGGAAAATGGCATCGGAGGCGCTGAGTGGAGAAAAAGACGCCGACGTTCGGTGACACTGCGATCGCCCCCACTAGTTGATGATGATGGCGATGCCACTCAGGTTTCGGTTTCACTCCAGTGGTGCCAGCGCTGCTTTATCCCACTTTTGTGTAGCAGCAGCCGGCAGCATTTGTCCGAATTAAGCGGTGCGGAGCCGAATTCCGATGAAATAACGAAGGTTTAGCCCTATAGATTAACATGCACTTTGGCCGGACAATAGAGCTGTCCGAATTATCCAATTTCCGAATTAACGGGTGCTGAATTAACAAGCTTTTACTGTATACCGTATATACTTCAGTAATATTCGCACTCACATAATTTTTTGCACCCCCCACATCGCCCAACAAAAATAAGATTTTCATTTTTCCTCGAGTAATATCTCACCCTCAAAAATTACAGCAACAATGTTGTCTGCTTGTTCCAGTCGTTTGATTATAGCACGTGCCTTTTGGTGCCATCTTTTAAGCATCAATCGTACTTTTATTGCACGGAGATTCATCCAAGCATGCGAAAGCGGGCAACTGCGCGTTTGTTGCTTGTTTTGTACGTTGTGTTAGTAATCTTGTCACGTTTATGGGGCGGGATACTGAAGTAACACGGGTGCTTCAAGCTGAAAGTGAATTGATCATGTCACTAAACAACAGGGCTGCCGGAAGGCCCTTCAGAGTCGACTGAGTTTTGTGTTCGCTACTGCCACCAAGACGTGTTGGGCCTGTTGGTTGCCTAAGACTGAGATTGATGGTAAACTTATTTCTTCAGAAGGAAACTGCCGATCATTCTGTTAAATAGCCATCAGCCCAATACTGACATCCTACACTTACCTTTTGAGGGCTCCTGTTGAGTGACAATGCTACCGCAGCGCCCACAAGCTTTGCGTATGGTATTCTAATTCCCGACTATTTGCTTGCACTTTTTTGTGTCAAAAAAATCTTGTGTTGAACCTGTGCTTTTATTGTTGAGGTAAGTTTTGATTAGTACTTCTCAAAGCTTGCTGTTAGTGAGAATCTCGATTTGCTGCCACTTAGTTTTCTTTTTCGCTCTGTACGTTTTCGGAAAAGGTTTTCCCCGCTTAATTCTCGCACCCCCCAACTTTGCATCGGTTTTCTGCTGAAAGAAAGTGCAAGGATTATGCGAGTGATACGGTAAATGTTCCTTCTTTATTTTCTATGTGGAGCTATTGAGACAGCACGCAGCTCACACCTGTAAGATATTTGTATTTCTTTTAATTTATCTGTTGTGACTGCGTTTTTAAACACCTGATAATGTCCTGTCTTTTTACATGCACCTCAAATGATAAGCGGCGTCTGGGTCTACATGAAACGGTGATGGGTGTCCCCTGTCACTTTCCACAGCGTTACAAGACTAGCGCCAACACGAACTTGTTTGCGAATTGCTACATGTGCAGAAGCTCCACCTCCATAGCTTTCCCTTCAGTGCCAAGAACTTGTCTATGAAAAGCGCACTCTTTTTGCAAACTGAGCCTGGGGAAAGACTGAAGCGACCTTTGTGGGCGCGGATAAAGTCCAGTCTTTTTACATGCCCTCAAATGATAGGCGGCGTCTGGGTCTACACGAAACGGTGATGGTGTGCCCCTGTCCTTTTCCACAGCGTTACAAGACTCGCGCCAACACGAACTTGTTTGCGTAGTGCTACATGTGCAGAAGCTCCACCTCCATAGCTTTCCCTTCAGTGCCAAGACCTTGTGTATGAAAAGCGCACTCTACTTGCAAACTGAGCTTGGGGAAAGACCAATGCGACCTTTGTGGGGCCCAGCAACTAACACAATTGTTCTAGTGAAAGCTGAAGGCACACGATTTTCCTCTTCAAGGGATAAGTGCGCGCGCTTGATTCATATCCTTTTGTTGAGCTTGGTAAAATAAAAAGCAAGGGTCAGGACAAAATTCTGCCCTGGGCGGAATTTTGTCTCGCAGGGTGCAACGTCTCTCTGTATGAATGTGAAGGGGGCGCACATGGTCAGGAAACCCATGATAAGGGCACCTCGTTTTTTTTTCATGTGTGGAATATTTTAAGCTAATTATAACGATGTCTGTCTGAGCGAGAAACAGCACCCTAATGGGACCAAAGGATATCGTATTTACTCACATAATCTTCACACTTTTGTAAAGATGAAAAAACCGCTTGGACCTTCCTGGCATGGTTTGTTACAATGCTAAGTTTTTCACCAGCAGACGGTTATCACATTACGTAATGTAGTGTAACTTGAAAAAATACTTGGGATATTGCTATGATTCTTCTACTGCTATTTGTGACACATCAGTATGGCTGCCAAGTTCATTAGTCTAGGTCAACAAAGGTTTCTTTCTATCGCCACCTCCTTCCTTAATCTTGTCCTTGAAGAATGTCAACCTGCTGGAAATGCTACTGTATTTCTGTATCTGTTCTGTGCTATGGGGAAAAGAAATGTACTCCTGATGCGACCTTTTATGTAAAGAAGACTTGTAAGGGTATGTCAGTTCATTCATCCTTATTGTGGTAGTGAGGTGTTGGGAGAAAGTCTTTCTGGAAGCTGCCCGTGATGATTATCCAGAACCTGACAGGGCTTGCCGGTCCCGTCTTGGTGCCCGGCGCTGCCCGCTTACGTGAGGGTTTCTGTTGTCATAGTTAATCTGAGGCATGCCTTCCCATGTAGTGCGCTGAAATCAGTGCATCGCGAAGGAGCCCGTTAGGCTAAATCACAACTCTGAAATCAAGACACTGTAATGCACTTACTTTTGGCCCAGGGTGGCCATAGCTTGAGGAAGTATTTTAGCTGTGTTTTCTGCTTGAAGAAAGTTAAGTGCTCTATATTGCGTGCAATTTCTTCCCACCGAGTGAAAGGTCCTAAAACAGTGCATCACCGACAAAGTACCATAATGCGTCGCCCTCTCTCTGCCCTTTAAATACTGATTTGGAGTATTGTTTCACGAAGCCATTTGATATTCATGTTGGGGAATCTCGCTTAGGGTACCTCTAAATAGTCGTCTGCTGTCCTTGCAGCTTGCATCTCGTCCCGGCCTGGGCAGTGTGGTCGCTGCGATGGCTACATCTTGGAGGGCAAGGAGCTTGAGTTCTACACCAAGAAGATCAAGTCCAAGAAGGGCAAATGAAGGGCTGCCCATGTGAATAAAAGGCGACATGACAACATCTGCAACCTTGATTGTGCCATCACACGCCACATGTGCGAAACTGCTTTTTTTTTTCTCTACTTCACGTAATGTTTCCTTCAGACAAGGAATGAAACAGCTTGCCGTTGTGCTCCCTACTGCACAGCAGCAGTAGAATTCAGGCGCAAGGTGTGACAGCCATAAAGTGACAAGCTCAAAAACGTAGCTCAAATATATTCTTTTCGGTTTCATCTGAATATTTGTAGCTTTGGCTTCATGAAGCCTGTGATTGCTCAAGCAGCTATCTCGGCAGGCAGCAGTGTGAATGGGTCGTAAATCCTTCAACATGCTGTGTTCTCAACACAAAGAGGCTGTGCTAAAAGCGCCTTTTCCTGTCGCAGCCCCATTGGTCGCGAGGACAGTGAAGCCATCATGTGGAGGCATCTCTTAAGAGTCGAAGTTGGATAATGGCCTCTGAGATGGCAAGCATGCAATGTGTTTCTCTCTGACCTTCCCATTCGCCGCGCTTCCTAGCAAAACGACTGAGTATCGCCTCTTGCGCCCGGCTACGCGAGAGGGCGCATTCAGTGTGGAATCGGTATTGGGGGAGTACAGAGTGACTTGGGATGGACATCGTTTGAGTGCAGGGAAGCTAGCAGCAAGTTTGAGGTGCGATTTAGAAAAATGGACAAGAACCGTTAAGCTAGGAAAGTTTTCAGCTACTTGTACATGAAGATGGCCGATACCAAATGGAGTAAGCCAACTCGAAAATTGTCAAGCAAAAATTCAGGCAACAGTAGGATACCAAGCCAAAAGGAAGCGTCTGTTAAGAAGGTGAAGGAAACAGAGGAACATGTGGAAGTTTGGAATGCTTACGAAATCGTCACTGGAAACCTACCGAACTTTCAAGCAGGAAATTGCGAAAGAAAAGATCTATAATATTCTCGGGGTAGTTCTCGGTTGTTCGAGGCCAGAACGGGAGTATTTCTAGTGTGTACTAGAAGGGGGCAGTGGAATGAACGAGGCGGCCGCGCCGCATCTCTGCTTATTTTTTGGCGGGTAACAGTACCGGCGGCGCTGTGGGTCCCATGGTACTGAAAATCTTGTGGAGCGTCTGCATTGGGAGCGCGCACGCCGTAGCCTGGGATGGCGAGTAATTGCTAGCTTTCAGCGCGTTTGATTCGTTTGAGACTTTATCAGTGGACGCATCTGCTATGCACCATGGTGCAGGAGTGAATATGCAGGCACGCCAAAATTGCGCCGATACATCCATTGTTTCAAGAGCCTGCCGACCCACACACACACAAAAGAAATCTTGTATTTGCATGGATCCGCCTAGCTTCTCACTCAAGCACCCGCTTTTTTCTGCGTTACATCATATGTGGCTACTGGAGATTTAGAAGTATCAAACCCGTTATCAAATTATATGCTTGTTTTGTCGGCAGTCTCTGTGATACGCAGAGCACACTGTCGCTCATATGAGCCTGCATGCGCTCGATTGTTTCACAAGAAGCCTGAGTATAAGTAACGTTGTTACGACATTTATATCGGTAATGACTCAGTTTTATCATGCCAGTTTTGCGGAAGATAATTACTTTCTGAAAGGCTTATTACATGTTAAACATTGAGCCTACATGCGCTCTATTGTTTCACAAGAAGCCTGAGGGCCAAACAACGAAACGTTCCTTTCCTCAGTAAGGAAGCCTTCATTTTTGTGAGGCCGGCCTTATGTCACTCTGAAAGCTTCCTCACTGAGGAGCCCTCGGTGAAGGCTTCCTTGGCGCTTCCTCAGCTTAACGTTGCTTTGGGGCTACCTTCGTGCGCTGTTAGGTCCGCTCCTTGCCCTGAACGAGCGCTTCGCCTCACAGCTAGCCCACGTGATGTTTTCGTTTTCGAGGCAACCCTCCCACCCGACCCCTGCGGGGAGACGCTAGCGTGCGTGCACGGTGCCAGGCACCATAACAGCGTTTAAAGAGGCGGGCGTTTCAGTGTTGCTAGAATGCACCACGTTTTGCGCTCAACTACGGTGGCTTTTCACATTGAGTAATCGTAGTTTGAAGAAAGCGTACACGCGTCTCTATATGAACACTTCAATTTGGAAGTGATGTGGTGACCCAACTTTTTTTTACAGAATAAACACTTGTGAGCAAAGCTTATATTCGATAATCTCGAACGCAGGAGCGCGGCAGCCATTCCTCCCGCGAGGACGGGTTAAGGGAGCTTTCAGAGTACGCTTGCTTTCCTCCGTCGGTACTTGGTTGTAAGGAAGCCTCATATAAGGAGAGGACGCGGTGAAAGGAAAGAAACGTTTCGTTGTTTGGGCCTGAGTATAAGTAACGTTGTTATGACATTTATATCGGTAATGACTCAGTTTTATCATGCCAGTTTTGCGGAAGATAATTACTTTCTGAAAGGCTTATTACATGTTAAACATTAAAGCAACACAAACATCTTAAAAAGTGTCAATGGTGTATATAGACTGTTAATCTGCGTAAATTCATTATAACCAGTTTTGATATTGTATGGACAGCTTAAAGTGTGCTGCTTTCCAAATATTCTATTGACGTAACACCATTGCAAGCCAGAAAATTTGTTATGTATTATAAGCGTAGTTGTATTGTCAAAAGTGTAGGCAGGCAGTGTTAAATCTTTTTTGAGAAATTTAACTTGTATATGTACACAGTAAACACGCAAGCACATATATATCTATCCATAAGTGCAAGCATAAGTCTCGTCACCACCCCGTTAACAGTATCCATGCAATGCCCTTGACCGCAGCTACTATTTTAGGCGGTGCATTTCTCCGACTGCGTTAGACTTGAACTAGTTTTAAGACTTCATACTGTCGAAAAAATGAAAATTACAGTGCGTATTTGTGCAGAGGCACGCTATATACAGCTTCGCGAACAGTGAACGTTTGGTGTAAAGCTACCCAGAACTTTTTTTTTGAGGGGGGAGGGGTGCAGCAGAACGACTAACTTTGGCAATGGACCTTTCCAGAAATAGGCGCGTGCCATCTAGGCTGGCCGCAAAGCATTAAGTGCCAACCACTGGCACGCGCCTGCGCGTCAAAAACGTCTAGTCGCGCCTATGGAGGAAAAGGGCGCGCAACCACTGGCACGGGTCAACCGCATTGAAGACCACGCGTCCAAGGCTGATGCACAATGTTGCTTGATCTTTTGGCTTGGAACTGTCCAAGTTCAGCACAAAACGGCACGTTCCTAACTGGAGTGGGTTTATATATTTTAGAGGATATGTGAACACATTAAAAATTTGATAGTGCTTCACCCACCACAGTTACTATTTTAGAAGTAATTGACATTCCAGGGCCCAAAGTAACTACTGCGGTATGCACCAGGAATCGGCGTCGGTGCGTGCGCCGCTCTCGCGAATGAACATGCGCGTCTAGCATACTGTACGTCTATCATAGGCGTGTGGAGAGTTCTCCTTAAGGAGGGGAGCGCCCCCTCCCTATTATGTTAATATATGGAGTTGACATTGAGCTCCCCCCCTCCTCTCTTCGGTGAATGAGGCGGCGGCTTCTCTCCTGATCAGGTGTACAAACCACTGGGTTTCTATACCTGCACTACCGAATTTATTAACAATATCTTGAATATGCTGGTACCTTCAGTATATTTACACATCATATTTATAGCATTCAACTTAATAATCTCGTCTGAAACTTCATGATCTGACAGATTTAAGTCAGTCATAAGACTACGATTGAGGCCAGAGTAGCAGACTTTCGGTTGATGTGTGTGTTAGAAATATCCTCTAATGCAACAAATCACGCCTAGTTCTCATTGATACAACAGATATTGGTCATAAGATAAGAACCAAATACTGCATAGAATGCCTTTGGGCATTTTCTATAGTCGAAATGTGCTCTAATGCAACTGTGCCTGACATTTCATGATGCGACAGACATCAGCCATAATATTGTAATTGATTGGTTGATTGATTTGTGGGGTTTAACGTCCCAAAACCACCATTTGATTATGAGAGACGCGTAGTGGAGGACTCAGGAAATTTTGACCACCTGGGGTTCTTTAACGTGCAGCCAAATCTGAGTACACGGGCCTGCAACAAATATTGCAATTGAACCGTGTATGGAAGGCTTCTGGACGTCTTTAGTCAAAGGATTCTCTAAAGCGACAAACCGCACCTAACTGTTCATGAAGTCACAGATATCAGTCATAATATTGCAACTGAACCCTATATGGAAGACTTCTGGACGTTGTCTTTAAAGGATTCTCTAAAGCGACAAACCGCACCCAACTGTTCATGAAGTCACAAATGTCGGTCATAATATTGGAATTGAACTCTTAATAGAAGGCTTTTGAACGTTGTCTGCAGCCGAAATGTTCTCCAATGCAACAACCTACACCCTACTCTTCATGATGCGACGTATTTAGGTCATGAGGCTGTAATTGTACGCTGTGCGGAGGTCTTTCGAATGATACGTGTATTGGAAATATCCTTTAATGCAAGAAACCGCACCTGGCTCCTAATGATACAACAAATACTGGTCATAAGAATGGAACCAAGCACTACGTAGAATGCCTCTGAGCATTTTTTGTAGTCAAAATATGCTCTAACGCAACTAACTTCCATAAGAGAGATATTGGTCATAGGACTGCAACTGAACCCTGTATGAAAGACTTCTAGACTTCTGCAGTTATTCTCTAAAAGGACAAACCGCATCCGACTCTTCACGAAGTTAGATATTGTTCATAATACTGGAATTGAACCCTGTATGGAAGGCAGCCAAAATGTTCTCCAGTGCAATAAAACACACCCGACGCTTCATGATGCAACAGATATTAGTGATCAGATTGGAACCGAGATTGGAACACTGTGTGGAACACTTTCGGATGGTATATTTATTTTCAAATACGGCAGCCCAATGTGAGGCTACTTCAGGAGTGGTGTACATGTCACACACCAAGAGCCGTGAAGACAAGACGGGAACAGCGGGGCAGGAAGACAAGAGCGTGTATCTTTAAAGAAGCAGTAACACACACTTCTTCGTTCCCTTTGCCCTTTTCGGCTCGCTAGGGCTTGCCGGCTCTCAACTCTAGGTGGCATTATTCCCCCTCCCATTAGAGCATCGATGCTCATACACAAGGGGATAGCAGGGCCCATAAGGGAATAAAAAGAAAGGTGGTGGTGGTGGTGGTGGTAGTGGTTAGAAGAAAGAGGAAAAAAGCACCTAATTTCTGTCTGCCTTCAGGCGACACGGCGCAGTGCCTTATAGGGGTGGGGAGAAGGAGGGATAAAAAGAATAGAAGGAAAATAGACGGCGGCTGCATTTCCGATGGAGGCGGAAATGTTGTAGGCCCGTGTGCTCAGATTTGGGTGCACGTTAAAGAACCCCAGGTGGTCTAAATTTCCGGAGCCCTCCACTACGGCGTCTCTCATAATCATATAGTGGTTTTGGGACGTTAAACCCCACATATCAATCAATCAATGAAAATAGACGGAGATGTAGACAGGCAAGCGACGGAAAAAAGGAGATAAGAAAGTGGGGATCCGGTCGAAGCAGTGCAAGGGCGGGGCACCACAATGCGAGAGCTGCACGGCGTCGGGAGACCGCGGAGGGTGGACCAGTCGGCGGGAGCTACGCTGACGTCTGAGATCGCGAGGGCACAACCGTCCAGCTTGAAATCCTGCGAGCGAATCAAAAAAAAAAAGAAAGGGAGAAAGTGCACAGGGCATATGCAGGTGCAATGAAGCGGCGTTGTGCCGTTAGTACCGTTTGGGTTGGCATCAGTAGGGCTGGTCGGAGCTGCCATGTTGTTAACGAGCAGTCCAAACTTGGGGGACTGCCCTCGGATTCTTCTGCTGGCGCGATGCACAGGAGTGATCACCAGTACGACGCTTGAGTTTTGCTATGTGGAGGGGTACGGTGCATAGATTACCCAGCACCTCCACCAGTTTGTCACGCACCAAGAGCCATGAAGACAAGACAGGGACAGCGTGGCAGAAAGACACAAGCCTGTATCTTTAAACGAAGCACTAACACACACTTCTTCGTTCTCTGCCCTTTTCGGCTCGCTAAGGCTTGCCGGCTCACAACTCTAGGTGGCGATATATACAAAATGAAAGCATTTAAACGGTAATATCACAATAAGTGTGCCAACGTAAACACACATCACTACCCCCTGAGTTTATCCCGGTAAGAAATGAGAGAAATAGAACATTATTATGATACAAGTGCCTCCAAAAAGTCACTAGTATTACGAACCAAATCAAGTAGATCATTCCAGTGTTTGATAACTTTATTTGAACGTGTTAGAGAGCACTACAAATGGCTTCTAAGCTATAATGTGATGGAAGATCAGTGCTGTGTTGAAGGTTTCTGCACTTTGCTGCTAGTTTAAATATTCTCAACATTTACAAAATGCATCTGACTTTTCTTGATGAGACGGACATTGGTTTCGAGATTGCAACCAAGCACTGTGTAGAAGGCTTTCACATGTCATCAATAGTCGTAATACACTATAATGCAATAAAGCATGCCCAACATTTTTGATGGGACAAATACCGTTCATAGGATTGCACCAGAGCACCATACAGATGCTTTGACAAGTTTTCTAACATAGCTAAACTGAATATCTTGATATTTTGAATATGCTTAAGTGCATGCATATATGTTCCAAGTTAATTTGTATACTTAAAAACTGAACAGAAATGGAGCAGTCCTTGGAAACACAAAGATGCAATGTTCAAAACCATCCAATAATATTGTCACGGGGTTGTGACGTGGCCGAAGACAGGAAACTTCGTGTTGGGATTTAACTGTTTATTTGGGCGAACCTGTGCCCGGTAAAGGGAAAGTCTAATTACAGCAGCAGTCTTGCACAGATAGCAGCCTCGGACTGATAGCGGCGAACGCAGCGTCGGCCTTCAATCAACAACTGACAAGCGGCGAAGCGCGTCCGCATTTATACTCTTGCCGTCGAATGTTCTAGCGTTATTGCTGGCGGTGGCATAGGTTCCAGAACAATCTGTACCGTTCGCACAGTGGGCGTGATCTTATCGAAATGATCTACTAAAGTCCGGAACCTTCTAGAAAACTGCAGGCGCGGTTTGCGCTGAGAATCGTGTGGTGTTTTGGGACGATAACAAAAACTTGGGAAATGGAACGTGGCAATATCTTCAGCTCATTACAGTCTGGAGGAACAGATATATACATGCACAGTTCTGAAAGGTCTCATAAGTCACATGAGGTACTTTTTTGCATTTCTTCTATACAACGTGCTGTACAGTACTAGTGCACCTTCATTCATTCTGTGCATACATGTGGTGACCTTCTCTTCCTACTATCGTGTCATCGTGCAGCTGATTTCAAATCGGGTGCTTCTCCAAGGTTTTCATTTATCTGTCCAGCTGTAAACAAAACGCGTGTTATAGTAAACTGTAAAACGACGAAGAAGCGCCATTGTATGCCTATAGCTATGGGTATCAGAATGAACTATAAATTGAGAATGTGTGTGCTGGAATGCCTCCAAACAACGTATGTGCTACTGAGCGTTGCAGAGAAGCAGAACAAGCGAAAAGAGAAATGGCAGGCAATACCAGCAGCACTTAATCATGCAACTTTCTTTTTCGATCACCACCGCAATGTACACTCGAGTATCTATCTTGTACGTGAATGGAAATGAGACCGCTGACAGCTGAATGTGCCAGCGTCGGTGGTACCCGACACGAAGTCACCTCACACTGCTACCAACCAGCGCACGCTTGTTATTAGCTTGGAAACATACGAAAACGATTTGCACCGAAGCCAAGAATGTTTCAGCGTCGTACAATCTGCGAATGCACTTCTATAGTACATAAGTTTTCACATCACCAAAATGTGTTGGCTAGTGCGAGGCTCGCTTTCAGCGATGAAAATACCGATGTTGAAAACAAACACAGTGCAGATAAAAACTCCTGTGCATGCACTACGCGATGTTTCGGGCGTCGTATATGGTGTCTATGTTGCGACGGAAACTACCGTAGATTTTTTTCAGCCGATGTTCCTCGCATGTGCTGGTTCATACGAACTAGGCGGTAGAGGCCTACGCTGGATGCAGATGACACCGCTCTGAATTGCCTCCGCTATAGGCGAGGGCTCACGCTCAAAGCTTCGAACCTCCGAAGTCTGTTTTGGTAAGCCGTAGCGCCGGCGGAGTGTCGTCTGCTCGCGGAATCATTGGCTCACCTAGGTTGTCGCAGCACGTGGCCGTATGAACACATCTTTGCGGGAATATCGGGCGTGATAATCGTGCTTCAATCTGCACTCATAGAAGAGGCACAAGGCATAGCAACATAAAGTCAGCAAACTTATGAAAGACCCGGGAAAATCCTAACGTACCCGCGAGCGAGCCCATAGAATTGGAAACATTACTCGGCTTTTGCGGCGAGCCAGTTCGCTTCGTTCGTCATATTTCCATGTAGCGGAAGCCTTTCTCTTTTGTTATATTTTCAGCATGGCCGTACAGCTTCACTATTAGTACTTAATGTTAAGCACTATCACTCGTGATATACTTTTCTGTGATACGCGCTGTAAGACCGTGGCACTTGGCGCGTGATAATGTCGAAATCTGACCCCTATAAATTGGTTTGAGCCCCACTATGCTGGTGGATTAGAATTCTAATTGCCTGTTTCGAATGTTGTGCCCGAGAAACTTTGCACTTAAAACTCCGAGAGTATACTAAAGACCAGTTACTAACACGCCCATAGAGCGGACATGAAGTGAGTACTGTCGTGTGCGGAGATTACTTAGTTACAGTGCAGTGTCGCACTTAATAAAGCAAGAATATTCTGCACATTTGACTTCGCAGTATTTTTTTGTGAAGCAGCGTAAAACATGATGTCTCTGTGTCGTTCCTGTTAAGAACTTAAAAATTTATGACCTCACTGCGCAAAGGGAAGAAATATATAGCGGAATGGGCGTTAGTGTGCACAATTTACACATTATTCTATTTTACTGCTTGAGCTCCCGTGATCCCTTGTATCATTACAGTTTATGATTATGTTAATATAGTAAATTGTCCTTTCGATGAAGATGGCTCTCCAAGCCGCAGAAAACATACCGCCGTTGCTGTCACCTTTGCCAAAACGGCCATGAACAGAACACCTGAAGGACTCGCCTCAGGCGTACTCAAAAGCGAAAATTCCACAGAATAGAGCATTCTCATAGCAGTAATAAGCACTCTGTGCCTGGGCACAGTATATTTAAGCCAGAAAACGTTGATAAGTAATGCTGTTTAAGGCTGCATATGGTGAGACTCTGACTTTAAAGGGTAACTCCGGTTCAAGGTAATGGTGTTTCCATGTTCCAGAGACACTTTTGTCACAAGCCCAATAGCTGAAATGCTCAGGATATTTGAAAACAATTTATAGTTAGCAAAAAAATGCAATATCAAAACCAAAACCCAACCGGGCACCCTGTCTGCGTATGACGTGCTCTTTGGTAAGAGCCGAAGGCCGTGTACTGGTTCTGCCGGCGCGGAGTATGAAAACTGTGAAAGCCAGACCAAAGAAGCGCTGGTCAGACGCCACAGAGGAAGGAAGAAAGCTTTCCTGTGCTATACCCGTGCCAAACCACCACCACCGAGAACTGTTGGTGGTGGCCAAACGCCGCTATTGTCGCCTTGTGGCTAGCACAATAAACTCTGTAGCGGCCAAAGTAGCGATGCCATCGGCTGCATCACTTCCGCTTATGTGCCAAACATGGCGTCGCACTGACAGTGTTGCCAATAATTCTGGCAATCGAGGTGAGCTTTTCGAGGCAATTTTTAAAATTCGTTTGCAAAGAATCAGCGTATCTTTCAAGCCTGTAATTTGACATAAATGACGGAAATGTGCAAAGCAACGTACCCAGTCATTTTCATTGAAATACATTAACCTCGCAAAATCGCCGGAGTTTGCCTTTAAAAGCAATGGTGGAAGCTTCATTCAGTGTGGGAAATGTATAGAATACTGCAGCAACGCTTACATCAATTGACATCGGCTGCGAGTATCGCTTTTTTGTATCCGTAATAAGGAAACTACAACTAGCACTCCTTGTCTTGGCACCCCCCCCCCCCCTCCAAATAAAATACCTTGGTGCGCGAAGCCACAATAGGGGAGGCCTCTAGTTTTATGGTGAATAACAAGTAGATTCAATTGAAGACAATCAAGCAGTAAACAGCAAAATAAACACTAAGTAAGGCTGACATAAAAAAACCTTGCAGTGGTTTTATAGATTTACCCAAGACGACTTGAAGGCGAAAGCCGTCTTTTTTATTCAGTCGATTTATTCGTGCTTCTCCTACCCATCTGAAGGTTTTCTGCACCTCAAGTGGCTTCGCACTGGTTCTATGAGTGGAGGCATTCCAAACATTTAGTACCTCACCTGTTTTCTCTCGGTCTCCGTGATTGGTGGGCCGAACACACAGGCAGTGCAAAGCGACGATGTCATGTGATGACGTGATAATTAGATCATCATGATGACTTTACACATTAAGAGTAAGGTCCAGAACATTACAGAATGTGTAAGGTGTGTGACCGTACACATTCTGTCGTCCGTGATGTCACGATGGCGTTCTATGGTGATGTGATAATTTTCGCGTCGTTCTTGTTGACGACACCGCGCGACATGCCATAGCCACCGACGGTGCCTCGTCAAACGTTAAACTTGACTGTTTACGTCCCACATCGATGACGTCGAGTGATCCGAAAAATCATCGCTTGGTGACAAGATATATGGCGTCAGACACCGCAGAAAATTGTGACATCAATAAAACGTCACGTAACTTCGCGTAATCATATCATCGCGTGGTGTCCGAGATTGTTCAAGGAGGTCTGATCATGGAGGCGATGTGAAACCTCAAGTGCAGCAATTTTTCGTAGGGTGGTGGGGATGGAGGTCGGCGTGGGCCTCGGCAGGGGTTGCAAAAGGGGCACTTACCCTACTCAAGGCACGCCAGCTCTTGCCCACGCCCAAGCTACACCAGTGCTCTCCACCAGCCGTAATGCAAGGCTGGTTCGCACTCATGGTATCAACCTGTTGGCACTCATGGACTGACGGGGCAAACTCTGCACATCGGCTGACAATAAAAAGGAGATGGTGTTCACCTTCGTGTCCTCTTAGGTGAATGCGCAAGGGACCCTGTGATTCCTTAATGAGGCGTCTAATGATGTATTCTCTATAATTTCACGTATTACGCTTCAACGGTAAAACCCCAGCTCTGTAATCACAGTGAATGAGAACTGAAATATCTCGACAAAGGTCCAACTTAGCTGCAGCATCCCAAAAATTTAAGTCCCGAAGGAGCACTCAGCATTGAAACGAAACGTCCGATGTCTTTCGCGTCTTATAACACCCACGAATAGAGCAGGTTTGTCCGCCGCTTTTCTTCTGCTTCGGCATGTTATGTGATGATTCTGGCTATTTGTGGCGAGCACTACAACCAAGTTGACGAGCATCAAAGTCTGAGCACCCAGATGTAGACGTTTCTTCACGAGAGCAGCACCTTACGCCAGCCAAAATCACTCACGCAACGCGATGAAAGCACACGAAAACGGGAAAGCGTCGTCTGCCCACCCGGCGCTCCGCTTTCCCATAATGCTTCAGCCCTGATCCCCTAGTGGAAGGCGCGGCGCTGCGATTTCTGGAAAGGTCCATTGGTGGTCACTGTAAATGCGTGTAAATATTTTAGTATATCCTGAAAAGTTAAATTACGAAAAAATTTTGTGGTGAAGGGGGTTCAATTCCCTTCCTCTACCCTCTCTACTTATGGCCTCCTGGCTCTGCGAGCGTTCGAAACGGTATTCTTAAAAGCGAAGCATTTCTTGGCAAACTTCGGCAATTTTGAGCATGCCTATCTATCTATCTATCTATCTATCTATCTATCTATCTATCTATCTATCTATCTATCTATCTATCTATCTATCTATCTATCTATCTATGACTTTTAGCTTTCCTGGCCGTTTCGATAATGGTATCGACACCAAACTTGGTATGGCATAACATGACTGTATGAAGAACATATTTCACTGGTCATAACATGAAAATCATCACATGTATGTCACGAATGTCATGATTTACATTTCATAGTCCTGCAGCTCTTGCTGTGGTTTCGTTCACATGGCATGTTCCAAAACTGGTATGGTATTGCATAATTGCATGGCGAACACAAGCGACAGGCCCTAACATTAAAATCATGAAATGCGTGTCATGTAAGAACATGACTACATGCCATGCTCATAATGCGTTCGCGGCCGTTTCGTTAGCTTCGCATATAGCCAATTTGGTATTACAGTTCGTGAATTGATGACGAAGGTATGTGGCTGGTGCAAACATGATAGTCATGAGATGCCTGTCATGTAACAACATGACTACATGCTACGCTCATGATGCGCTCGCGGCCGTTTCGCTAGCTTCACGTATACCAAACTCGGTATTACGTGACGCGAATGGACTACATATGATTGCTTTGTGGGATTTAACGTCCCAAAACCACCATTTGATTGTGAGAGACGCCGCAGTGGAGGACTCCGGAAATTTTGACCACCTGGGGTTCTTTAATGTGCACTCAAATCCGAGTACACGGGCCTACAACATTTCCACCTCCATCGGAAATGCAGCCACCACGGCCGGGATTTCGTCAGCAGCCGAGTACCTTAGCCACTAGACCACCGTGGTGGGGCAATGGACGACATAGGTAAATGACACATCCAAACATGATAATCACACGCATTCACGACATGCGTGTCGTGTAATAACATGAATGCATGCTACACTGATGTTGCGCTCGCGGCCGTTTCACTAGCATTACATATGTCATATTTGGTATTACGTGGCGCCAGTGGATGATCTCATGACACGCATCATGAGATGCGTGTCATGTGAGAACATGACTACATGCCACAGTCAATGCGCCAATACAATTCGACATGACGCGGTGCGCGCACTCGCCGGCGTTGATTTCTTCGCGTCACGCCGGCGTTGCCACGCCAGGCGCCGGTGCTGCCATATACTCGCAGGTGCGCGTCGCGCTGCATTGCCTTGACGCATGCGCGTTTCAGGGCGTCCCGCGTCCCTCTGTCACGAAAATAGGGAGACGTAGTATCTACTGGGCAACGCATCGGCGCGGAATGCAGCATGCCGCATTTCGTGCCGGTTGCCCTGGCATCCGGTCGCGCCTGGCATGATGCCGGTCGCGCCTGGCATCAGACTATGGAGTGCTCTCGTTTTGCTAACGTAGCGTCGCTGTGCGCAGCGTGCGTGCGCGTCAACGCTATATTGTAGTATGTTGGGCCCTTCATGATGCGCTCGCGGCCGTTTTGCTAGCTCCACATATACCAAATTACGTGTTACGTGACGTCCATGTATGACGAAATAGATGCGTGGTGCTAACATGATAATCCTGACACGCTTGTCATGTAAGAACAAGACAACATACCGCGCTCGCAGCGTGCTCGCGGCTGTTTCGCTAGCTCCACATATACTAAATTTGGTATCACGTGACGTGAATAGATTTAGAATGTAAACGACACATTCAAATATGATAATCACGACACGGAAGTCGTGTAACTCCACTTCGTACCGTTGTGCTGAATTTAAAGTGACATATCAACATTTTTAGCCGTGCTTAGCATATCATCGATTCCCACTGTACGTGGGATCTGCCAATTTTTTAAACCTCATAGCTTTCCGAGCACAGCTAACTTCCAATAAACCGACTCAGTTATTATGAATATTGTAGACGGCTAACCAACGAAAAAAATAGTTAAAAGACAGAAGAAATCAGTATGATGCACGCCCTTTCAAAACTATTTTTGATCTCTCACAAAGGCTTTTATGGAGCTCAAATTCAGTAGATTGGCGCGTCATACTTCAAGGGCTATGGCATCATGTGCTAGACATAAATGATGGGCAGGTAGGAAGAAATCTGCATCAAGAAAGCGCCACCGAGAAGCCGACGCGCATAGCAGTTCCTGCACGAAGCGCGGGGCTCTTTCAGTACTTTTCGACTGCAGCGCCGCCGCTACGGGCAACCCGGAAGGTACCAGGCGGCGAGGCGTGGTCACGCCACTCAACACTTCTAGTATACAAGTATAGAGGACCAAGACCTACCGAGCCAAATACTAAGGCACAGACACTGTATGTAGTGCGTGTGGAGAGGAGGAGGAAACGGCTAAACATTGATAATGTTCTGTCAAGGGCTCGGCTTTATAGTCCAAGATAATGACGCGGAATATTTCAAACGACTGCAGTGGGCACGTCAGCTGGCCGCCTGTAACAGCCATGACCAACCCTTTGGTTTTCTTTATGCAGTTGCTTCTGGCACGGGCGACATGCACGGCCGATGCATAAAACAAGCTAGTGGATTCCGTCGGCGCTGCGCCGATCTATCTCGGCGACTGCGCAGAAGAGGCATCGTTTGTTCTCAACTCTTGGACGCCACCACCGTCATCGACTGTAGAAAACAGATTGAAGATGGAGCTCGGAGGCGAGGAAGAAGAAGTAGCCAGGGGCACGCTCTGCATAGTTTTTTATTTCCTTTTCTGTCAACAATAAACCGAAGACGTATCTGTTGTGTTCTGGGTTGTCGGTTTCTGTTTCGGAATGACATGTGAGGATGCCAGGGGGTGCCGCTCTGGCATCCATGATTTCAAGGCGACTGTAAAATAAAAGGAGTGTGCGTTGGGTAACCGTGGAGTGTGGTTGTCGTTCTTCTCTTCGGCGCTTCGCACTAACCCGCGTGTTCGGGCTGGTCGGCGTCCCCGCCGGCCGCGTTCGTCTCCGTCGGCCGTCTTCTTCTTCTGCTTCGTCGGGACGAGCCAGCCCCCAACACAGCAATGGAGACGAGGATGGGATAGAAACCATTTCGTTCTTCGTGTTCGTCTTTTTCTTGCTTCTAACGGACCTACCCTGCTAGCCCTAGACGCTCTTTGTTCCCAGCAAGGTGGCTGCTGCGTGCTGCGTCGCTTCATTTCTTCTTCATTCAGCTACGCCGCCCTGTCTTCTTCTTCAAACAGTTTACTGGCGTCATTTTCTTCTCGTCTGCACCTCTCCATTCTTCTTGCTTGAAATGGCGTCTCCTATTCCACCTCCCCTATTTCTTCCTTCGCCCGGAGACCCGCCACTTCCGTAGGCTGACTGGAAATTGGTGTTTCAGGCCTACGCAGACGCGGCCGGGGAGGACGCAGCAAGCCCGAGCATCGCAGGGCCCTGCTGCTCAAGGCGTTGGGCCCTGCCGGGTTAAAGCCCTTCTATACTTTGGACGCCACCAACGCGTCGCCGACGCCAGCGTCGGGCGATGCCTTCAAGAAAGCTGTTGCTCTTTTCGATGAGCATTTTAAAAATGTCTCGTGCGATTATCTCGCACGCGTAAAATTTCAAGAAAGGCGACAATTGTCTGGCGAGCCAGTCGCCGAGTTCATTACTTCTCTTCGAACGCTCGCCGCGTCGTACGGCTTCAGCGCGCTCGAGGACGATATGATCCGCCATCAGCTTTTCACCGGGGTAGCCTCGCAAAACGTCCGCTGCCGCATGCTTCAAAAAGGCTCCTCGATTTCATTATCCGAAGCCCTCTTGATTGCGCGAGAGGACGAGCATATTCGCTCCCAGTTGGAGCAATTCGCTCCGCATTCAGTGCAGCAACTTTCTGCTGCGGGGGGCCAAGGCGGCGGCTCTTTGTTTCACGGGACGCGTCAACATGGTGGCCCTTCATCTTCGTCTCGGCGTGGCGGCCAACATGGACGCCCGCCTGCACAGTCCTTCCGTGGCGGCCAACATGGCGGCCTCTCTGCGTCGCGGGGGCGAGGAAGCCGGCAATATGGCAACCCCATTCCGCCAAATTCTGGTTTTCAGGAACAGCACCGAGCTCCTAACTCGCGTTCGCAATTTTCTTCTCCAAGCGCAACCGCGCATTGCTTTCGTTGCGGATCGGCTCGGCATTTAGCCAATTTTGCGTAGTGTCCCGCAAGAAACCGCACTTGTCTTGCGTGCGGAAAAATCGGACATTTTCAGTCCGTATGCAATTCTCGTCCAGCAAATGTTCCTGAACCAGTTTCTTCGTCCGCTCCTTCGAGCACTGCACAGACCAATATGGTCACTGTTTTAAATGTGGATGGCCTCTACACTACGTCCGAGCCCAGCATCATAGCTTCAGTGGGCCATGTGCCCTTGTCATTTCTCGTGGACACTGGTGCCTCAGTCTCTTTAATCAGTTCCGCTGACTTTCATAGTCATTTTTCCAACATTCGGATTTTGCCTTCACACGTCGTTTTACATACATATTCCAAGGAAACGATTGATAATTTAGGTCATTTTACAGCTCAGGTCTCCTATCGCAGTCGCACTGCTTCCATTACTTTTTATGTAACTGCCAATGGCAGCTCGCTTTTGGGACGTGATGCCATCAGGGCTTGGTACATCAACATCGTCGGTGCGTCTATGACGTGCGCTCAAGTCGACGTCCAAGATGATCTTCCGGCCAACGCGCCTTCTGAATTCCACCACCTGTTCACCCGTGAACTGGGTTGTGTGCGCGGTTTTGTGCATAAAGTGATGCGTCGACCAGGTGTGTGCCCTGTGCGTGCCAAGCTGCGCCACATTCCTCTTCTCCGTGAGCAAGTCTCTGCGGAACTGTCTCGCCTTCAAGCCAGCGGAATCATCGAGCCTGTCTCTGCTTCCGATTGGGTTTTTCCACTGGTCGTCGTCAAGAAAAAAGATGGATCCCTTCGACTATGCGTCGACTTACGAGAACCGAACAAGGCGATCGTCGTAGACGGTTTTCCACTTCCTCACACTGAAGATCTGCTTCATCAGCTCTCCGGAGTGGTATGTTTCTCCAAGCTGGACCTCGCGTCCGCTTATCACCAAGTTGAACTTTCTGAGTGCAATAGAGACTTAACCACATTTGTATCGCACGAAGGCTTGTTTCGGTTTGGCCGCGTGTGTTTCGGGCTTGCATCTGCCCCTGCAGTGTTTCAGAAAATGATGTCAATTATTCTTAAGGGTTGTAATGTCGCCCTTTGTTACTTGGATGACATTTTGGTGCGGGGACGTACTCGTGAAGAGCACGATGCTAACTGGCATACTGTTCTCGACCGCATCAGTGAATGTGGTATGAAACTTAATAACAAGTGCATTTTTTGTGAATGAGTTACAATTTCTAGGACATAATGTCAGTTACCGCGGCTTGACACCTGTTGAATCTAAAGTTCAGGCCATTGTCAATGCTTCATGGCCTACTGATGCCAAAACCTTGCAATCTTTTTTAGGTCTTGTTGGTTATTATGCCAAGATTGTTCCTCACTATACTGATGTTGTTGAACCACTGCGTACTCTACTTCGTCAAGCACAGCCTTTTAACTGGTCAGCTGAAGCTGAGCAGAGCTTCATTCGAGTCAAGTCAATACTGGCCTCAAAACCAGCTGTTAGTATTTTCAATGAGAAGCTTCCCATCGTCATCACGACGGATGCGTCCGATGTTGGAATGGGAGCACTGTTTAGACAACTCAGAGGTGATCAGCTGATCACTATCGCTTTTGCATCTCGTACATTGACCCCTGCTGAACGCAGATATTCAGTAGGAGAGCGTGAAGCTCTCGCGTGTCTTTTTGCCTGTGAGAAATGGCATGTTTACTTGTGGGGCCGGCACTTCACATTACCTACAGATCACCAAGCACTAGTTGCTCTTCTTTCTGAAGGATCCGAAGGCCGCCGCCCCATTCGCATTTCCTGTTGGTGTGCCAAACTCATGTATTATAATTTCACTGTTCAATATTGTAAAAGTTCTAATAACGTGGTTGCTGATGCACTGTCGTGCTTTCCTCTTCAGATACCGGTTACTGAAGAGCGGGATGAGGAAGTTGTTTCATTAGTTACTTCCTGCATTACAAAAGCTGAGCTTCAGGCAGCTACAGCTGCAGATTCCACTTTGTCTCAAGTCCTCAAATATTTACGTGAGGGATGGCCTTCTGAATGTGCTCTTGCATCTGAATTCTTGCCTTACTTCGCAGTCCGACAGGAACTGTCTTGTGTCGAGGACTTGCTTTTTCGCGATGAACGCGTGATTCCCCCTGCTTCTTTCCGTAACAAGCTAATACAGCTTGCCCATGAGGCCCATCCAGGCATTGTCCGCACCAAATAGAATCTCCGAGACAGGTACTGGTGGCCAGCCTTAGACAAGCAGATCGAGCACGCAGTTTACAACTGTCATATATGTCAGGCAGCTGACAAGTCTGCCAAACCTGCATTTTCTCAGGCCACTGGACTGGCTGCATTTTGCAGCCAGTCCAGTGGCCTGATCTGCCTTGGCAGAAACTCGGCATGGACATCATCGGTCTTTTGCATAATGTTCCGCAAAATGCCCGGTTCATTGTTTCTCTCATCGACTAACATTCCAAATGGCCAGAACTTTGTTTCACACATACGGTTACTTCTGAGGCCATCATTGAGTTTCTGTCTTCAATCTTCATCCGGGAAGGTTTTCCTGATGCCATAGTTATGGACAATGGTCCACAGTTTCAGTCCCAACATTTCGAGCCTTTCTTTCACAACGAGGAATTCAGCACTTGAGGTCATCAGTTTTCTATCCCCAATCAAATGGGCAAATCGAGCGCTTTAATCGCGTTCTGAAGGAACATATCCAGATCGCCCAATTAGAGCACCGTCCCATCAAGCAAGTCTTGACTGAATGTTTAGCTTCGTACAGCTTCACACCACAAGGCACCACTGGAGTGTCTCCTGCTCAACTTCTCCACGGTAGGCAACCGCGAGTTGCTCTCGACATAGTCTCTTTGCCTCGTAACATAGCAGTGTCTTCTCCTGATCAAATATGTACCAGCGTTTTTTCTCATCAACAAGCAATGAAAAAGTATTTCGACACCCGTCGAGATGCAAAGCAGTCCAAAGTTCGCACTGGCGATCTAGTGAAGGTTCGTGTGCCAGGCAAGCGCCCCAAGTATCGGGGTCCTTACAAAGCCTTGGGCCAGGTTAGCTCCACTTCCTTTCGCTTAAGTGATGGTAACATCTGGAATGCTTCGCGCCTTGTTATTTTTCATACAGATTCGCCTTCAACACCTAAAAGTCTTCCCCATCACGTTCCGTCCACGCCTTTCAACTATGCATCAGACTGTTGCATGTGGCCTCCATGTACAGGCATTTCTTCTTCAAGGGGGGAGGAGTTACCAGTCAGTGTTGCTGGTTCAAGTACACCAAGTCTTACGGTTCATTTCGAACCTTCAAATACGGCTGAGACCGTTGAACCGGACTCCGGTCCACAAAGTTCTTTCGAAGCTCGTGCTGCGAGCTCTGATGAGACCGCGAATTTTAACGCTCGTTCAGAGCCTTCACAATCTTCTACTGCTCTTGATGTGTCACATCAGAGCACAAGTGACCAAGGTGCAGAGATACTTGATTCTACACCAAAAAGGGCCCGCCCTAAGCGGAAGCGGCAGAAGCCGCGTCGGTTCGAGGACTACATGATGTAGAACTCTTGTTCATTACTGTTTGTGAACATTATTGTTCTGTGAAAAGGTCCAATGCCTCCAACTCAATATTGTACTGAGTTGTGTACATTTTTTCAGTGCATTTTCAGGACTTCCATTGTACATTTTTTCTGTGCATTTTCAGGAATCATAATGTGTGAGTTCGGTGTGCCGTGCTCTGAATTTTCATGTGTTCTAACGTACATACCTTGTATAATACGTTGGTAGCAATCATGTATAAATATTGCCACGTTCCATTTCCCAAGTTTTTGTTATCGTCCCAAAACACCACACGATTCTCAGCGCAAACCGCGCCTGCAGTTTTCGAGAAGGTTCCGGACTGTAGTAGATCATTTCGGTAAGATCACGCCCACTGTGCGAACGGTGCAGATTCTTCTGGAACCTACGCCACCGCCAGCGATAACGCTAGAACATTCGACGGCAAGAGTATAAATGCCGACGCGCTTCGCCGCTTGTCAGTTGTTGATCGAAGGCCGACGCTCCGTTCGCCGCTATCAGTCCGAGACTGCTATCTGTGCAAAACTGCTGCTGTAATTGAATTTTCCGTTAACCGTGCACAGGTACGCCCAAATAAACAGTTAAATACCAACACGAAGTCTTCTGTCTTCGGCCACGTCACGACACCGTGACATCTGGTGGAGGTGCTGTTTCTTCCATGTACCGAACGCCTCCGTGAAGCCGTGAACCCAGCCCACGTCACGGAGAAAACACCGACGCCAACCAAGAGCAGCGAAAAAGCCGCCGACATCAAGGTCTCCCACCGGAGTACGGTCTTCTACAAGACAAGGCGCGGAAGACCAAGGCCATGACTTCGACGGCAGCGACAATGACAACCGGAGCGTGCAAGCCTGCGATCGTCATTCATCAACCCAGGGAACCACCAACGTTCCATGGGTCATCGTTTGAAGACCCGCAACTTGGCTAGAAACATACGACCGCGTGGCCGCCCTCAACCACTGGGACAACGAAGAAAAGCTCCGTCGTGTGTACTTCTACCTGGAAGACACCGCAAAGACCTGGCTAGAGAATCGGGAGTGCACGCTCCGAACGTGGGATGTCTTCTGCGAAGCATTTCTGCAAACGTTCGCGAGCGTCACTCGCAAAGAGAGGGCCGCTGCTCTACTCGAGACCCGGGTTCAGCTACCAAATGAAAAGGTTGGAATTTTCACAGAGGAGATGACCCGCCTATTCCGTCACGCTGACCCAGACATGCCCGAGGAGAAGAAAGTTCGTTTCCTCATGCGAGGGGTCAAACAGGAGCTCTTCGCGGGACTAATGAGGAATCCACCGAACACCGTCCAAGAATTTGTATCCGAGGCGACCACCATCGAAAAAATCCTGGACATGTGCACCAGACAGTATAATCGTCGCTTGACTCCAGAATGCGCTGCTGCTCAAGCCAGTGACTCCGAAGACCTGCGTGAAACGATCCGAGCGATCGTGCGGGAAGAGCTGCGCAAACTGTTGCCTTCGGCGCAGCCTCAAGTGGATTCGATCGCTGACATTGTGCGAGAAGAGGTCCAGCAATCGCTTCGAATTCCCCAAACTCCGCTGCCCGAGCCAGAAATTATGAGCTACGCCGCTGCAGTGCACCACAACGCTCCTCCCCGTCCATGCCAAAACGCCGCCCTGTCGCACTTCCGTCGCCAGACGCCACCGCCGCCACCACCCCCACCGACGTCCTACTGTTCCCCAGCGGGCCAGCGAAGTGCGCCGAGGAAAACGGACGTTTGGCGTGCACCTGACAACCGCCCGCTCTGCTACCACTGCGGCGAGGCCGGGCACACATACCGCCGTTGCCAGTACCGACAGATGGGACTGCGTGGCTTCGCCGTCAATGCACCGCGTCCGCAGCCGGGAGATCGACCACGTGACATTGCCGACTACCTGGCAGGAACTCAATGGGCACCACGAAGTCCTTCCCGTTCGCCGTCGCCCAGCCGCCGCATATCACCGCACCCCCGGCAGTACTCTGGCCCAACGCGGGGCCGGTCTCCTAGCCCGTATCCGGGAAACTAAGGGCAGCAACTGATGGAGGTGCGGTTGCTGTGCGACGAACTACCGAAGATCCTCCGACGACGACGCCGCCGCGACGGAGCTTTCCGAATAGAATGCCAACCAGGCAAAGCCCTGACGACAAAAGCTCACTTACCGAAGGTGGCCGGACGACGCAACATGGAAGCAGCGGAACAAGCCGACGCAGCCGTGACTCGACGCCACGCCCTAACTGTAATGCGAGACGGCGAACTAGCGACCTCGACGTTCTTATCGACGGCCACAGTGTGACTGCTCTCGTCGATACTGGAGCTGACTATTCTGTCATCAGTGGGTTGTTCGCCGCGAAGTTAAAGAAAGTAAGGACAGCTTGGAAAGGCCCTGAAATCCGCACAGCCGGAGGTCATCTCGTGACGCCTGCAGAAATCTACACAGAGAGAGTCACCATTAACGGCCGTATTTATCCTACAGACTTCGTAGTCCTACAGCGTTGCTCGAGAGATGTCATCCTTGGTATGGACTTCTTATGCCTCCATGGACCTGTCGTCAACCTAAAAACAAAGTCGATAACGTTATCCACAGAAGAAGCACTACCGCCGCGCACGCCGTCAGGACACCATGCCTTGAATGTGCTGGAAGAACAAGTCACCATTCCGCCTCGCTCAAGCGTCATTATTTCAGTCGGTGCTCCTAAATCTCCTGATTTGGAAGGCGTCGTTGAAGGTAGTCAGCATCTGTTGGTCACCCGAAATATTTGCGTCGCGAGAGGAATTGCAGAGCTGCGGGGAGGCAAAGCAACGGTTATGCTCACGAATTTCAGCAATGAGTACAAACATGTGAACAAAGGAACAACGGTCTCATACATCGAAGAAATTGTCGAAGCCACTAGTGCTTTCGCCCTCGCCGATTCTGCGGAACCTGCTCAGAAGAACCAAGCCCCTCCCATAGCTTTCGACGTCAATTCCAGACTTCCAAACGATAAGCAAGAACAGCTCAATACCCTGGTCTTGCAATACGAAGATTGCTTTTCGTCGTCATCGAAAATTCGGCAGACCCCAATCACGAAACATCGCACCATAACCGAAGAAAATGCCAGACCACTCCGTCAGAGTCCGTACAGGGTTTCGACGCGAGAACGTGAGGCCATGAAGAGAAAAGTTGATGAAATGCTGCGGGATGAAATTATCCAGCCGTCCAGGAGTCCATGGACATACCCCGTGGTGTTAGTGAAGAAAAAGGATGGGACCCTACGTTTCTGCGTCGATTATCGCCGCTTGAACAAAATCACAAGAAAGGACGTGTATCCTCTCCCACGAATAGACGACGCACTTGATTGCTCCATAACGCCAAGTACTTTTCATCAATGGACCTCAAGACTGGCTATTGGCAAATCGAAGTCGACGAAAGAGACCGAGAGAAGACGGCGTTTATAACACCGGACGGCCTCTTCGAGTTTAAGGTGATGCCCTTCGGCCTTTGCTCAGCGCCTGCAACTTTTTAACGCGTTATGGATACAGTACTGGCAGGATTGAAGTGGCAGACTTGCCTTGTGTACTTGGACGACGTCGTCGTGTTTTCCTCGAGTTTCGACGAGCATCTTCGGCGCCTTGAAGCTGTACTTCAAGCCATCAAGACGTCCGGGCTCACACTGAAGCCAGAAAAGTGCAGATTTGCGTATGAGGAGCTCTTGTTTCTGGGGCACGTTATCAGCAAGTCTGGAGTTCGTCCCGATCCACGGAAAACAGCCGCCATTGCCGACTTCCCGCCGCCCACTGACAAGAAGGCCGTGCGCCGATTTCTGGGCCTGTGCGCCTATTATAGGCGGTTCGTGAAAAACTTCGCCCGCATCGCCGATCCTCTCACTAACCTTACCAAGGCTGACGTGGAGTTCAAGTGGGAAACGCCACAGGAACACGCTTTCCAGGAGCTTAAACATCGCCTCCAGACGTTTCCGTTACTTGCCCATTTCGACGAATTCGCCGAGACAGAAATTGGCGTCGTTCTTGTGCAGAGGGCTGACGGACTTGAAAGGCTTATTTGTTACGCCAGCCGATCGCTATCCAAAGCAGAAGCAAATTATTCCACAACAGAAAAGGAGTGCCTCGCCATCATCTGGGCTACGTCGAAATTTCGCCCCTACCTCTACGGCAGGCCCTACAAAGTTGTGAGCGACCACCACGCCTTGTGTTGGCTAGCCACCTTGAAAGACCCTTCAGGTCGCCTCGCACGATGGAGCCTGAGACTTCAAGAATATGACATTACTGCCATTTACAATTCCGGCAAAAAACACTCCGACGCCGACTGTCTCTCTCGTGCGCCTGTCGACCAACCGCTACCCGACGACCCGGATGACGACTACTTTTTGGGAACGATAACTACTGACGACTTCGCTGAACGACAGCGGGCCGACCCGGAACTTAAGGCCCTAATAGAATACCTCGAAGGCTGGACCGCCGAAGTCCCGAAGGTATTCAAGCGCGCACTTGCGTCGTTCTTTCTACGAAACGGCCTTCTACAAAAGAAAAACTTTTCACCGCTTCGAGCTAAGTACTTCCTTGTGGTGCCTTCAGCTCTGCGACCAGAACTCCTGCAGGCCCTGCACGACGATCCGACGGCAGGGCACCTCGGTGTTTCTCGCACGCTCGCGAGGATACAAGAAAGGTACTACTGGCCACGTCTTGCCACCGACGTCACTCGTTATGTGAGGACATGCCGGGACTGTCAGCGACGCAAGACACCGCCGACAAGGCCAGCGGGACTTCTGCAGCCAATTGATCCACCTTGCCGACCTTTCCAGCAGATTGGTATGGACCTACTGGGGCCGTTCCCGACGTCGGCTTTCGGAAACAAGCGGATCGTGGTAGCTACCGACTACTTCACCCGCTACGCTGAGACAAAAGCCCTGCCAAAAGGCAGTGCATCCGAGGTAGCTAAGTTCTTCGTCGAAAATATCGTCCTACGTCACGGCGCCCCGGAGGTCCTTATCACCGACAGAGGAACGGCATTCACTGCCGACTTAACTCAAGCGATCTTGGCATACAGCCAAACAAACCACCGCCGGACGACAGCGTACCACCCACAGACCAACGGCCTCACCGAGCGGCTTAACATGACGATCGCCGACATGCTGTCAATGTACGTCGATGTCGAACACAAGACGTGGGACGCCATTCTTCCGTATGTGACCTTCGCATACAACACGGCGGTGCAGGAGACGACGCAGATATCTCCATACAAATTGGTCTACGGAAGGAGCCCGGCAGTGACGCTCGATGCCATGTTACCCAACGTCACCGACGAAGAAAACCTCGATGTGAGCGAGTACCTTCAACGCGCCGAAGAAGCCCGACAACTTGCGCGTCTCCGTATCAAGAATCAACAGACGACCGACAGCCACCGTTACAACTTTCGACGACGCTTCGTGGAATACCAGCCTGGTGAACGTGTTTGGGTGTGGACGCCGATACGCCAACGTGGACTAAGTGAAAAGCTTCTGCGACGGTACTTCGGACCGTACAGGGTAGTTCGACGTCTCGGCCCACTTGATTACGAGGTTGTCCCCGACGGCATCACGAGCTCTCAACGACGCCGATCGCGACCTGAAGTCGTCCATGTCGCGCGCCTCAAGCCGTTTCATGCGCGTTAACAAACTGAAACAGTGTTTTTTGTATTATTTATTTATTCTACTTTCTTGCATTATTGTTGTACCTTCATCTTTAGTTAAAAGCATCGGGACGTTGCCTTTTTTCAGAGGGGGGCAATGCCACGTTCCATTTCCCAAGTTTTTGTTATCGTCCCAAAACACCACACGATTCTCAGCGCAAACCGCGCCTGCAGTTTTTGAGAAGGTTCCGGACTGTAGTAGATCATTTCGGTAAGATCACGCCCACTGTGCGAACGGTACAGATTGTTCTGGAACCTACGCCACCGCCAGCGATAACGCTAGAACATTCGACGGCAAGAGTATAAATGCCGACGCGCTTCGCCGCTTGTCAGTTGTTGATCGAAGGCCGACGCTCCGTTCGCCGCTATCAGTCCGAGACTGCTATCTGTGCAAGACTGCTGCTGCAATTGGACTTTCCGTTTACCGGGCACAGGTACGCCCAAATAAACAGTTAAATACCAACACGAAGTCTGCTGTCTACGGCCACGTCACGACACCGTGACAATATAAACAGTGTATAGGTGAACTTCTTTTGAGGTGGGGATGATTGTTGTGTTATGGGTTGTCGGTTTCTGTTTCGGAATGACATGTGAGGATGCCAGGGGGCGCTGCTCTGGCATCCAGGATTTCAAGGCGACTGTAAAATAAAAGGAGTGTGCGTTTGGTAACCGTGGAGTGCGGTTGTTGTTCTGCTCTTTGGCGCTTCGCGCCAACCCGCGTGTTCGGGCTGGTCGGCGTCCCCGCCGGCCGCGTTCGTCTCCGTCGGCCGTCTTCTTCTTCTGCTTCGTCGGGACCAGCCAGCCCCCAACACAGCAGTATCGGTTCTGCGGTCTCTCTGGTCCTTCTGAAACATGGTGCCGTGACCAGGAGGATCTGAAGACAGACGCACAGACTTCAACCCCATTCGCAACAACGGGTTGAAGAACGAAGCAGCGGCGTCTGGCTCAAGGACGAACCATCGAGAGAAGGACCACGACCGACGACTGTTGGCGACGCACATAAACAGGCAAGAGCTCTTTCAACACGTTTTAAGCATGAATAAAGAGGTCCTATCGAAGAAGCGGGAGACGCTTCGAGCAAGTGTGACGACGCTTACGAGTGAAATCGATAAGAAGATAGAAGAAGACGCCGATCAAGTGCAACTTATGACGCTTCTGAACCAGATGAAGAGCGTGTCACAGACGCTAAGACAAGTTAACGAACAGATTGAATCGTTCGTTGAAGAAGACGACACTGAGGCAGAATTTGAAAGAGTTTTGCATTATGAGATGAAGATCTTCGCTGCAACAACAAAAATAGAGGATCAATTACGCGAGTTAGAACAAGCGACGCAACTGACTACGAGAATAGTCACAGAACAGGTGAGCTCAGTGCAAGGTACTAACCAAATCTCGGAGACGCAAGAGCTTGTTAAGTTGCGAAGTCTTGAGATGATCAAGTTTGATGGAAAAAAACAGAATAGCCAAGGATTTGGCATCAGTTCCAGACATCGGTGCATAACAGAGTGAGCATGCCGAAGAGTAAAAAAATTAATTACCTTCTGGCGTTTCTGAGCGGGGAGGCTGCGTTTCTCATAGAAGGTTTGCAGTTTTCTGATCAGAATTACGAGCATGCAGTCGCTCTTCTGAAAGAAACCTTCGGACGCGTAGATAATTCAAGAGAGACCTACATAAAAGAGCTTGCAAACTTGGAAGCAGTGAAGAGTCTTAAAGATGTAGATGGGTTGAAGAAACTCTTCCAAAAGTTGCAAGGGAACACACGAGCATTGCAGTCATTAGGAGTGGAAATGGGTAGTTACGCCACAGTGATAGCTCCTGTTGTAAAATCTGCGCTACCGGTGGATACGAGGATTGAGATGAAGATGAAGGAGATAGAGAAAGGTGACAACACACCAGCAACTACGGAATCGGATTCAGCGTCAAGAGAGCACGAGCAGTTTGAAAGAAATTATGAAGTCTTTAAAGATATACATATGCAGCAGAGAAGAAACTCGAGAGGAAAAATATGACGTGACCCAGTCACCGCACAGTATGAGGCGGACTAGAACATCTACGCTTCAAAGCACATCCATTGAGAAATGCATCTTCTGTGAGATGACTGGACGCTACACGGAAGATTGCAGAAGAAGCATTACTATGCAACAGAAGAAAGAAGCTTTACAACGGGAACGAAGGTGCTTCAGATGCACCAGACCTCACCACACGGCGAAAATACGCCGCGCTAACGTACGCTGCAAAACATGCAAGGGAAGGCACGTGACATCCATGTGTCGACCACGCATGCCTGCAGGAAAGTCAGCACAGCAGCAAAGCGGTGATGATGTTGAGCAAGGGCGTAAAAGCGCACAACCTGACGGGTTAGACACCAGCAAGTCCTGCAACATGCACGCACAGTAGCCTGCTGAACACAAGTGCATACTACTGCAGACAGCCCTTCCGTGGACGGAGGGAGAAGACAGCGGATGCTACGCATGGATTCTGCTGGGCAATGGGAGCCAGAGGACATTAATCCCCAAAGGACTCTCAAGAAAACTAGCGTGTAAGGTAAAAAGATTCGAAAGGATTACCGTTGGATCATTTGGAAAAGGAGAAATAAACTAGACATGAAAGTCGTCGAGGTCAGCGTGAGGAAGGACCCCACATCGGAGTGAGTCATGATTGAGGCACTGGAGATAGAAGTTATATCCTGTGACGTGCTACCATCGCCACCGTTTACAATACACGAAAGAGCAAGATCGATGGGAATTTGGCTGATGACAACGAGAAGACGGACAAAGAAAGAAAAAATATGGAAACTTCAATATTAATTGGAGAAGATTAGTACTGGACTGTAGTCACTGGTCGCATTTGCGAGATTCATCCAAAAGTAATGGCAATAGAAACAATATTGGGACGGACGGTCCAAGGTCCTGTGCGACTTCATTGTGTGCCGATGAAATCATTGATGGTTATGGTATCTAAGGTCAGTACCAAGTCGGACACGACTGTGGACGAACTGCAGAGATTCTGGGACTTGGAAAACATGGGCATCAAGGAGAAACCTGCAAGAAAGATGAGTGATGAACATGTGCTAGAGTACGCCCGACAAACAATAGAGTTCAAGGCAGGAAGATACCAAGTGCGGCTACCATGGAAGGAAAACGTGACATTGGACAACAACAACACCATTGCAGAGAAGAGGCTTATCCAGGTGACCAAGAAATTATGCAAGGATACAGATGAGCTCCTAACCTATGACACAGCTATTTATTTATTTATTTATTTATTTATTAGAATACCCTCAGGGCCCGTAGGGCATTACAGAGGGGGTGGGTACAGCATTTTATAACACACAAGAAAAAAAGACAAAATAAAGAAACAAGTGTCAGATGCGCAAATCAGGAAGGCAACATAAGTCAACTAAAAATGTATAAGTAAGAATTCAAGCACATACAAGACAAAGATAGATAATGGAAACTGCGTATAGTTACAAACATTGCTGAGAAATTGCAGTCTTGAATAACAAAGGGTCTGTTATTGTTACAACGGAAGAGGGAAGGTGGCTCCAATCGGCGGCTGTTTTCGGTAAGAAGGCTGCTGAAAAGAATTTGGTGCGGCAAAACGGAATGGCAACCTTATGCTGGTGATCAATGCGCGATAAGTGGTATGACGGTTGTGAAATGAGGTCTCGCTTCATTGATGGATTGTGAAAAAATATCTTATGAAAAAAATGCAGTCGCGCCAGTTTTCTCCGGACAGTTAAATTGGGCAGGTCAAGGTTAGATTTCATTTCTGATATGCTAGCAGTACGGGAATAATTAGAACAAATGAACCGAGCTGAGCGGTTCTGAACAGATTCTAACGCGTTGATTAAATTTTGCTGCACGGGATCCCATATAGCGGACGCGTACTCAAGCTTTGGGCGAATTAGTGATCGGTATAGTAGAATATTGAGGGACAGCGGAGCGCGAGAAAAGTTGCGGCGTAAGTATCCTAGCGTTCGGTTAGCGTTATTACAGATGTAGGTAACATGCGTGTGCCAAGATAGATTGTTGGTAATGTAAACGCCGAGGTACCTATATGAAGAGACATGCTGGAGGGGAACGGCGTTAATTCTGTAGGTACAGGGGGGAGAAATAGATCGCCGGGTTATTGACATGCATTTAGATTTGTTAGAGTTGAGAGTCATAAGCCATTTATTGCACCAGGTTGAGACAGTGTCAAGGTCTGACTGTAGAAATTGGTTATCAGATTCATTGTTTATTTCGCGGTAAATTACACAATCGTCTGCAAATAACCTTATAGCGGAGTTAATGCTGTCGGGGAGATCATTAATATATATAAGGAAAAGTAAAGGGCCTAGTACGGAACCTTGGGGTACGCCGGATGTTACTTTAGAAAGAGGTGAGTTATAGTCATTAGTTGTTACAAACTGAGTGCGATTAGTCAGAAAGCATTCAATCCATTTAAGAATGTTTGGGTCAATGTTTAAGGCACTAATTTTCAGGAGGAGTAATTGGTGAGGTACTTTATCGAAAGCTTTTTGAAAGTCAAGAAAAATGCAATGCACAAGTGAGCCGCGATCTAAAGCCGATGCTATGTCATTAGTAAAATAAAGAAGTTGGGTTTCACATGAGTAACGTTTTCGGAATCCGTGCTGGTAGGGAGTAAAAAAAGAGTTTGATTCTAGGAATGAGACAAGGTTGGAGTAAATTATATGTTCTAACATTTTACAAGGAACACTGGTTAGGGAAATTGGTCTGTAATTGAGAGGAGACTGTGTGTTACCAGATTTGTGCAGAGGGACCACCTTCCCCACTTTCCAGTCAAGCGGCAAAGTGGAGGTCTGAATAGATTGCGAAAAGATTAGGGACAAGTAAATTGATGAATACAATGCAGTGTTTTTTAGAAACTTTGAGTTGATTTCATCTACGCCGCAAGAAGATAACTTAAGCTTGTGAATTAAATTTTGCACTCCAACGGCATCAACGGTAACAGGATACATGGGTAAAAAATCACGACTAGGCATTTGTGGCAACGCAGAAGCAGAACAACTTGAAAAAGAAGTAACAAAAAAATCATTTAATGCAATGCAGCACTCTTCACAGCGAACTGGCTGCCCGTCTGAGTTCGTAAGCGAAATGTTTTTCTTTTCCCTAAGTTTAACAGTTTTCCAAAACTTAGAAGGGTTGGTTACAAGAATTGAGGGAAGGGTATTATTAAGAAAAACGCGCTTGGCTTCCTTGATAGCTGCTCTGTATTCGAAAAGGACAGATTTGTACACGTGCCAACGGGCTAACGAATTAGTCTGCTTTGCCTGACGGAACAACCGTTTCTTTTTATTCCGCAATTTTTTTATGTCAGTTGAGAACCAAGGGGGGCGTTGGCGACACTTGATAACGTATGTGGGAATGTATCGCGTGATTAAAGATTCAACTTTCATTTTGAACAAGTTCCAGTTTTGTTGAACGCTGCGATCAAAGAAGCCATTAGCAAAGCTATCAAAATTCGATTCGAGTTCACTGTTGATTGAGTCATAATCGCCGCGTGAGTAGTCTCTTATTGTTTTCCGATTGTTTGACCGACGCCTTAAAGAACCTGTTAGATTGAAGTGCACGAAACAATGGTCACTTATGCCTGGGATATATGAAATAGAATGGACAAGGTCTGGTACAGTGGTGAGAATCAGATCAAGAACATTTGATGAAGTGGGGCCCAAGAGTACTTCGAGAGTACTTCGAGAGTACTTCGAGCACGATATAGTAAAAAAAAACGTCGAATATGATGCTGGATCCGATATACAGAACAAATTTGTGTACTACATGCCGCATCAAGCAGTAATTAAGAAGGACCGAACAACAACAAAAATACGGATCGTCTTTGACGCATCGTCAAGCCAGATCCAGGTGAATCCTTGAATGACAACTTGGAAAAGGGGCCAAACCTAAACCCCAACATCACAAGCTTGCTTATGAACTTTCGACATCACAAGATCGCTATGTCAGCCGACGTGGAAAAAGCATTCTTGCAGATCAAGATACATGAAAATGACCGAGATGTACTGCGATTTATGTGGTGGGAAAGAATACCCAGCGAAAATATGCCAACCCCAAAGATAAAAACGTGGAGGATGACGAGGGTTACTTCCGGAACTACACCAAGTAGCTTCCTTCTAGCGGCCACCATTCATCGACATTTGGATAAATGCGAAAAAAAAAATATCCTGCAGTTGTGGCGCAACTCCGGAAAGGAATCTACGTCGATGACGCTTTACTAGGAGCCGACGAATACTCGACATCGACAAAAATATACAAAGAAGCGCGAGATATTTTTCGCAATTCGGGAATGAATTTAAGAAAATGGATTTCAAATGACGCCGAGCTAAGAAAACTCTTTGATGAAGAAGGAGAAGATCTGGATCGAGGGATAAGAAAAGAGGGACAAATCAAGATTTTGGGAGTGGAATAGAATTTCGTAGACGACGTGTTGAGCTTTCCCGACACTACATGGCGAAATGACAAGGACATGAGACAACTCTCAAAAAGACAGGTTTTGCAGGCCACGGCAAAGCTATATGACCCTTTAGGTTTTTGACACCATTTTAAGTCAGAGCAAAAATATTGCTGCAAAAAATTTGGATGGATAAACTGAAATGGGATGACCCGTTACCAAGCCAGCATAGATCAGCTTGGAAGGACTGGTCGGAGGAGCTTCAGCACTTAGATGACTTCACCGTTAACGGATGCTATGACAACAGGCAAGCTGAAGTGAAAGCATCGACTCTACACGTGTTCTCCGATGCGAGTCCAATGGCGTATGGAGCAGCAGCATACATTGTAACAAAGTACTCCGATAAAAGCAATGAAGCCAATTTATTCATTGCAAAGGGTAGAGTCACTCCAATCAAAAAGATTACACTAGCAAAATTGGAGTTGTTGGCGGCCAAAATATCAGTCAGATTGGCCAGTCATATAAGTGAGAATTTCATCAGGAAACTAAGGAAGGTAAAATTATGGACTGACTCTCAAATTGTATTATGCTGGATAACGTCTAACAAGGCGAAAGATCTGTTTGTTCGCAACCGCGCAGCAGAAATTAAGAGCAAGCCCAATGAGAGTCAATGGGGTTATGTTAAATGTGATGAAAATCCTGTGGATTTGATGGCAAGGGGGATGAAGATGAAACGTTTGCTGGACAGTGAATTATGGTGGAAAGGCCCCACGTGGATCAAAAATGAAAAACAAAGGCCTGATTATGACATCACGCAAGAATTGGACAGTGATGACAACAAAGACGAAGAAAAGACCGTGGCAAGCTTAACTACCACCACGAGTGAAGAAAAGATAATTGATTGAGCAGATTTGGATCATACAAGAAAGCGTTACGAGTTACCGCGCGGGTGATGCGTTATATAGGAGACCGACGAAAAGAAAAGAAAACAGGTTCGCTGACAGGAGAAGAATTGGACAAGGCAGATTTTGTGCTGATAAAGCAGGAGCAGAGAACGCTACAAAATGCAGTGACACGAATATATGACAACATGAATCTGTACGGCACGAATATCTTCGAAGATGATCAAAGTGTCCTAAGAGTAAAAGGGAGGCTTCAGTCTAGTGATCTGAGCTTTGGTGAGAAGCATCCTATTATTTTACCAAGAGAAAGTCACTTTTCAGAACTCCTAGTTCTGAACGCACAGCAAGTGACAATGCACGGTGGCGTTGCGGCAATATTGACACATCTAAGAACGAAGTTTTGGATTGTGCGTGCCCGACAGATGGTGAAATATGTGATAAAAATGCATTATATGTAGGAGATTCAATTCTAGACCAATGGCACAAGAAATTCCACCAGTACCAGCTGACAGGATAACACAGACAATGCCATTCGACACAGTTGGTATAGACTTTGCAGGACCACTAAATGCTCGAGAGGAGAAAGGCGAAAAAGTTACCAAGTTTTACATTGTGATATTTACGTGTGCAGTAACAAGAGCCATACAACTGGAGGTAGTCAAGAGGATATCATCAGAAGCGTTTATACGAACATTCCGAAGATTCGTAGCTAGAAGAGGATTGCGTACAACTTTTACAGTGATAATGCAAGAGCATTCAAGAAATCCGAGAAAGAGATGAACAAGATATTAAAGATGGAAGATGAAAGGGTTCAACAGTATACCAGTAACCTGAAAATAAAATGGAAGTTTATTGTAGAGTTAGCTCCACGGTGGGAGGACTTTATGAAAGACTGATCAGAAGCTTCAAAACATCCATGGCAAAAACTATAGGCGCTTGACTTTTGGATGAAGAAGAACTACGGACTGTGGTTGTTGAAGCAGAAGGAGTACTTAACAACCGGCCTCTTACTTATGTCTATGACGATCCTAACGAGCCACAACCCATCACACCAGCGGACGTTATAGGAGGCAGGCAAGCAATGAACAAGCAGGAAGAAAACAGACTCGGAGAATACAGTTTGCTGAATTACTGGAGTGCAAGAAAACGGGCAATGATAACATGGTGGACCAGATGGAAAAAGGAGTACCTGATGGAGCTTAAGTGTGCCAGCAGAAGAACAGAGCGTCACAAAAATGTACAAGAAGGAGATGTACTTCTGCTTGGAGAAGCGCGAAAAAGAACTCAGTGGAAACTCTGCAAGGTCCAAAAGATTTTCCCAGACAAGGATGGACTAGTGAGAACATGCTTGCTTCGTACACCTGAAGGAAAATTAGTCAAGAGGCCGATTCAACTGCTGTATTCGCTCGAAAGTTGCTTCGGTTGAATCTGGCGAGCGGGAAGATGTAGAAAACAGATTGAAGGTGGAGCTCGGAGGCGAGGAAGAAGAAATAACCAGGGGCACGCTCTGCATATTTTTTATTTCCTGTTCTGTCAACAATAAACCGAAGACGTATCGGTTCTGTTTTCTCTCTGGTCCTTCTGAAACATCGACTGACGCCTATATAAGCAGCCCAACATCACGGCTTTCCTTCAGTGGACACGTCGGCTGGCCGCCTGTAACAGCCATGACCAACCCTTTGGTTTTCTTTATGCAGGTTAGTGGCAAGTATTCCTGTGTCCAAACTAGTGATGCTTGCTTTATCCAGCTGACGTGCCCCACCAGCTTATGCATGCGTTACCTGTACGTGCGGAACATAGTACTGTCTCTATTGAAACTTTGTGGCGATATCGAATCGAACCCAGGTCCGACTACCGAACAAATGTTGAAACAACTTCTTGAAGGCCAAAAGACTATGCATAAACGAATTGATACTATAGAGTCGAAACTTAAAAAGGTAGAAACATCAGTGTCAACCCTCACGGAACTGAGTACAAAAGTCACCAATCACAAAAAACAGTGTAAGGACTAAAAAAAGGCTGGCGAAATTAGAAGACACAAGCAGAAGAAACAATTTTCTGGTTTTTGTCATTCCTGAAAAACCAGGAGAAACACCAGAATGGCTGGAATCAGCAATAGTTGAAGACTTGGTGAAAACTAAGCTTGGTGTAAAGGGAAAATCTGTGGAAAGACTACACAGAATGGGGCGTAAGCAACCCGACAAACCTGGACCTGTGATCTTATAGTCCATAGATGACAGGGAAAAAGACACGTGCTGAACAACTGTTCTAAACTGAAAGGAATGGACATTTCTGTGTCTGAGGACTTCTCGACAGCCACGAGGCAAATCCGAAAAAACCTATGGGGTAGTGCCTCTGATAGCAGGAAAGCGGGAGTAAAGGTGAAACTGTCATATGATAAAATTCGAATTGATAACGAAACGTATGAATGGGACACTATTTACATGAAGAGGGTTCCTATTAGTCGACGCAGTAGCAGGCTGCGAGATAAGAAGTGACATAAAAGCAAGGAAACTAAGCAGTTTCGTTGTCTTAACATAAATGCCCGTAGTTTGATTAACAAGGTCGTTGAATTAGAAAGTGTAATAATAGCCCACAAAGCGCATATGTTAATAATTACAGAATCGTGGCTACACCAAGACATAGGTGATGATGAAATAACGCCATCAGGCTACAAAATGCACCGTAATGACAGAGATTCCCGTGGTGGCAGTGTTGTCATGTTTCGAGAATCGCTATATGTGACACGATTACCCAATATTAAGGGAATTGAATGTGTTGTCGTTAAAGTGTTATTTGATGAGCTCATATTGTCGTTGGGGGATTTTGCCGTCCGCCCAATCGTGGTGATGAGTTTGTGGAACAGATAAATCAGTTTTTGTGTCAGTATAAAACGAGTAGTTGCAACGTCTTAATCGGTGGCAGCTTTAATTTTCCCATGATAAATTGGTCGGATGAATTTCCACATGCCATCTCTGCTGCATCTGTATCTTTTCTTGATGTTTTGCTGTTCCATGACTTGACGAAGCTTGTGAAAACGCCCACTCGCATTCAAAACGAATCTAGCACTATTTTAGACCTGTTTCTTGTTAGTAGAGGTATATGTAACTGCAGTCCGGTAACAGAAATTTACGACGGAATTTCGGACCTAAAATTGTGTCATTATTATTTGAACTGTACTATGCTAAAATGTCTGATAATAGACCGTTTTTGTACCAGTATTCTAGCGTGCTAGTGATGTGGACATAATAGACGCTCTTGGTAATTCTTATTCCGATTTTCTAACGCTTTCCAAAGAAAATGAATGTTCTGTTTACCGATTGTGGTGCTTTTTCAAAGACATAGTAATTAAATGTATCCAAAACTTTGTTCCTCACGAACGCAAGGTATTAAACCGGTCTAGCCCCTGTATTACGAAAGAAATCGTACGCCTAGGGTGCAAGCTAAAGAAGGCAAAAAAGCGACAAATAGAACGACCATTTTTGTCCGGACTAGATAATATATCAGAGATGCGTCACATACTGAAAGCCAAACTGAAAAGTGCAAAGGAAAAATATCAAAACGAGGCTTTGACAAACTTTCTCTGGACGTCACCAAGTAAGTTTTGGCAATATCTTTCACCCACAGAAAGTCCAGTATCAAGCTTATCTATTAACGGTGATGTTATAACCGACAAGAGGGAAATAGCAGGGGCGATGAATGATTACTTCTGTTCGGTGTACACGCGTGATAATGACGTTACCCCTGATTTCATCACCTATGACACCATGCCACCCATCGATGACGTCTGTATCACTGAAGGGGGTGTCTTATCGCTTCTGTTTATTCTCGATCCAAAAAAGTCACAGACATTGACTCTGTACCTAACGCCTTTCTGATAAGGTATGCTGAATGGAATGCCAAATACCTATGCTTGATCTTTAAATCATCTCTCCTGCGCACTGAACTTCCGAGTGATTGGAAGCATGCTAAGATCACTCCAGTACCAAACACTGATGACCATTCGCTTGTATCCTCGTTTAGGCCTATCTCCTTGCTATGCACTAGTGTCGAAATTCTAGAGGATATAATATTGAAACATTTGTCTATGTTGGTCGAAAGAAATAACGTAATCACGCCCGTTCAGCACGGATTTCGCAAAGGGTATTCTACGGTAACCCAGCTTATTGAGACGTTTTATGACCTAGCAGCAGCGACCGATATGAATCGTTAAGTAGATGTTATATTATTGGATTTTGAGAAAGCTTTCGATCGTGTGAGTCACCAGAAATCACTAATTAAGCTCAAATCAATTCTGAAAAATGAGAAGTTACTTGCATGGATAACTGCTTATCTTTCAATGAGAAGCCAGTGTGTTGCCATTGATGGTGTCATTTCGAGTTCCGCCCCCGTGAAATCGGGTGTGCCTCAAAGGTAAATTCTGGGGCTGTTGTTTTTTCTGTTATTTATTAATGGTATTATGCTAAACTTGCCCATAAAAATAAAGCTTTTTGCGGACGATTGCATACTATATCAGGAAATTTATAGTTACAGTGATCAAGAATCTTTAAATACTGTACTAGCAACGCTACAAACGTGGTGTGAAAATTGGCAAATGACAATTAATTATAACAAACAGTAGCAATGCGAGTTACGCGTAAGAAACAGCCGCTTCTGTTTACCTATAACGTCAATGGTCATGCGTTATCCCAAGTCACTAAACACAAATATTCAGGACGCATACTCACATCAGACTTAAAATGGAATGAACACAGACTATATTGAAAGAAAGGCAATGAAAAAGCTTGGCTATTTGCGAAGGAGGCTTGTGAATGCCACACCACACACCAAACTTCTCGCGTACAAAATTTCATTAGACCAGTATTAGACTATGAAGCTGCAGTGTGGGATCTCTTTACTGAGTTCAATATTAAAAAAATTAGAGATGGTCCAAAGAAAATCTGTCCGATTTGTTTTTAATTGTTATAGTTGGCGTACTTCCCCTTCACTTCTACTAATTAAAGCGGATCTCGGAAACTACAGGAGAGAAGAAGAATGGAGAGGCTGAAGCTTTTTTACCTCATTTTCCACAAAAAAAATTAGTATCAACAAAACGGTGCACATTAGACAAACAAGTAAATATGCTGTGCACTCACATCATTCAAAGAAAGTTTTAGATTACGTAAACCGCACAGACACATCGAGATATTCATTTTTTTCAAGAACTGTCCGTGAGTGGAATTGCCTATCACCCGATGCTGTACAGTGTCCAACAGTTGATTTATTTCTACATGCTCTATATAACCACTAACAGTTTTTTGTACCGTCATGCAGCCCAGAGTTACGCAATGCTTCCATTTTTAGTACGTTTCAGTCAGCAAAGCTATGCCATTGTTGTAATGTTTTTCTTTAGTTTTTTGTAAATTAATACAAAAGTGTTGAATTGCAACCACTGTCAGTATGCTGTGTGATGTTAATTATTTTTTTTGTAGTAAACATTTGTGTATGATTATTCGTGCTTAAGACCTGGTAAAGAGGTCAGCTGTACATGATAAATAAATAAATAAATAAATACATAAATATATAAACCATTATGGTTTAGGAACAGTGAAGGCAAAATAGACTTTAATAGACATAACCAGGAGGAGGCTGCTACCTGATTGGTGGCTACAATCAAGGCGCGAGTGAAATTCAATCCTTAAACACACAGTGATGGTACTTTATAGCTATGTGGCGTGAGCCACCGCCTGACCTAAAGCCGGATAAATCCGTCCATACAGTGTATTGGGGATATAGTAGGTACTATGGCCACCATAATAGCTACGAAGTGCTTAAAGGCCTGTGGAAAGGCGTATTGGTTCCGGGGCCTACAACTTAACAAGGTGTAATCAGCAATTGATGCAAATCAAAGGGCTGGGACGCCTCGCGTTTGGTGCTCACGGGAAGACAACGAATGTGACTGTTGGATGGGAAGAGGGATGGGCAGGCTTTGCAGCAGGGTGCGCTCAAAGGAAAATGAGGTTTGAAGAGAGTCTTGGGAAAATGGTAAGTAGATCGGCAGGAAAGGGGTTTAGGTGTTTGTATGGACGTCAGACTCTGCCTAGGCGCTGCTGCGAAAAACGCCGCCACCAGCGCTACCATGACCGCGCCGGCCATAAATTGGTAGTGCATAGAGAGCCTTCCGCAAGGGAACGTGCGTAGGCCCTCCTCTTTTATTGGTCTTGAGGCAAGGTTTCCTGAAAATCGAAAACCTGGCAAGCTTCCTCCTTCAATCCAACCTCGCTTCATAAAATTAGGAAGCTCATCAAAACAAAATGTGGGAACAATGCAAAATATGTTTCATTTATTTCAGCGTGGTGGAACTTGCAATTTAAATGCAAGCGAGCATCGCATCACAAGGAGTTCGAGGCTAGCACTCCGACATGCGTTACGCAATGCCTAAATGCGTTAAACTTGGGCATACACATGATGCCGATGCGATGAAGTGCATACACGAGCAATCAATCTTACGATCAGTGGTACGAAACTTACTTTGTCCGGCACGAATAGCCCTGGTGGCTTTAGCTTTGCAGTTGCATTCTTCAACGATTTCTCGCTTCCTGTGCATTGAACAGTTTTCTTACGCATGCTTGAATCGCTCTGTTGACTATTGTCTTCCGTTTGTATATACTGCAAATGGGGATACATACGTGTCCACTTTCTCGGTGTACAATGAAACGCAAAACCCATGCCTCCGAGATAGCTCCGATAATCGTGAAAACCAACGAAAAAAAGAAAAAAAACACTTGATCATGGTCGCGAATATTTTGCGATTTACCTGCATGACACACTTGTTCGCATTTCCTAGTTAATGCTGGCACTTAGAGCCTTCAAAGCCCTACCTGCGTAAGGCTGTGTGGTGGCGACAACTTTAGATTATCAGAGGTCGTGACGTGTGCGACGCCCGAACCGCCGGGCATCACCTGTCTGCTGTTGTACGTCACGCACCGCGGTCAGAAGGTCTGTTAAGCTTTATCATAAAAGTTACCACAGTTTGTCCGTCAAGGCTACTCAAAACAATAACAGGGACCTACATTATCACACTTTCTTGAGCGAACGGCTGTGGAGAATGCGAGTAATTCGCTTACCCAACCCGTTCGCACGCCCTGTATTTAGCGCTCTTGCCATTCTGCTTTGCGAAAGCTGCGGAAGTTAGTAAAATTGAAGTCATTTACATCCGTGGTGATTCCCAACGCAACAGTGGTGCAGAATGTTTTTTTTTTTAGTTGAGCGCGAAGCTGTTGCGTCGGCTCTTGTTTTAACCGTCGTTCAGGCGAGTGAACCAGCAGGCACTTCACGGCGGTTTGGTGACGCGTCCAACAAGTGGAGAGAAATTCGTAGCTCTTTTTCTGAGTGCGGCTGCGGTGGCTGCATTTCCGATGAAGGTGGAAATGTTGTAGGCCCGTGTGCTCAGATTTGAGTGCACGTTAACGAACCCCAGGTGGTCGAAATTTCCAAAGCCCTCCGCTACCGCGTCTCTCATAATCATATGGTGGTTTCGGGACGTTGAACCCGACATATCAAAATATCAAAATTTTCTGAGCGTTCAATACGCAAGTATATCTAATATTTCTCTCAATCGTTGTTGCGTGCGCTGTAACTGCACCTGGTTGCGCAGCGAACAGGTGCAACAGGCGCAAACAGGCGTAGACATGGAAGTCATGTGCGGCATCATTTACCTCCACCTCGTAACGTTGTGCTGATTTCAAAGTGACGTATCAACATGTTTCATTCGTGCTTCGCATATATCATCGATTCCCACTGTACATGGGATCTGCCAATTTCTTTCCTTGGTTTGCTAAGTTTGATTTTATTGAGGTACAGAGACCACTTAATCCATGCTGTACGTGCTTAATAAGACACTCGAAATCGCTTTCGTTTCCTGAACAGTGAACACACATGATGGACTCGCCCTACATTACGTCTTTCGCGTTTAGGTTCCAGTATGAGTTTCCATTTCGCAAGCGCACACGTCATTATTAAGTGATCAAAGAAGGTAGACATGCATAATAAAAAGACAGGAGAGCTAAAGCACCCTGAAAGAACCTAAAGTTTTTCTCGAACAAGCAAGGCAACAGCAGTTTTGCGTGAGGAAGCATGAGCAAATTAGTTTATTTACTCTTTGTCCAGGTTGGAATCCGACCAAGAAGTGAAAAGGTGGGCTTCCAAGGCGTAATCACCACCACTAATTTGTACACAATGTCACCATTTGTGACAAGAAACACTGCAGAACTTTGACCTGGAAAGGCACGCGGACGCCAAAGCACAAACGGCTGCGCCAGCCCATCCGTAGGCGTACAGTGTACTAGAAGACCCATTCTAGTATACACTGTAGTAGGCGGGAGTCGCGGGAGGGGCGTCTGCTTAAGGAACTCCGATAGCGCACAGCGCCGCCATTACATGCATCACCGAGCTAGTGGACTACTTCTAGTACACTCTAACCGAGCGGTGGCGGCGGAGACGGCAGACTAGGGACCATTTTTTGAGTGGCGTGCGAATGACTCGCCCATTCTCGCCGCGCGAATGGGCGATCATTCGGGCGGCGAGTTTTACGGTGTTCAGTGAATATGTTGAGCAATGTAAGAACTAACATCGAAACATTTTGCTTGTTCAAGAAGAACGCAGCACACGTTCAGTTCGGTGTACCTGGTATGAAACACTCAGCGTTACATAGCATTGACAATTTGTACTTTTTCTTCCTTCAGAGGCGTACCTAAACGAGTACCTTTTTTCTCCAGAAAGACGCCATTCTGCCGCAAATGCGACCCTTTCATTTGGATGCAGTCGAGTACAGAGAATAAACACGATACTGATATTGTCATCGTGCTAACAAATCATCGTCAAAATAGAGATAAAAAAAGGAGGCGATGACAACTCGGGCACCTTCACTATGAAAGACGTGGTGAGTAAATGTAGGTCACCTAATCAAAGCCTTCCACAATACTTCGGCAAGATTACTTATCACCCCACTTCAGTGATATGACCAGGCCACTAATTCAGAGCGTAAGTGTGCTTCGGTTTACGACCTCAAAAGTACCCGAACGCCATAAATAATATTAAAACGATGTGTCACGATAGGAGGGCAATATGATTCAACGTCGATAATTAGCCCAGTTTTTACCCACACATGGCTTCAAGAGGACTACACTTCGGAAATCGAATGGCGCACCGAAATAAAACGGATTATAATGAAGGAAAAAGTAATAATTCTCATACGTACTTACAATAATCTATGTCAGCAAAATTCAGCAGTTGCCGCGCTTTTCTTCGCGAATTCGACCAAAATAAATGAAGTAACGAAAAAAAATACACTTGGCTTCAGTGCAGCCAGAAAATTGGACGCAAAAATCCCGTGCAATTAACTTAACTTCTTGCCGCGGTCTTCACCACCACCGGATGGATGGTATAAGCGTCCCCTTTATAACGGAAAGGTGACATTCGTGGCAGCAGGTTCAGAGGAAAAAAAAAAACAAAAAAACGAAGACTTCCTTTCATGTCGGCCAAATGCCTTAACTTTTTTGATTAAAACATATATATACACGGTGCATGCCTTTTCAGGCAGAGTAACCTCATTTTTCCATTATTTATGTCCTTTATTTCTACTTTTCTGTCAACACTATGTCTCTTACTTGCTTCTATCACAAACATCTTTTCGTGGTTGTCCCTAAAACCCAAAGCCTCTTGTACACCCTAAGCCGCAAAGGACGAAAAGGGGCCTGTGGTTCGCCCTTTTGCGGTGTAACTGCATTTCTACAACCACTACTCCCCAAAGGGTGAACGATTCATCCTATTGGATGGCAACTGTCAGGGCACGAACTGTTCAGCCCTCAGCAGTTTTGAGGGACGAAATGTCAAGGAGTAAAAGTTAGCCCTCTACTGAAGCAAGAGACTGAGTAGGGACGAAAAGTTGGTCCCATCAGTTGCTCCTTCTCGAAAGAAAAAAGAAATCAAGTTATTAAAATTTGCGGTTGAATTAGCGATAAATTGAGGTTGACGAATGCATTCGACGACATATACAATCAATACACAAGAACTAAAATAAGATATAAACTACAGAAAATTCACGACAAAGACACAGGATTCGAACTCGTGAACATTGGATCAGCAGTCGCATACGCTAATGTCACAAAACGAGCGCTCAAAAAAGGGCGCGCCGCCAAATTCTCGCGACGAAGCGCCAAGAGGTCAACGATAAAAAAAGAAAACAAGCATTCAAAGACTCCCCGGGCGCGCGTCCCTCTCCCCTCGGAAGCGTAAGTTCGCCGACGAACCTCCTCGCATCGGCGGCCGAGCAAGCCCTAGAGAGTTCTCGATGGAAAGGGGCGTGGTGATGCAGGGTTGCGTCATCTTTCGCGGACGGCCCTCGTACCGTCTCGCCCTTTCCCCAGCCTTCGCTGAGCATCACGCCGACGAAATGATGAGAATTTTTTGGAATCTCGCGCGGAAGGTATTTAGCCGAGCAGCAGAGATGGGAGATCAGGAGAAGAAGGAAGTTAGCGCCACAGTGCGTAGGGTATCCCGCCGCGTCTGTCGGTGAAGGTTTCGTCCTTAGTGACAAAGCAGGAGAAGAAGAAAGTATGCGCCAGAGTGCGTAGGGTGTTCCGCCTTGTGCGCGAAGCCTTTTGTCTTCCGTGACAAAGGAGGAGAAGAAGAGGATTTCCACCTGAGGGGCGAAGACTCGAGCTACAGGCGAGAGTGTGTGTCTACCGCTATCGAGCGAAGACGCGTGGCAACAGCTGCGTGTGGGAAGCCGACGTGTTACCGGTGAAGAAGTTTGGTGCTTGGAGAGCGGCCAGTTGAAGACGCGAGGTTTCCTGGAAGAGAAACTTCGAGGGCAGCGGAACGACAACAACGCTGGACCTTGAGTGAGTGATTCTCAAAAGAGTATCATTCAGACTTTCGTTCCAAGAACTTTGGACTGAATAAGTTTTCTAACTCTTTAGTCTTTAAGTGTCTTGGTTGTTCGATGCATGCGACTGCATTGTAGCGCGTATTGTTGTCTGTGTCCGTTGTTTCGAGTGTGGCTGATTGTACTGTGTAGTACAGTGTTTGATTGGTGTCATATTGTATTCAACTATTGTCGAGTGTGCATACTTGTGTATCGTTTTGATCTGCCATAACTGAGAATATAATTTTGTTTTGTTTATCAACTCACTGTTCTGACTTGTTCTTTGGGCCACAGCCGGCGTCCGCTGGCGTGCCAAATAGGACCACTTCTAAATTGTCCACGCTTTCGTGGTGCGGTTCGGGAAGCCGATACTTTTCCTTTGGAATTAGCCCGGCGATCGCCTCCGGAATTAACGGGACCTGTGACAATTAATCTGACGTCCGCGACAGCACCTTTTGGTGCACTGTGTGTCCAAAGTCGTGAGAAAGAGCCTCGAGTTGTTGATAGTGCTATCGGAACGATTTTGTGTGTTGCTCAGTGTTCTCGTTAACGAGTGCAGAGAGTGTTCTGATATACTGATTTAGACAGATATTTTTTGCACGCGGCAAGGTTTTATTTGCGAGACACAATGGATCTAGAAAAGTTAGTCGCTCTTGGCGAGAAGATGGGTCTTTCTGGCGCCGAACTACGGAAGTGGGTCACCCAGAAGGAAAAAGAAGAAAAAGAGAGGGCCAAAGAAGGAAAGGCAGCTGAGTTAGAACGAGAGAGGTTGGCAGCTGAGAGGGCCAAGGAAGAAAAAGCAGCTGAGTTGGAACGAGAGAGGTTGGCAGCTGAGAGAGCCAAGGAAGAAAAAGCAGCTGAGTTGGAACGAGAGAGGTTGGCAGCTGAAAGGGCAAAGGAAGAAAGAGAGCAACAATTGAAGTTGGAATTGGAGAGAGAAAAGTTGGCAGCTGAAAGGGCGAGAGAAGAAAGAGAGGCAAGGGAGCGACAGCTGAAAGAAGAAAGAGAGCTACAATTCTTTCTTGCTGCTTGCTTCCCTGCACTCAAACGATATCTATCCCATGTCACCCTGTACCCCTTGATTTGGGGTATTCCCGTGTGCTCCTAAAGCAAGTCTACCTATGCCACGTTGTTAAATTTCCAATCTTGCTTAAACTTCTGATTTCATGCACAAGAACGCATTGCCGAACGTCAAACTCGGGACCATGACACCTTTCCAAATCCCTCTCACATTGTCATACCTATTGTACTTCCACAGTGCCCCATTTCTCGTGACATATGCATTCCTGTTATCCTTTGTCATTACGTATCTTTCAGGCTCCCTTAGGTACTCGGCTCCGTTATTTATCCAGAAGCCGAAATATTTGTATTTATCCACTATTTCTGGCGGGACTTCCAGTATCTTATGCTCACTGCCTTTGTTAGCTATAAAAATCACGATTGCCAATTTTCCCTGCTAAAATTCAAGTTTAACCTATCGCCCTCATTACCACAGATGTCTATCGATCCCTTCAGATCTTCCTTCTTGTCGGCTATTAATACTATATCAACTGCATACATGAATGCTGGTAATGACTGTTCAATTTGTTTTCCTTGCTTGGCAAAAGAGAGGCTGAATCAGAGTCCATTCCCATGTAATTTGGCTTCTAGTCCCTGGAGACACAGCATAAATAACAAAGGTGACAAGGGACATCTCTATCGAAGCCCGCGTTGTATCTCTATAGGTTCGGATACCTGTTCTTCCCCTTTTTATAAGTACCTTGTTACATTTATAGACATCCTTTAGAAAATTCGTTATTCCATTTTCCACATCTAGTGTGTCCAGTATTCCCCACAAGTCGTCTTGAATCACGCTATTGTAAGCTTCCTTGATATCTAGAAATGCCAGCCGCAGGGACCTGTGTTCTTTTTCCGTTATTCCAATATACTGCATCAATGGAACCAGATTGTCCTCCAACATCCTTAGTTTACGGAACCCATTTTGTAGTTTTCCTAGCACCCCCTCATTCTCCACTCATGTCTGTAGTCTTTCCTTTACTATCTGCATCACTAGCCTGTAAACTACTGATGTCACTGTTATAGAACGGTAGCTGTTATAACGGCTTTGTCCCCCTTTCCTTTATAGATCATGCTAATCCTGCTTAGTTTACACCCCTTGGGAGCTTCACCATCCATTATTGCTTTGCTCGCTGCCTCTCCTAGTGTTTGCTTAGAGTTTGGTCCTAGTTTCTTTATTATCATGATGGCGAGGCCGTCGGGACCTGTTGATGTGCTACTAAGAACGTTTTTTTTCTGCCCTTTTCCACACTCATTGTCCTACTGGAGTCACTGAGCTAATTCGCTCATCCTCATCTGGTACGGTGCATGTACCGTTGTCTTGGTGTTTAATGTTTTCTGTCATCATTGTTTTTATATATTTCATTTTCTCATCCCCTTCTAGTCTGACCCCTTGAACTGTGGTTATAAGCCTCTGTTTCATGCTTGTCTTATTACTCAGAGAATTAAGATGGTTCCAAAACTTTCCGGCTGCCTTTTTATCCTTTTTGTTTACTTCCTCCATCCATTGGGCCCCATTTTTTCTAATCTTGTCTCTGATCAAATCGGATGCTTCCCTTCTGCAGCTCAAAAAGATATCCAATTTTCTTTTGACATCATCTTCCAGTTCACCCCTCTGTTTAGCATACCTGTGTTCCCTGGAGGCTTCCTGACGTCATACTTTGGCTCCCTTAACTTCCTCATTCCACCATCTCTTGCGTTTGTGTCTCCTTTTCCCGGCTAATTTGACTCGTACCTTAGCAAGCTATAACTCAAACAATCGAGTTAGATTTGTGTACGTCCACTCTGTTTTAGTATCCTCGGTGATTATTTGCTCAATTTCTTTAGTTGCTATTTCTATTTACCTTTCTGAATAAAGATTACCGTGTGGTTGCTCGTAAGGCCACATTTACAATTTCAATTCTCTTCCCAAACTCATCTTGATACGTTTGTGATAACTACGTAAGCATCTGGACCCATATTCATGTATGTTCACCACTCTTAGCTAATCATACATCCTATGTGACAATATTGCGTAATCTATTGTCGACTGCAGCCTTCCCACCTCCAATTTTATCTGCCCTTCGCATTTCTCCGTGCTGTTGCGAAGGATTAAATAATGCCTTTCACGCATATTCATTGGCAGTCTCCCTGTTGGGTCAGTATATTCATCCATATCTTATATGTGCGCATTCTTATCTCCTAATATGATTACCTCGCACTCTTCTCCTAGTTCGACAATGTCATTTTCTATGCACTGCACCATTTGTTGGTTTTCCTCTCTGGCGTTCACCCCTGTCCACAAGTATACAAAGGCCAGGAGCGTCATTTACCCTGCCACTTTTTCTTTTAGCCATAAATGTTTTTTGCACTCCTGCTTGATTCTTTGCCAGTCTGTACTTTTAGAATGAATGCCCCCGTACCACCCCCCTGTCTGCTACCTTCTGTTCTATTACAATATTCCGATGCGTAATCCGGATTCTTAGGTGGTTGTTCCATGTTCCTAAGATGTGTTCCTACAAAACCATATACCATTGGCCTCTCCTCCCTTGGGTGTTGTTCTATATCTTCCCACTTCAGCCTATTCCTGCCACCATGAATGTTATATACAATACGTCTGGATTGGTTCGGCCCTCGTGGCTACGTCGATTTCTGCCCCGGACTCTACGTGTCTGAGATATTGGTGTCATTTTGAAATCGTATCTGTATATACAACCTGTCAAAGAGTCCCCCTGATTGTTTTCCTCGTTACTAGCTATCATGGACACCGAAGGGCCCGCGTCCCCCCCCCCTCCCCCCCAAAAAAGCTACTGTGCGTTCTTCAAGTCGCCAACCCACCTCATAACCTAGCCTCCCATCGAAGTGAATTCTGTCTCGTTGAAAACTACCCCACCTATTAACCTCTCTGTTTATTTCCATTACCTCAAAGCCCTTCTCTCGACTCATCCGCCCTATCTCTTGGTTTTCGTTGACAACCGCTCTTTGCAGGTTGCTGTCACGCACCAGTACCTCCGGTATCGTGCACATGCGCGCCACTTCTCCTCAGGTACTACATGTACCTGAGGAGAAGAGGCGCGCATGTCATCGACCCCTTTAGCGAGTGTGGTCGCTAGTCCCGCCGTATCTGCATTTAAGACATCGTTCAAATCGCCTGCAATGATCACGAGGTTCCGTCCATCAGCTGTAGTCTTGAGTTTTGCGCTCGCTTGCCTTATGACTGCTTCCAGCTTGCATCCAGGGAATGTCCCTACTGCAACCCTCTTGTCACCTCTTACCCTCTCTGATTGCTTCTGCGCATCGGTATAAATTCGAGTCCCCGGCGATTATCACGTGCTGCGACTTTTCAGCTGGAGCGTCATGCACCTGGGAGTTACTTGTATGTGTGACGCCGGCTGCTTTGTCCCCTTCCAATCCCACCACAACTTCGCTGAAGCTGGGTCTTGCGACCATTGAACCCGCTGAACCTGTTTGTTCAGAACTTTCTCTTTTTTCTCCGCCGTTCTGGTTGCTGGTGCCCTACCGTTCTCTCCTTCAGCCACTCCTTTGTTTACCTTCGCTAGTGCTTCCTCGGCGGACCTGAGCCTTTCTCCCATAGCCCTCATTTTTTCTTGCTCTGTAGCCAACGCAGTCTGCAGCTCGGTTATTCTCATCAGCAGCTCACTGTGCACAACCATAATTTTCTAAACTTTTTCCTCGACCTCACATTGCCTGCACTTGGCGTCAGCTTTTTCTCCATTCGCGTCTGCACTTGCGTTCATTTGCAAACCCACGTCGCACCCTGAACATTTTACACCCTTTTCAACCATGTCTTTGTGACACCAATTTTCCTTATGAATTGTCCCACTAGATAATAACAAAACACGGTGTACGACGAATCCTGCCCTACGAAAAACAAAAAGTCTAAGCTCTACTACGAAAATTGGCGTGTTCGGTGTGCGTTTCTCTCCCCGACGGGTGGTAAGAGAAAAAACACAAACAAGCAGCGCGCGCGCACACACACACACACAAACAAGCAAATAACAGGTGAATGAGCCCCCCAAAAGCCATACAAAGTATAAGTGCTACAAAGGTTGAAACTGCTGCCTTATTATTTATAAAGGCAAGCTCCAAACATGCAAAGCCACCTATCTGCGCAGTCGATCAGGAGCACTAAAACACTTGCGTTCACCGTGCCAGTCCGAACTCAAGCTCCTGTTGTAGATGCTGCCATCTACAACCCTCTGCATGTTGTAGATGCTGCCATCTAGGACGAGCCAAGCGAAGCTGGTGACCGCGTGTGCTCGAGGTGCACGTGGCGTGGCAGGGCTCCTAGGCTAGAACGCGGTTTCGAAGTAAACCTGTGTTCACGTAACCCAGCCTGCTGCCTTCTCGCTTGTCCCTGACGACTTCAACATGGTGTTAGAAGTGGGATTCGAACCCACACTCGGACTATTATTCAAAATACCCCGAACTAGTTCGACTTGAAAAGCGCACTTCCGCAGCCGTAATCACCCACTGCAAGTCAATTTTTGCACGCCATGGAATTCCAGAGGAGGTGGTTTCCGACAATGGCCTGCAGTTTTCGTCGACTGAGTTTTCACTCTTCGCCCAAGACTATTATTTCAAGCAAACTACATCTAGCCCTCACTATTCTCATAGTAATGGACTTGCAGAGGCTGCAGCGAAAATCATCACGACATCCATGACGGAGACCAAGGACCCTTACCTGACACTTCTAGCTTACAGGTCGACTCCTTTGAAGAATGGATATGGCCCTGCCGAACTGCTCCGGGGTCGTCGGCCGAGATCCAGGCTTCCTCTGTGTTCCACCAAGCGGACACCCCTATTGCCAGATCAAGACAGCCTTTGGAATTTTGAGGAAAGATACAGACAACGTCAAAGGAAAGACTTCGACAGACGTCACGGAGTCGGCGACTTGCCAGAACTTCTTTATGGAGATGCCGTGTGAGTGACAGGCTTCAAGAGCAAAGGGACAGTACAAGCCCCAGCCGACGAGCCTCGATCTCATTGTGTCAACACCTACACCGGTGCTGTGCGTAGAAACCGGACGGAGCTAGTCCCATACTCCCGAAGTGAGAACAACGCAGAAAGTGCTGGTACGTAGTGATTGTGCTATAGACACTCGCTGGCGTTGCCAGGACACTTCCCACGGTCATACCAGAAGTGGCAGGTGCGTGAAGCCGCCTGCTGCAGCGAACATCGCTCGATTGCATTGGGAGATATTGCATCTAGGACAAGCCAGGCGAAACTGGTGACCACGTGTGCTCGAGGTGCGTGGGGCACGTGGCAGGGCTCTTAAGCTAAAACGCGGTTTTGAAATAAACCTGTGCCCACGTAACCAAGCCTCCTGCCTTCTCGCTCGTCCCTGACGACTTAAACACTGCCCACCGACGCTTTCACTACTGTGCGACCGAAATGTCGTCGTTCTGCGCGGCGTATGACTGCTCGAACAACAGCAGCCGCAACGGAAAGGTTCTGTTGGGCGTCGTATAAGCTGTCGCCTGACTTGGGGGTCAGTGTTGCCAGACTGCCGCCAGATTTGGCGGAGATTTTTGCCCCTGTAGTTGTGACTTTCTCGTGGGGGCTTTATGTCGTCCGTGGTGCATTTCGCGTGTGGCTGAGTGACGTTGGCTGTTTTAATTAACGGAATGAACGTGAAAGAATGCGGTGCCTTCTCTTGCTGTGTGTGCAGCTGTGCGAGTAAGAGATCGTGTCTCAGAGGGAAACTACGACGCGTCGTTCACCGTGCATTTCGCGAGTGTCTGCGCGATGAACTTGCTCGCGAGTGCGACATTGGCCGTTTTAATTAACGGAATGAACCCCGCGTTGCAGAAGTCGGGGTGAGTTCTCTTGCTGTTCCATTAAAACTGTATGTAACTGTTCCTTTTCCTAAATTTCGTTGCATACGTGGTCGGCATATCGGTTGCCTATAATATTTTTGATATTATCACTTGGAAGACCGCCACACCGCACTCGTCGGCGTCTGCGGAGGGAGTGGACAGCGATTTACGAGGATAAAATTGCCAGTGCAGAGGGCAAGACGCGCTCATGTATATTATGATTTTGACTGGGAGCGTCTCCAGAAAGCTCTTGGACCCCTAAAGGAAGGAAAAAAAAATGCGGACTCAGTGTGAAGTGAAATATTGCAAATCGTTCTCATGTATTTGCGTTGGTTTTGCAATCGCTCAGTTCCTGCTCGGCCGTGCGTTTCTATTTCTGAAATAATTGTGAACTCTCAATGAAGCTTCTTGTTCTTTTTTCTTGAAAAATAAATGTTTCATGCATTGCCTCCCAAACATTGTAATGTTTATTGTATGGTGCTTTAGCGAAAATGTGAGTACATGTATGCGCCCGCAAAGTCGAAACCTAATTTGCCCGCAAACGAACTACTTGACGTGGTAACACATGTGCACGAGCTTAGCTCACGTAGCTTTGGCCGTGCTTCCATCGAAAGTTGTCACCGAGCATTTTGGAAACGGTGACATGTTAGTAGAAAATGGTCGCACGTCTTCGAAATTGTAATTCATTGTTTTCGTTTTTCCTTCCTCATCTGTGTGGAACAAAGTATATAAGACAAACATGTTGCTAATATGTGTAGAATTATATCTGGTTACACTAACTTACGGCGTTACGAATCCAGGTTTTCGTAAAGAAAGGAATATGTTGTATATTAGTTTTGGCTTCGCTGCTAGCGGCACCAGTGTCGTCTTTTTATGTAGCAACGCGTACGTTTGAATAAAGGGACTTTGTTACTGTGATGATTGCTCGATCACTTCAGAGGGGGCACACCCCGCCACTACACTTCTACTACATTTTTTAGATTCGAAGCAGAAATGGTGAAGTTATATCTGGTGTGCTTACCCACCGTTACTGCGCACGTGGTCTCGTGTGGCGTGCTCCAACAGGAGTTCGAGACGACTAACAGCAACAGAAACAACGGAGAATTCATAATGTGCTCCGCTTGCAATGATGCGTTCACATCAGGCAAGGTTTCCGTCATGGGGTCAACCCATGCGCTACTTCATAAGCTTGTTATGGTTAATTTAGTGGGAGATGGTGTGCTTTTTTAGAGACGAGAGTCCTTTTTTTTGGGGGGGGGGGGATACTTCAGCGCAGAAGTGTTGGTCTTTCTGTTGTTCAACTTGTCTGCCTGCCAACCGAAACATTTCAGCTACTCGGCTAAAGTTTAACTGTACTGGCAAAAGATAAATGGTAAAGGGCTGTGTCTTAAGCGTGGATGTTAGAGGGGATTCACTAGATTACAATACTAAGCATTGGTCTTTGAGACATATTTGGTTGGTGTTATTTTGTTTTAGATGACTCGGTTTTAAGGCAAGCAGCAACCTGGCATTAGCCGGAAAATTGTATGAAAGAGAATTTAAAAAAAAAGAAGTCTTGTCTTCTTTTTTAATTACCGGCAATTACCGGCAAAGCAGTCTGATAGGAGTTGGTACTTCGGCGCAACTACGAAGAAGCTTCAAGACGGACTAATTAAGCTGCATCAATTTTTTGTAAGTTATATAAGCAGTAACTGGCACATGCAATGAGGTCCTGCACGAATAGTTGGGGAGCATGAGACCACATATTCGTGAATGCCCGCATTACGTGCTTGTGATTTGGCTCCTCGTTAGCAGAAGGTTGCAGACAACTGGAACTCAAAGCATTTCGTGCTTGAACAACATGCAACAGAAATACTTCTGGGTTTGATTAGGAAAGCCTCAATACAAGTGCGATCCTGCAATCCCGACATAGCAATATTTACCATTCGAAAATCCAAGTACTTAGCTCGAAATGCTCTTTTTCATTTCAAATTCTAGACTAACAGGGTGTTATAACTACTAAACAAAATTCTCTACAGCTCCATCGTCATGCACGATTACACATGTCGATCGTGCTTACAGTGACACCCGAGGAATGTCACCAGTACTGCGTATAGGAGGCACGGTGCGTTTGTACTTAGTTACCTCTAGGGTGGGCTGTCTGCTGCGTATGTTTTTTTTTCCGATGAAAGCGATAAGCACGGCTTCTGCTCTTTATTTTCAAACAACTGCTTCAGCGTTGACTGGGCCTTGCGCTTCCCTTGCATGGCCAGACTACGTGTAAGCCTAAACAAACTGGCCCCGTCTACATGGCCATCTGGAGAGCGAGCTCTGTAGCGCTGGCGCAGTATGGCATCTCGTCCAGCCAGAAGCACAGGTCGCACCATGCCTCCTGCTCAGCCTCGTCTACGGCGGCGGCGAAACGGCTCTCGAACCTCTTGGCCAGTCTCCTGGTCAGCGCTTCCAGGCCGGCCACGTTCGTCTTGGGGCAGTACAGCCACGGCTCATCACTGCGTTCCCGCCCACACGGTTCATGCGGATAGCAGGCTATTGTACTACGAATATGAGATTTGTCACCATAGAAGACTGTGCTTGCAAACCGAAACAAGAACACGAATTTTAGACCCGCTCTACGACGACATTCTTTATTATTACGGCTTAGAAGCGATCTTTATTGTGAACAAAAAAAGTAGAGAAGACCTTTCTGCGATTCGCCTCTATCGAAATGCTGCTGCCGGCTCATTTCAGGTGTTGGGGTTGGTAGCTGTTTCTTTCGTGACGTTCTCGCTCTCGCAGCTATATATATATATATATATATATATATTCAGCAGGAAGTTCAAGGGGTCTGGTATATATATGGTATAGTTCAAGGGGTCTGGTATATATATATATATATATATATATACACATATATATATATATATATATATATATATATATATATATATATATATATATATATATATATATATATATATATATATATATATATATATATATATATATATATATATGCAGCCACCGTGGCCGGAATTCGATCCCGCGACTTCCGAGTCAGCAGTCAAGCACCGTTGCTAGGCTACTATAGCGGGAGACTTGGTACGATTAAATATATTTTGTTGTTTTACGTGCGCCTGCACATATAATTAATGATCAGGTTCAAGGGAAGTTTACTTCATGAAAATTTGTGTAGATATATTTGCGCTGCACAAATATTAGCGGAGAATCAATCAATAGTTTACGAGTATCGACGCAAAATGTTCGCCTTTTTTTCTGTAAAATGAAAGTTGATACCTTCGAAGCTCTAGAAAATGTGCTCCTATGCCCAAGTAAACACTAAAAAACTAATGGCAGCATGCTTTGAAAAGCTCGCTTCAGCACCTGCTCTGCCCTGACGTCACAACACGGTGTTCATCTCTTGTCACGTGCCCGCGCAACATGTCGGGACGTTTCACTCTCGGCGACTGAGGTGGTCAACGCAGAAGCAGTCATTTTAAATCGTTTCCATATAGAAAGACTTGTTACCCTGACGTCATGGAAACTTCTAATACTTGTGCGTCAAGCCAACAGAATGAGTACTGTCTTGACATTAAGCCAGGGACGACGTCAGCAGGTGCACAATGAGAAAATTGACTTTAAATCAATATAAATACCTCCAGAACCGTCTATGTGTACAGAATATCTGTGTAGTAGCGAGAATTCACCTGATTAACTCGGTATATTAGCACCCCTTTAGGGCGGCTTCTTCAGTAACAATTGTACACTGCGCATAGCGTTGCATGCACTCGCACAGTACACACTCACCCGATGAGGTGACAGATCTTCAAAAACGTCTCCCCCATCGCCTCGCACTTGCTCCTGGGCATTTTCTTCAAGTTGGTGAACAAGGGCTTCACATCTGAGACAAGCACGCGCATGTATGAGCTACGTTGGCACACAGTGATATTTTTTTCTTTTCAACTTAAAACCCGCCTTGCATAGATGGCAGTATAACTTATCCACCACTGATGCGTGTACTTATAGAAGCTGAATTACACTAGATAGTGTGTTCATGGTTACGCGCTCATATGCGATCCAATAGGAGTTTTAATGCAACCATATGCACGCAGTGCTACACTTGGAGCTACCTACGCACCCCAGAAAAAAGATAGTGGTAGACAATAACAGCACAACGCTGAATTTAAGCTACAGGAAACTTTCAAACAACATGCTACCGCATGCCTACTTGCGCTATGCAAAAACCAAGTTTTTTTCTTTAATCAATGCGAAGCTGTGGGTGCGGAAATGACTTTGTAAATGCTTTGTATGAAACGCTGTAAGTTATAAATGGTATATTGATACAAAAACTGCCGAAAACTACATCATTGCCCGGCGACTATGTGAAGGCTGCCTACAAAATAAAAATAGGCTGCTGTGCATTGGGACTTGTTAGGCGTGCTGACAAGAGTCACTAACAACACTTTGTAAAGAAATGACAGTCTTGCACCAGATGCAGAGAAAAAGGCCCCCTAAAATGCGACATAAAGGGCTGGTTGATTCTTGTCAGCTTGGTGATACACGTTATGAAAGACTGAACACAGATGACAAGGAACACAGGACACAGTGTTAAAGGGACACTAAAGTCACTAAAGAGACTAAAGAAAATTACGTCAAAGTGAAAGCTCATTCTATGACAACGTCAAAAACGACGATATTATCAACAACAGTGCCCTACCTACTGAGAAATCAAGGTAAATGCAAAAGAATAGAAGTGCCACAGTAGGACATTCTCACAATGATCCCGATGACGTCAGATAAAGCACCTACAATAATCACTAGTCGTCAATGTAGCTGCACTAAATAAAGAACATTTCGTGCATCAAGAGGTGTAATACAATGCTGCTTGTTCTTGTCTCTTTTATTCATGAATAAAGACAAAAAAACAAAAAAACCGGACTGTTTTTGCAACGAAAGCGTGCAAGGCGGAGCCTCACCTAGATGACGTAGCCCCCATTTTTTCCTCTCTCCGTTGCGGCGCAGTGCTCACCCTTCTAATTTTCTTCCCCCCCCCCCTCATCTCTCTTTTGCTTTGGTGGCGCAAGCGCCGTTCGTTCGAGGCGTGCGGTGATTGTGGTGTGTTCTTTTTGCTCTGTTCGCGGCGTGGGTTGTTGTGTTTCGCTTGTGCCCGGAGGTACGTTGCACGGGCCTTCTGACCGACTGAATGTGATACAAAAGTACCTCCAACGGTTACATCGTCATAAGGATGGCTACTCTCACGGCTGCCTTAAGTCAGACGATCCTGTGTGGACATAAAAAGACATGAAGAAGTTTAAATAAAAGGACGTATAAAATGTTTCTTAATGCGTCGCTATGCGCTTTGATTTAGCATCCGAAAACGCAGAAGTGATTTCAACGAGGGACTTCAATAAAATACGACAAAAAGCTCGGCGGTTACACATCAGCATCTGATATACAGAATCCAGCATCATGCCTGCGCCCTGCTCTAAATTCCCGCCCCGCCGTGGTGGTCTAGTGGCTAAGGTACTCGGCTGCTGACCCTCAGGTCGCGGGATCGAATCCCGGCTGCGGCGGCTGCATTTCCGATGGAGGCGGAAATGTTGTAGGCCTGTGTGCTCAGATTTGGGTGCACGTTAAAGAAACCCAGTGGTCCGAATTTCCGGAGCCCTCCACTATGGCGTCTCTCATAATCCAATGGTGGTTTTGGGACGGTAAACCCCACATACCAATCAATCAATATGCTCTAAACGCCAAATTCACACTTCTACCAAGATGACCATTAGCACACATGGCCATGTCCCAACATGGAGCGGCCATGTCACAGCAGCGGCTATCTACACATTCTGTGAGCTAGTTGTGATATATGAAACGCGCATAAAAATAAAAAAAAACTTCGGAAGGTACGCAAGAAATTACCACGGAAAACTGAGCGGTACCTCGTTGGCCTGGTAATGCGCCGAACCAAAAGATTGGTAGATCCCACGTGCAGTGGGAATCAATGATATGCGAAGCACGAATAAGAAATGTTTATATATGTCACTTTAAAATCAGCACAACGTTACGAGGCGGATGTAACCAATGCCGTACATGACTTTCGTGTAATGATTATTATGTTTGGATGTGCTGTTTGCCTTCGTCATATATTCACGTCACGTGATACCAAGTTAAATATATGTAGAGCTAGAGAAATGGCCGCAAACACGATACGAGCGTGGTATGTTGTCATGTTCTTACATGACACGCGTGACACGATTATCATGTTTGCACCAGTCATATATTTTGTCATCCATTGACGTCACGTAACACAAAATTTGGTATATGTGGAGCTAGCAAATCGGCCACGAGCACATAATAAAGGGCCCAATATACTTCAATGTAGCGTTGAGCACGCGCACGCTGGACGCAGCGACGCTACGTAAGCAAAACGCGAGCACTCCCAGGCGCGACCGTCGTCCGTCGGCGCGGCCCCACGGCAACCATAGAGTTTTCCAATATACACTAGAGGGAACTCTGGCGCTAGTGTCTATGGGAGCTGCAATGCACGGTGCTTCAGCGAGCATGGGACTGATGGGTAGTACACACATTTGTCTAAACTTCGTAGTTATGGCCTGCTTTTGACTCCGTGTGTGTTCGTGTGACTTGGAGCTGTTTCATCACGAAACAAATATTAGCAAATGTTCTACGGTTGCGCTTCACCATCTTATTCTTTTAAACTTACCTTTCCATATCAGGTCACGAAGTTAAAAAAGGCTGAATCTTTCTTTCGAAACAAAACCGAAACACAGCAATTAATGAAGCCTCAAGTACGATTTGCCACCCACAAGTACGAAGACTAGGCAAATGTGTGTGCGCACCTTCAATGGGGCATGTAGTCATGTTATTGCATGACACGCATGTCGTGGTTATCATGCTTTGATGTGTCATTTACCTATGTCGTCTATTCGCGTCGCGTAATACCTTGTTTGGTACATGTGAAGCTAGCGAAACGGCCGCGAGCGAATCATGAGCGTAGCATGTGGTCATGTTGCTACATGACACGCATCTCATGATTATCATCTTTGCACCAGTCACATACCTTCGTCATCCATTCACGTACTGTAATACCAAATTTGGTATACGGTAAGATTTGAAGGTATGTTGGCGAAGTTCACATGGGACATGTTTGGAAAAGTTCCTCTAATTTTTCGTTTGCTTGCAAACTTGGTGGTTCATAAATGTTTTTGTGACCTCTTTTTTTTGCTACATATGCTGAGAAAACAGGGGATTGAAAGATAGAGTGAAGAAGTGGGAAACAAAACAGCACCATGAATCGTCTCCTACATTTTTGTCTTTTACACCGTTTGCTCCGGATGTGTAAACCGAACACTCTACCATGAACGTCTGAGTAAGTTCGAGTGAGTAATATTTTCCTGAGTCTGGGTGAGTCCTATTAAGAAAAATTTCATCGTGTCTGAGTTCGAGTGAGTCTAATTGAGGAAAAGTTTGATGAGTGGGAATCCGAGTGAGCACTAAGGTATGGACGAAATACCACAGCGCCAGCCAAGCTAAATAATATATTAAAAAAAGGCGTTTTGGCTTTCATACAGGATTCTTCTTCACAATAAAGCGTGAGCAGCAAGTTCGCTTACTTGGAAGGTCGTCTAATCACATGTTTCAGGCAACGTGCATTCAAAGGCGGAAGATTACCACAGCTTTTGTTCAGCGTGTACGCAGTGGTTTGAATAAACAATTAACCGAGATGAGTCCATGGTGTTCTTTTTTCTCGTGGTGATGACGGAAGCATCTTCCCAGTTGATCATGTTGCCCGTCGAGACATTTGACGTAACCAAGCAAATGCAAGTGCTCTTGTCAAATGCAAGTGAATTAGACGTCACCTTCTTGGTAAAACATTGGCGAGGTGTATTCCACGAGTAACACTGAGTGAGCTTACGTTTGCCGACCTCTTATGTCAACTACTCAACTTAAGCATTATTATCAGCCGCTCGCATTAGTACTATTTATATCTACTCACTCATCAATGCAGTAGCATTCATATTCCAACTCAATAATAATTGAATACATGCCTTAGCTGTGGCAAGGGGCAGCTGCTCGACCCTTCACCTCCATTTTTTTTTCAAACAAAGGCCTTGTAGAAAACATCTCGTGTGAGTCATCATTTTTAATGAAAATTCTCTTGATTTCCACCACTCAAAAGTAGTATATAAAGATACTAGATCAAAATCGCCAGGTAGAGCAGCGATACTGCGGGCTATGAGTGTTGAAATGCATGAACACCTCGAACAAAACTGCTAATAGTACGCCAACGAACTGATGAGTCTACTCACTCAGACTCACACAGACTCAGAGAAAGCCGTGAATTTGAGTCCGAGTCAGTCTAAGTGAGCAATATTTTGGTAAGTCTGAGTCCGAGTAAGATAAATATTTGTGGGTTGCGCCTTGTCTTTTAAAAGACAAGGGGTAACTGTCTTTTATTTATTTAACATACCTAACAGACTCTTCTGGAGCATAGGTTAAGGGTGGCATATACACACACAAAAAAAGAACAATCGGAGCGCATGCACTTAAACTATACAAATTGTAGACAACTTAACAACGGCACTGATAACCTAGACATTGATTACAAAGAAAATATCAAACAAATGCACATCTCATTTAAAAGGCGATGAAGTGATGTGAGGTGTAGTGAGAGTTTAGTTGCTCTCGGAACAGCTTGCTGTTAGCCACTGAAACTATCGCATCAGGAAGATCATTCCACAATGAAACTGCCTGTGGCAAAGCGGATACGTAAAATGCGTGTGTTCTGTCACAAAGACGCATACAGCTGCACTGATTTTGCGTACGTGCTGCCCTGCGCTCCGGTGTGTGCAGAGGGAAAGGAGACACTTTCACAGAATGGATATACTTGTGAAACAACACAAGCGGGGCTATCTTGCGACAACTTTCTAATGACTGGAATTTGAAATGATGTTTTATTTGAAGAACACTGCTTCTACGCTGGTAGTTCAGAGTGACGAAGTGGGCTGCTCTGTTTTGAATGACTTCGATCATCTGTGTTAACAAGAGTTGATGAGGGGACCAAACTGGTGAGGTACATTCTAACTGTGGACGTACAAATGTTAAGATAGTTTGCGAATGCTCAATATGAAGTTATGAAGATTTTGACCTAAAATTTTTGGATGCCTTAGAACAAATGTAAGTTATGTGGGAGGAGTATGGAAGCTTAGAGTCATTAAGAACTCCTCAATATTTGTATGAGGTGGTTCGAGATATTTTGCGGTTGTTAATTTTGCATGAAAAAGTTGAAATTGTGTGCTTTTGAGAAACGAACAATATTTTACATTTTGCAGTATTCAAACCCATTAACCACTTAGTACACCAACTGCTAACGAGGTTTAGCTCATTTTGAATGACCAGATGATCAATGGAAGATGTTATAGATCGACAAAAGACGCAGTCATCTGCGAAAAGACATATTCTGGGTGAAATGTTATATTCGGCAGATCATTGATGAAAATTAGGAAGAGTGGAGTGCCAAGGACGCTACCTTGGGGTACTCCTGAGCTGACATCTGCAAGATCTGAATGAAAACCATTTGCGAATGTGCGCTGTTCACGAAATGAAAGAAAATTACAGAGCCATTATAGCGTTAAACAGCCTAATTTAAGGGCAGCCATTTTGGCAATTGAACGAGAATAGGCGACACGTCGAAATGCCTTCGGAAAATCCAAGAAAACTCAATCTGTCTGTGTGTTCACGTCAAATTTAGTGTGTAGGTCTGTCGTGAATTCTAAAAAAATGTGTATCGCAAGAGAAAGCTTTCCTGAAGCCATGTTGTGTGGAGCTGAAAATTGCTTGATTCAAGATTATTTAAATGTGCGAAGCAATGAAATGTCCAAGTAATTTACTCCTGATTGATGTTAATGAGACGGGACGATAATTTTCAACTTGATCTTTACACCCTGCTGTAAATACAGGAATAACTTTTGCAATTTTCCAGTCCATTGGAAGCTGACCAGCAGACAAGGACTGCCTGAAGATGTGAAATAATATTTTAGAGGACGTGGAAATTGTATTTTTTAGTATCTTTGAATTGATATTATCAAGACAAATAGAGGCAAAAAGCTTTACTTTGTTAATTAGTTTGGTGCTGCCCTCAATGTTTGTATGTAAAAGTGTCATGAAGGGGTAATCAAGCTCCGGAAAATCCGGAATACTAGAATAATATTCCCGCGTAAAGACATTTAATATAACCTATGAAATGCGCTTGCACATTGATCTCATGGGAGAGGTAACTGATTTTCGTCCTTCAACGTAATATCTGTAACAGAAGAAACTGGTGATAATTGTTGTCAAAACTTTCTGGGATTGCATTTTAGTAACGAAGGCAGGTCGTGTTTAAAATATTTGTTTTTTTTTCAGAGATTAATGCAGAAGTGTAACTTTTAAGACATTCTTTATAGATCGTCCAAGCAGAGGCACTGGAAGCACGTGGCGCTGCCCGATACAGCCGTCTTTTTTTGATTCCTCAAGGTCCGCAAATGTTTGTTAAACCATCGGTTTCTCTTATCTTTATATACAGAGACTTCAGACATCTATTTGTCTATTAATAAGGTAATATCTCTGAACAATGACCAGTTTTCATTCACAGTAAGGCCTAACAATGAGGGAAAGAATGTGTAGTTGTAGAATTCTTCTAAGTCCAAATTCATACCACTCTAATTGGCTTTACTGTAGCCTTCATTCACTTTTTTTAGTTTTACCCGAGACTTTGAGAGAATTAAGTGTCTATTGTTAATTGAACTAGTTTATGGTCACTGAACCCTTCAAGGCATGAGTTTTCAGCTACATTATCGGGATCTGTGGTAAGCAATAAATCCAAAGTATTATTGCCCTTTGTTGGTTCGTTAATTGCTTGAGTAAAGTTAAAATCTAGGGTGACATTCACAAAGTCAGAAGACATTTGGGATGTGAATAAGTAATTGTTCCAGTAACTTTGTGTTAAGTTGAAATGTCCAAAGAGGTAGACATTATTAGTGCAGCATCTCTCAGTAGCTAAAGTGGTGCTGCTACGAAGATGATCTATAAATCACTGTTCCGAGTCGGCCGGACGGTAACAGACGCCCGCTAACATTTTCGAGGTAGAATTGGTGCACGCCACCCAGACAATTTCGAACTTTTAATTTGTATCGACGACAAAGCAAGTAAAGATTTTTTATGGCAATAAAAACATCTCCTCCACGTTTGCTTTGACGATCACACCGGTGTTCCCTTGAAGAATTTCGCGGTCGTCGACATTCCGAGTCAGCCATGTTTCAGTCAGCAGACGGACATCCGACAGACTATCTTCCAGAAACAAACGAATAAGATCACGCTTGCGCAGTAAGCTCCGAATATTAGTAAATGAAACAGACAGCTGTTGCATGCTTACTTTGAAAATTTTTTTCCTGCCCCTTAAGAGACTGAGAGAGAGAGCAGAGTAGGTCCGGAAACAAACGGGAGTTGCGGATATTATAGTTGAAATCAAGAATAGGAAATGAACATGGAGCGGGCATGTAGCGCGTGGGCAGAATAACCGCTGGTCATTTAGGGTAACTGACTGGATTCCAAGACAAGGCATACACGTGAGGGGGAGGCATAAAATAAGGTGCGCAGATACGATTACAAAATCTGCAGGCATAACGTGGCAAGAGAAAGTGCAGTACCGGGTTGATTGGCGGAACATGGAAGAGGCCTTTGCCCTGCACTAGCCGTAGTCAGGCTGCTGCTGCTCATGATGCAAGTTACCGGTCACGATTTAAAGTTGTCTACTGTAAACGCGCAAAGCTTACTGTTAACTACACCTCTTTCGCATTACGACAAGCATTACTCTAAAACAGGAGTCTCAAACAACTGGTCCACCAACATCTCCCTATAGCAGCCCGGACACGAATGTCTGCATCCCAATTTTATAATTTTTTAGAAGTAAGAATGTTCATTAGCCACACAGGCATGAATGCTCTAAGTTTTCTTTTTTTGAGTGAACCATCACCTGCAGTCACCATCTGTTTATGCATAACCGCTTAACAAAACTGTATATATTATGCAATGGTTGTCCAAGTTTTAGTCGTTTTGAAAATAAATATTGGCATGTTGCGGGATTCCTGGCGTCAAATCCCCTAAAGAATCGGCCTATACGGATATAGACTTCTTTCATATGGAACTTGGGCCGGCATAATTGAATCTCACCCCCTCCCTACCACTCATACCTTGATAACCCTCTCGGCCCCTGGGGAAGTGAAATTTTATGACTACCGCCCACAACCAGATATGCAAAGCAATGAGACATTGCATACCCCTTGAACAGTTGAAGTGGTGATGTTTAGCAGATTTTGCAAACGTTTGCTTTTCAGGGCTGGCACAGCGTGTTCACCTTTTTCTCGCTTGAACTTTGTTTCGGCGTTTTATACGCGTTTAGATATCTTAGGCGTGACAAATGAATGGATGGTTTTTGATGGCGTCGACGGATCACATTCCAATCTCCAGCAAGCTTTTGCTTACTGGTTCGAGATGTCCCTGTATTGTAATGAGAAAATAATCATTTTTTTTTCTTTCCCGGCCAAGCACTAGCACTGGACTGGGCGTTTACCTCCTCGTAGTCTTAAGCGAGACGCGCAGAAGTCGACGAGGAAGGCGTGCACGCCGAACGTGTGGACATGCAGCACGCGTCCGTTGAGCCTGTAGGAGAGCACGTCGTGGTGCGCCTTCTTGACGAGCACGTGGTCTTCGCTCAGGGCTCGGTGCTCGAACTCGAGTGCCTCTTCGGCTACAGCCAGAGTGAGCGCCACTTGCTGCACCACCGACCACAGCTGCAGTGGGCTCTCCAGCTGAGAAAAACGAGAACCTCCGTACATCCTGTGCTTTTTACTGCTTCAAAGAACGATGCGGTTGCTTTAATGCGCAGGTATTATGGCGAGTTCCTTTCCTTCGGGAATCAGCGGGTTTAGGTAAACTAACATGTTACGGTTAGCAGTGGAGCACGTAGAATTAATACTAAGTTTTGGAAATCACTTTTTACTTTTCCGAGCAGATAAGAAAGCACAAAAATGCTAGTTTGGCGAATACATTGGTCTTTTAGGTGTTTTAGACAATCTCATTTATATTGCGTAAATGACATGAGAACCAATAAATTTGTGTACTTGCCGCATTCGTCGATAGTATAGAGGTTCTTTTCACTTTCTTTAAGGCTTGCAAGTTGATCACATGATTAAGAACGCCCTCCAACAATTTCTAAGACGTCATCGTTTTACATAATTTACTCGTTGGTTGCGTAGACGGAAGGCTGAAAACATTTGTGCAGGAAAAATGGCAGCGATATATGAACATGCAGTGCGAAGTTATCCAGCCGATATAATTCGAAATACAATGAAAAGGTCGATCTTCGCAGGGTCATCTAACCACATTCTACTCGCCACTGACGTTGCAAGACATGGCCAATTGAACGAGCTTAAAACTCGTACAAAAAACTTGCATGCTATTTATTCCTTCCAACTTATTGATGACGCCACTGCGATCGTAAAAAACAATATGGCGCTTCAAGAGTGAACCACACGTGTGCAACGACAAAACTCCCGAACGCCTCTGTCACATTTTTTTGCACCCTCCAAACAAGTATGTGCATCTTTCGTATGCCTGACCAACCTCCTTCCACGTGCAGTGACGTCACCTCGGTGATCGGTGACGCTAACTTCATTACCGTTTGTTCGGGCCTGGTTTAGGTCAGTCGACGAGCTGCGTGCGGTGTCAAGTCGCTGATCACCGAGTTGACGTTACTGCGCGTGGAAGGAGGTTGGTCACACGTAGGAAAAATGCGCGAGCTTTTCTTGTGCGTTTCGGAGCCTGTTGACTGGCCCTTTATAGGGGAACTCTACTTATTTTTCGATATTCGCCGTTCAATAAAACTTTGAACATGTGTTCTCGTTGGTACCGTGGTGCTATGTGTCAAATTATGCAACCATAAGGTATTTAGTTTTTTTTTGTAGAAAACCAATTGTTCATATTTGTAGCCAATTCTGTAATCACACTTGGAAATGCTGGCCACCCTGCCCATGTGACATAAGTGCCTACTCTTCCTCAAAACGCCGCCTTGCCCAGCGGACGAATGTAGCATGCGCTTTCTTATACGATGCGACGATGAGGCGAGGACACTATTGTGAGCTGCGTACAGCGTGGCAGCGTGTTAGTCGTCGTTGACGTCGGCTGTTACACAAAACCCCGTATTCAGAAACGCTTGCAACCCCCTTGGAGACGCCTTAGACATGATGCAGAGCAGCAGCACACCCACCCGCTCCTGCGTGTGGAAGAGGCTGCGTTGAGACCCTACTTCCGGATATCTTCAATCGCTCTTGTCAACGACTGGAGCTACCCCAGCACCCAATACAACCAGCCCCCGACCGCAGTACACGGAAGATTTTTGGTGAGCGAGCTTTTGCCGACCCAGGTGATAGAGGAGCTAATCGTAACGACGAACTCGCACTGCTCGCGCCGCCCGACGCTGGTGTGGCGGCTGCCACAACAGCTGCTCCTCGCCGCGACGCCGGTGCCACCCAACTCCATCTGACTAGCCCACGTTGAGCCCTACCTTCAGAAATCACAGCAGTGTTAACCATGGAAGTGGTCGAAGTCGAAGGAACTGAGATCGCCCCTGAAGACGCCACCCTTGAAGCCAGATGGATCTCTAGCCACCGAAACAAGCAACACAAGCATGCCTCCAATGCTCCGGCATCGCCAACTGGCCAGGGAAGCGCGTCCGATACCCCAATGCTGAACGGATCTGCCCAGCGTCTCCCTCGCAAACCCATGCAACCACGTCTGCCAGATGATCACGTCAAAGTTGTGATTCGCCCGCGGCACGGCCTCAATCTCTCCAAAGTGGGGGAAGCACAACTACGCGATATACTCTACGCGAAGTGGATCTGCATGCAACGCTACTCAAAGGGGACATTTACCGCACATGCGTTGAAGCTAATCTCATCATAGTAAGCACACCTCGTCTATCCAACGCAGAAATCTACAGTCGTATCTCTAAACTACAGTTTGAAACTGAAACCTATGACGTTCGAGCCATAGAGTTTCCTAAAATTAACTAGAGGGGACTCTGTCGCTGCGATCGTTCAGCGACCATGGGAATGATGGGTAGTACACACATTTGTCTAGTCTTCGTACTTGCAGGCGGAGAATCGTACTTGCGGCTTCGTTCATTGTGTTTCGGTTTTGTTTTGAAATAAAGATTCAAACCTTTTGAACTTCGAGACCCTATTTGGAAAGGTAAGTCTAAAATAACGAGGTGGTGAAGCACAATCGTTGATCATTTGCTGATTTTTGTTTCGTGAGAAAACAGCTCCAAGCCACACGAACACACACAGAGCCAAAATCAGGCCAGAAGTACGAAGTTTAGACAAATGTGTGTACCACCCATCATTCCCATGCTCGCTGAAGCGCCATGCGTTGCAGCTCCCATAGACACTAGCGCCAGAGTTCCCTCTAGTGTATATTAAGAAACTCTACGGTTCGAGCCTATGTAACTTCCCCTGAGAACACAGCAAAGGGAGTGATCCACAATATTCCCCCCTACGACTATCCTAAATACATCTCAGCAAGTTGTGTTAATGACCGCAACCCCACAACACTACAAGCTCACCGAATGGGAAAAACAAACACGATACTCATTGTATTCGATGGTGACCAAGCCCTTTCTATGTCTACTATCGAAAAGCCGAATACAAATGTTAGCCACATAAGAAGCGCACCAAAGTCTGCGACAAATGCGTGGCAGTCGGCCACCATTCGGATGCCTGCCCCAAACCAAATGCCGTAATCTGCACGCTGTGTGGCACAGCCAACTTTGCTACTGCTCATCTATGCACCCTTGAGTGTCTTCTGTGCGGCCAAGCCCACTAGACACGTGAGAAAACCTGTCCTCAATGCTACCAGACACCTCACCTTCTCGTTTATTGTCGCCAAGAAAAAGCTAAGCTCCAACAACAACAGTACTTCTCAACCATGATTTTCACGCAAGATGCTCATCCGGAACGCCAGGATGTGAAGCCTAGCGACACCCGCTTCCGCAGTCCCAGTGCAACCTCGAAGCGTCGTGGCTTACGCAGCCGATCAAAGCAGCGGCGCAAGAATCAGCCCCAGGAGCTCCTATTGGGATCTGCGGCGCCCGAGGCTTCGCATGGTCCCCCCCTTCAGCAGCGGCAACCCGGTCTCACCCTCGTACGGTAAGCTGGGCTAGCATTGCCTCCCAACCTGCTCCTATACATAATACAGCGCCTACAACTACACACACGGCCACACCTAATAAGGAAACCATGTTAAGTACTATCACACGGGCGCTGCGTTCACTCCGTACGTTAGTACAAGAACTTCGCGTTGAAAATGCTGCTCTTCGGAAACAACTTTCCTAGCAACCTCCGACCACTTTGCTTCCCTCTGCTAACCTCAACGCTAATACCACCCCCACCCCCACCCCCCTAAACGAAAGGCTCCAGACACAGAAGAACCAGCTACACCATCGTCGCAACCACCTACCGCCTCAACACCTATTTTGCCTGTAGAATCTGTACCGCAGCAGCAACTCCACGAGACGATTCGAACCGTACCTGAACGGCAGTTACCGATAATGCTTGAACAAAGCATAGCGCAAACGCTAGAGCGATCGCTCGATTCGATCCTCACAGCAAAGTTAGAGCACCACATCACCCTAATGCTCGCAGGAAACCCGAAAGCCCGAGCGACAATTATCCAGAACAGCCTTGAAGCCACACTTCCGAGTCTTCTTGCCAGCTACAATAGCAGAGTCACGGAGCTTGAGCGGTGTACACATCGCTCTCGCTCACACTCGCATCAGAAGCCTTATGGCCGCATTAACCAAGATGGCCATGAGTAGTCCACACACTCAGTACAGCATCTGGCAGTGGAACTTCCGTGGCTACCGCCATGAGGAGCGTGCTACAACAATTTCTATCGACACTCAAAGAAACATACATCAGATATTATTGCTTTACAGGAATCATGGGGAAAGGCTAAGCTGGTCGGATACGCCTCCTTTACGGCTGCTCAAGCCTCTGACAGTCGCAAACTCCTTACCACTCTCGTGAAACAAAATATCTTTGTTATTCAACCCCCTCGCTTTCTGATACAGTGTCACACATTATATTGAAAATTCTCTCCATCTCGCCGGACACCCACCAGTATGTTCTTGGTCAATATTTACAGGAGCCCACGGCAACAACATCGCTTTCACAAGCCCCTCTCTTATGTCAAGAAGTTGGCAAGAATTTCCCCCTCCTCGTGGTAAAAGATTTTAACGCTCCCTCACCCGCTTAGGGCTACATTCACGACACAAGAAAAGGATGAATGCTGTGGCAAGACACTCACAATCTTGGCTACTCCCTTATCACAGACCCGTTGGGCAACAGCCTTGCCAGAGACACCACTCCTGACCTCACTTTCACTGCGAACATTACGCAGGCAGATGGTCCAACCTTCATGAACATCTAGGCAGCGACGACTACATAATACAAACGATCGTCAATGCTGGCCCGCAGCGCAGGAAATCCAAACAGCCTGCCCTGGCTGACTGGGATGGCTTCCGCGAGTTGCGGGCAACGGCCTCTACAGAATCTGCCACCTCGATCGACCAATGGACAGCGTCCTTACTACGAGACGTTAAGCGTGCTACCAAGACTCCCCCAGAAGACGCCGTAGGCGAACGGTAGACACCAAGCTGCCGCACATGTGGGAGGCCCTCGCTGGTCTGCGCAGGCGCTATAACTCTAACAAATTGAACCGCTCATTACGCAAGCACATTACTATATTAACCCGTCAAATTGAAGATTACGCTCTTCAACTCTCCCGCAACTGGCATCAGCTTTGTAACGCTATGGAACGCTTAAGGTGCCCCAAAAGTGGAACATTCTTCGTCGTTTGATAGAACCAACGTCGACAAAAACTGCTCAGCACCGCTCCTTAATCACCGCTCTGCACAATTATTCAGGTACCAATGAAGACCTTATCTAGAACCTATCTAGTCGGTACATTGTCAGTGCTACTTCGGTTGATCTCCCGTGCTACACTAGGGTGGATAATTTAGCCCTCGATTCCCAGATTACAAAAGCGGAAGTAAGGTACGCAGTTTCACTACTTAGACCCTAAGCAGCACCTGGCCCGGATAAAATTACAAATAAAATCTTACGAAACCTTGACGAAGAATCACTTGAAACGCTCACATCTTATCTGCAAATGGTTTGGGAGTCGGGGAGAAATACCAACAACATAACCACCACAGTAATTCTGATACCTAAACCAGGAAAACCACTCACTATCGAGAACCTTCGGCCGATATTTCCCACATCTTGTGTCAGCAAGATACTCGAGCATGTTTTTCACACTCCACTACAAAGGTACATGGAAGAACATGCCCTCTACCTGCATACAATGTTTAGATTCCACCCTATACTTTCGACGCAAGACGTGATGCTGCAACTGAAGGGTCACATTATCGATGGTGAAGATGCCTCTCGGTATGGGACACGTGCTATTCTGGGGCTAGACCTTACCAAGGCATTTGAAAATGAGCCACATTCATCCACCCTTGATGCCCTCGCCACGCTCAACGTAGACCAACCGCTACATCTGCAACTTTTTAACGGACAGGACAGCCACACTCTCGGTCAACGATTTGCCTGCGCCTTCCATCACTCTCGTTGGGAAAGGGACACCACAGGGCTCGGTCCTCTCTCCATTCCTTTACAACCTGGCCATGCTTCCCCTTCCGCCACTTCTAGGAGATATCCCCCACCACCACCACAGCCTATACGCGGACAATATCACCCTGTTGATTGCCAGAGGTAGCGACGGAGAGATACAAGATGCACTTCAATTGGCGATTGATAGAATCCCAACTTACGCTGAACAACGAGGATTGTCCTGCTCGCCCCAAAAGTCAGAGCTACTGGTCTATCGACCTAGATCTCCCTACAACAGAGACCTTCCCACAATAAATCTGCATGTGCAACATCACCCTATACGAACAGTCCAAACCATTCGCGTATTGCGCTTCCACATTCAGCAGAATGGCGGCAATTCGGAAACAATGCAACTAATGCACCATCATGTCTATCAGACCACTAGGCTTATCTCCCGCATCGCGAATAAACAGCACGGCATGAAAGAGGCCAATCTCATACGACTGGTGACCGCCTTCTTCATAAGCAGAATCCTTTACGTTGCTTCATTTATGAAACTTGCGCGCACCGACAAGAATAAACTAAACATAATTGCATGTCCCCATGTCTACGCCTAATGCGAAACTCAATGACCTAGAACTTCGCAATACTATGGACGAATTCATTGAAGCCCAACGTATGTCGCACTACGAACGATAAGGCCTAACTCCTACAGGACGTCGTCTCATGTGCGCACTCGGCATACCTTACGTCTCCCAGTTTAGCCAGAAACTCCCGCTGTTCAAACGCCACAATGCAAAGCGTGCGCTGCACCTAACGCTGAGCTCGATCACATTATATGAGCCTGCCCCGCAGCTACTCACTTAGTTAAACACAGCACGAACCCTACATTCACAATCACCACGGCCGAGCTGTAGGAGGCTTTGCTGCTCAGCACGTGCCCGGAGGACCAGCTCTGGGCTGTCCGGCTGGCTGAAGACGCCGCCAGAATTCAAGGCCTGGCCGCCGCCTGAGGAAGGGGGTTACACAGGGGCCCGTCTCCCGGCTCCCCCCCCCCCCTTTGACCCCAGTAGGGACCCTCCAATAAAAGCTCTTCTCTCTCTCTCTTGCGACCCCCTTCAGCGCGTTTGAAAGTCGTTAGTGTGTTTGTGCTGCCTTGACACTACCCAAAAAGCAGTGCTTTCGAAATGCGTTTGTGCTGAATTGAAGGTGGTGAGAAGCCAAGTTCAAGTCACCGAGCGTTTCTGAATACGCGGATAAGCGTGCGCAATATTGAGCAACGAGGAGATCGATTTCGTGCACGTCAGATGCTTCAAGAGCCGGCGGGTCCAAATCAAAAGGCGATACTTCTGCTTTGAAATTGTAGCTGCCATCATCCTTGAACTTGTCATTGGCATATTCCGACGAGCTCACACAGCTGGATTCCTCGTCGGATGGCATCGCCATCTTTTCGTGCGCCAGCTTTCCGTGCGTCAGAACAGGCATGTGGACCCTGGCTAGCCGTTGCGGCGTGTAGCGGATTCTGTGACGTCATCGGATGCGGATTTCATCCGATACGATGTCGAAAGGCTGTCACGTATGTGATAGCAGACATGGAACGTTTTGAGAAATTGAATCACTAATTGTTGAGTAAAGGAGTATTCATCGAATTTTGATTGAGCAGTATACGAGGTTCTAAAATGAATTGATAAGAATGTAGAAGACACTGTAGATACCGGCGATTTGGAACAACTAATAGAGGTAGACGACGTTTACGAGCACGAGATTATTCTATAGCATGGATGAGAACAGGATGTAGGCACCCGACATTGAATCAGAGGGCGCAACGAAGCGCTTTGGGTTGCCTCAGCATTGTTGGTACCGCCAGGGATACTAAGAAAATGGAACGCTCTCTGAACAGAGTGACACGCTGAAGTGTCAGTGCCCTTTCAGGGGCGAAGCTCCTTATGGCGTGGCTTGTGCGTCCCTCGTAGTACGTAACCACTAGTGCCACATATCCGAAACAGGTATAACATTTGACCTCCAAGGTGGTGCCGGTGAAAGATTTCTTCTGTGCGTTGTTAACCAATAAAAAATAGTGCTTAATGTACATGCCAATGGCTACTAATGGGGAATGAGAGACAGGAGCATTCGCCTTTTAGTCAACGCGCACGCTGCGATCCCCATTAGCAGCCATTGGCATGTACATTGAGCACTACCGGACAAGAAAGGGTTGCTACATTATACTCGCTGGGTGTAACCTCCTTAGTTTTAGAAAGGTTTAGCGAGCGTTGAGCCGCAGGGCCGTGAATACAATGAACTAGTATATACCATGAATGAATTCGAGGTGGGTAAAGGGGGGAAGCAGATACGAAGCGCAAGCCGTAAGAAATTAAATGCTGAATCCTCCTGTCTATCATTTCACATTAGCAGCCACTGGCATGTACATTGAGCACTATCTGACAGGAAAAGGTTGCTACGTTATACTCACTGGGCGTAACCTCCTTGGTTTTAGAAGGTTTAGCGAGCATTGGGTTGCAGTGCCATGAATACAGTGAACTAGTATATACCATGAACTCAAGGTGGTTGAAGGTGGGAAGTAGACCCGAAGCGCAAGCCGTAAGAAAGTGTGCGTGTGCCTACCTCTCGTTTAGTCCTTGGACTGTCCACTGAATGGCGGTGCTTCTATATGGGGAATATATGATAAAAAGATGCGAGATGGTGGGACTTGGAGTGTTGAATAGATGGACTAATGGACACAAAGACAGATGCATGGACGAACGCATGAAAGGACGCAGGGGCGGATGCATGAACGAACGTAGGGACGGGCGCACGAACAGATGCATGGACGGTCACACAGACGGACGCATGGACGGACGAATGCTTCGCCCCACTCTCCATCATTCACTCCGAGGATATGCTGCCATTTTTTTTTTTGCTTCCTGGGCACTTACATGATCAGTCGTGACCGCTTGCTCACAACTAAAAAAAGAAAATGATATGCACCTGCAAGTTCGGTTTTGCTGCGTCTACTCGCTAGGCTACGCATTGCAAGACTAGGTTTTGCTGCGCCTACCCGCTAGGCTGTGTGTTCTGGCGCTACCACCAGACCTCGTAAACTGCATTGCCGGGTGCCTATAAGGTCATTGACGTATCAAATGCATGGCAAGCTTGTTTGGAGACTACAAGACAGTGCATTAGAACAGAAGCAGAAAGAAAAAAAAATGGTCCCGTATCTGCATGCTTCATTGCAAATGTCGATTGACGATAGCCTTCCGTCTTATGAGAGTGCATAAACATTTATTTGATGTTCTGCACGAAAAAAATTGATGAATGGGAAGGTGCAGACGCTGCGTTAAAGTGCCTCGATGAGCCCAGCGGGTGGGTGCCATCACTGTATCGTCTTAGCAGAACGCAGGAAGCACCCGCCTTTTCGTTCATAGCGTTGCATTATCAGCTTAGAGTAATGAATGCTACGTTCGTTGGAATTAATTATGTATGAATTTTATAGTATAAAGAAGCACGCTGCAGTATATTGACAGATTGATGTTCTGCCTCAGATATGCTCAGCAATTACTTTTTAATTGGCATTGCGCATAAGTATGAACGCAGAAACCAGAGCAATATTGGTGGGCGCTGGAGAACTGAAAGCAAACAATAAAAAAACAAAAGGGCGTTTCGGGTGACAAACAGACAAGCCAACAGACTGACCAAAATTTGGGCGTCAAAGTATCCTAAGAAAGACGATCGCCTGTAAAATGCTCGCTTCATCTTCGTCATCACTGTCTAGCGAGTACGTGCTGATCAGCGATCTTGTCGCACAAAAGCTTGGCGAGTCGATGTAATCATGACTATACGAACACTCTGAAAGCAGACAGACTAGCATTCCCACAGCAGAGAGTACAACCTCGAAGATCAGCACCGAAGAACAACCCCATGCACGACTATAGCAGTCTCGTCAAGCGAATGACAAGATAGTGTCAGCAACTAGGGTGTACCTGATGGAAGATACTTGTACGAAAGAAAAGCGGAAATCATTTGGAAATCCAAAAGACGACCCGAAAGACGATTGGATGATTGCAAACTGAAGACTGCAGATTTCGTTGTGTTGTGGTTCTCATGTCTGTGCAAACAAATATGTTATGGAATAAAATCAAAGTCATTTCATCTAGGCAAGGAAGTATAAAAAAGGCACAAGAGGAAGTGGAAGGCTGCTGGCAAAACTTGGAACTGCCGCACTTCGCGTAAGCTGCAGAAGTGAATATTCTAGGAATTGTGTACGAGATAGCGTATCTCCTTGAAGCTGCGAAATACCGAGACCACGTCACAGCGGCGAATAAAAAGATCACAAGAAAATGGAGGCAGGATGCTGATTCTTACAAGGTAAGTGGAGCCAGGAAGCTAAAGCGAAGGAAAGGGTTGCCTGATATCTTCGGGGCAGCAAGAGCCTTCAGGGGGCGTTTTTATGCGAAGTAAATATGCTCAGCAAGAGCGTAGAGACATCGATCGTTGTCAATAGCGCAAACATGGCACAAGTGTGGATGACTGAATAATATATCGACCAATCAGAAGCCCTGATGATCATCTAGTTTTACAACATGACCTTGAAATCGTTTCAAATTGTCGTGAAGCCTGGTAAATGAGACTCAACTAAAAATGTAATATATTGACATTTTCCTGTAAAACTTCCAATCATAACTTTTCGTATTACATAATTACAACCCTAATGTCTCATACTTCATCGTACAAATACCTAGGCGTAAATCCTACACCAAGCCATTTCTGAACTTCTCATATGATAATCATATGCGCTAACACCTCCAAATCTCTTGCGTATGTTCGCCGCAACACACATAAATGCCCATCTAGCATTCCTAAACTTTTCTTCTTAACATTTATACGGCCGCAGTTTGAATTTGCGCCTTTTATATGGTCCCTCTGTCACCAATATTTATTTCGCACGTTTGAGGCTATCCGAAATCGAGGTAGTCGATCTATATCCTGCAATTATAACTACCAGTCAAGCATAACGCAAATTAAACCTAATCTTCCCCATTTGAACTCTAAGTAGTCGAGGTGACATAGCACTCTTGTCCTTGTTGCACAGACATGTTTACCAAATGAAACCATCAAACTTGCCATTGGTACGCACATCCTGCACATCATGACGTCTTCACAACGACCTCACTTATAATGGGAACACAGACGCATTTAACTCATCAGCCTTTGCACGAGCTATTCCACTGTAGAATTCACTTCCTAACAACACTGTTACACAAACAAAGACAGATTTAGAGAACTTGTAACTCTACACTTTTCATCTCAACAATATTCACACTCATAGTGTTTACATTCCGTTTTGTAAACGTATTGCGAATTTAGTTTTGTTTTCCTTTTCTCCTTCTTGTGTCTAGCTGCCTGCTACCATGAAATGGTCCTTGTTTTTGTTTTTTTTTTGCTGGGTGTTTCCCAGTATCGTGGTTGTATTTCTCCTAATTCAAGCATTGCGCTGCAGTATTCTGTAGTTTACGTTTTGATGTTCATGTGTGTGCTCATGCTATATGCATTTTTAAGTATTTTATACGTCACCATTGCATCACCTATTTTGTAACAATATTATTTACTCATTATTTCTTGTATTTGGTTTCTTAGATTTTTTGTTTACAGGCTGTAAGGTAAAAGTACCTTACAGGCTGTGGGGCCTGTAAGGTACTTTTACATAAAAATATTACATAAAAATAAATATATAAATGAACATGCTGGTACACATTCTTCTTTGAACCATATGCAAAGGGAACATGGCTGCTTAAAAAAATGGATCAGAGCGTGTGCACATTGTATTCCGATGGTATACCTATACCTTGGCAAGATACTTTATGTTTCACTGTCCCTAGAAGATGCAGGCATTTTGACGTTCCGGTGTATAAATTTTCAGTTTTTTCCTGAATTTGGCCTTTCGATTGCTAGGTTTTTTTTAAATTGAGGCATTCAATAATTCCTAATTTTGAGTTTCGGCGTTTTGAATCCCATTCCACTGAACATGACACCCAAGACCAAGGTGCACGCCAGCGAGCTTCTTTTCGTCGCAGCAGACTGGGGCCGCAATCTCGACCAATTACATTTCAGGAGCGATTACAAATTCCCGTGAGGTAACGTCAGGAGCAGCCACCGATTTTGCTCACGTGCATACAGGCCACATTCCTGCCCGATGAACGAGTAACATCCTCGAAATGTCATTGGCCGAACACATCGCTGGCGGGACAAAGCTACAGTACAGGCTTCGTTGCTAAATACTGTACAAGCTTTCCTACACATTTCAATACACACTGACGACGAATCAAAGATTACGACCTTACCGTAGCGTTACTGAGCGGCCAGCCAGCGAAGGTCATGTGCAGAACCACGTAAGGCAGGGAGAGGTCGTGCCCGTCTGCGGAACAGTTATAATCGCCACAAAAAGATCTACGTTTCCGAGTGCGATATCTCATTAGAAACTCCTTTTCAAATTCCACAACTTAGCGAAAAATATTGAGTAGTCATCTTAAAAAAAATACAGCGTATCTGTCACCAAGCAAACTCTGTTGTCGAAACTTTATGTAGGCCTGCACGCTCATTAAGACTTTGAAGTTATAGGCACTGGAATGATGACTGATTTGAAATGATTTACCAAGGTAACGTGACTGAAACCATCGTTTCGGCAACTCGTCTTGTTTACTTCATAAGAGCAACACACTGTTTGCACGGACTTTCCTTAATCGTTGAACAATTTTTCATCACTTCAACTTTTCATTTTGCCCGAAATGTCTATGGCCTTGTTTGGGCGTATATGAGTCATACTCCGAAGACTATTAAAATTAAAAAAAAACTTACAGGGGTACGTTCCTTATTTTCACCGGTGAAACAACTCAAACATCTTTTCTTTAAAGCGCAACGAATGATCACCGAGTATACAATGCGTTACGTGGACAGACGCCTGGATCTTTCTACTCTTCCGGGCAGTTTTCAGGCTCAATTAGACTTAAGCATCAGTACGAAAAGTTTTGACCTTCCACAAGGGGAACCAAACCACAGGTGTTAGCTAAATACGGCGCACCTGTCGCGAAAAAGTACTACAGAAACAGTACGATATAAAGTCGGAGGCACGTGATGTTAGAACTCACATTCCGTAATAAAAGCACACATTTGCTCAGTGATAGCCAATTTTTCCTCATAAGTGCAAAGTGACACTTCCCTATAAATAACGTTTCGCTATGTCATATTGTTAGGCTAAACCTTCTTTCATGCTTTCATAGCTGTAGTCGCATATCTGCATAGTTATGCTGATGAATAGCCTGGAAAAATTTTGTTATTCTAGCACAAAACCCAAATTCCGGTTCTCAGTTGCAAAACGAACAGCCGCAAGTCGAAAACCATCGCGTAATGCAGGCACTTATATTGTAATAACACGTACCGTCACTGACAATACCGGAGCAGTTTCTCTCCCGGAAGCTGCGGCAGGCGCTGGTCAACATTTCTGGATACTTGCCCCACACGCAGTACGCCCTGCGCAGAAAAGTCGCGGGACTACACAGGGTAAAAGCAATGGCTACTGTCAAAAGTACGAGTATCAATGAAATGGACCCCCAAATTCGGTGCAATCAATTGATCCGCATTCAGATATATGATTTTCCTCCGCCATGCACGACTAGGCATGACTGAAAGTTGTCGATGAACGCTCAGTTAAATATGCTCTGAAATACTTTTTCAAATAGCCATGAATTGGATTCATTAAAGGAACTTATTGCCTAACGAATTCACCACCACGAAAATTGTTACAATTCGTGCACTACGAGCGGAGTTAGTAACATTTGTCGCACACTGCGATGCTTTCTCTTTTCTGTGGTCCCGACGAAAGCGCTGGAAGTTAAGCTGGCAGGGATGGCACTGGGAAAGAAAGTACGTCACGTGCCGTGATTTTGAGCACTTTACTTTTTTCTCTTCGAATACGCGGCTTATATAAGTGCGATCACGCACGCGCGCGTGGACAAGTCGCGGCTTGCCGCGGCGGTCTGAGCATCGAGCCGGCGCGTCATGCTCAAAACGAGCAATGCGCCCAATATGCCAACTCGCTCTACCAGTGTGCGTGTCTAGAGACACGTGTCTGGAGGAAATGATTCCACGCGACAGTATTTTCACGTGAGACAAAGTCGTATTCATTAAACCTTTTTACCCTTTTATAGCGATTTCTGTGTACAATGAGTTAACGAGGCCGTTACGAGAGCATCCGAATGCAAGAGGCTAGAGAGGTATAGAGAAACATCAAGAAACGCTTCGCTAAGAGGCGCTTCGGATTTCAGCGGGGGAGGAAAAAAACGCCTGTAAGTATTGTAGAAAAAAGGCGAGAAATGAACCCCTCTCTCGTACTTGAACTCGGAGCTGCTTAAAGGCCCTTTAAGCGGGTAATGGTGCAATTCCCATGGTAGGCGACCTTCAAGAGACGTTTCGGCAAAATCTGGAGCAACTGTCTGGGCTTTAAAATGACAACATCTGACAATCAGCAAAAAGTTGCAAAAATGTGGTTTCTGGCCTCCACCTCTTTGTACAGGTCGACATTCCTGTACCACGACCACAGTGCATCGATAGCCTGCTACTGATAGCTTGAATTCCCGTTTTCTAGACATCTCACACCTTTCATGCACACACTGCGCCATCCTTCATGAATGATAACTTTGTTTTTTTTATCTGTGTAGTTCATTGGCTCTTTGAGCATGACCTTGATTTTTGAAAGCGCTCCGATATGGCGAGATTGTCGAAGTGGAAAGCAAAATTGTCCGCGGCAGGATGTAGTGCGTGCGTGCGTGCTTCGAAATGCCGAACACATCGATATTGCAGCGTGTTTGCGATCAATTTCATTAATTTAATGAGCAGCAGCTAGTATGAGAGAGAAAAAGAAAAAGCTTTATTTTAGCTATATACATGACGTAGGTGGGAGATGCAAGATGCTGCTCTTGGATTAAACTTGGACTCTGAGACCAAAAACGATGCAAACCAGCCCGAGACGTCGACAAGCTTTGTTGTCTGCTTTTGTTCGCCTCATTTTTGCGTTTCAGCAAGAACTTGCCGTGATGGAAACTTCTAGAAACTGCCAAATATGCATGTACAACTATAGAAGACCAAGCAAGACTAACAAGAGTTCTTACTTGCAATAGTAAACATAGTTGACTGACCAAGATTGACCAAGCAAGATTAGCGAGAGTTCTTAGTCAGCGCTCGTCCTGCCTATTTATTCGTTCGTCTCGTGTATTTCGCGCTGGTCTTACTTTTTATAAGACACAATTGTTTAGGGCAAGAAACGGGACGCTACGCTAGGTTTAGAATGAGGAGAGCTCTGCTTTGCCACATAACACACCCTGATTTAATGTTACAACAGGATCTTTTTGGAGAAGTTCTGTTAAATGAGCAAGTTAAAATTTTTTTAGAGATGTTGCCTATAAGATGCCTATACATTTTGCACATTTCATATGTTTTGTTACAATCTTTCATTAGCATACGCAAGCGTTTCTTTACAATGCTAAGTTTTGTGCCACAGTTTTGAATTTGGAAATATACATTGTTCGCTTGACATATATTTGGTCAACAAACCTTATATGCTTCAATGGTTCATTTATCCAGCTTTTTGTTTGTGTAATATATAAGCTATTGCGTGAAGTGGTGTTTCCAACATAATATTTGTAGTGCAACTTACAAAAACACCTATGTTTCCCGCAGTATGGAAACAAGGTGGATACACGCGACTAATAGCTCCGGGAGTCGGTTCCACGAATGACAGATCCTCCAGCAGTTGGGGCTTTGAAAGGCATCCAAAATAAAGATGAGGTGAGAAGTTGGTCATGCCAAAAATAAATATGAAGATTCTAGGAGAAGCCACAGCCATCCGCTTCGCAACTTCTTAGCCATCGTAGTCGTCGTGCATGGTGTGTTGTCTAAGTTCGGAACTAACTCTAAGATTTCCGTGTGCCCTAATACGAAACATTAAATTTTTCGTCACGACCTGGTACCGTTTCCTAGAATCATACTCAAATGTTTTGGAGCTTTTGGCTTAGCGATAATGTTGTATTGTTTGAACATAGCCTTATAAAACCACATGTGCTAGCAGATATTGAAAGCCATATATTGCGAGTGTTCCTTTGCTTTTCATGTTTCAAGAGAGCGCTATGCTACAATAAATATACGGAGTCTTCTTTACATGTTGCTGTGAACGTATCAATGAGTATTGAACGGAGGAGACGACTGGCCACAGCCGATGTTTTTTCTTCCGAAATTGGATGAAGAGAAGTTATTCTTTAGCGTTTTGTTGACAAAAGGGGAGCATGGCTAACAGGTATCTTTTATATGCAAAACGACTTGTACCAAAAGCTGTTGGTAAATGACGTTGACGAATACCGGACGCAGTTTCTTCATTTTTCAGAAGCTGCCGTGTAAGACGCTGCTGACAGTCCTCTGACAACCTCGCAACCACGTATTCTGCGACGGTGATGTCTCACAGCCTTGGGAAGGGCTCCGTTAGATTAAAAAAAACAAAAAAACTAGGTACAGATTCATTTTGATTCGGCTAGCTTTCAGGCTTGAATCGCGTCGTAGCAGCAAACGTTCCTAAATTGTTTGTTTTAATGATGTCCACATCTCAAATACCCTTGAGAACATGCACTATATCTACTTTGAGATTGTGCTTGGTATATTTTCCAATAAACGTGTTTTGCCGGCATTCTTACATCTGCCGCCAGTGACGGGAGAAACGGCTACTTTTATTTATACTAATAAGGTGAATTCATTTACCACGCTGGTTAACGATGTTGCAGCATACGTGCACTGTAAAGGGTTTTTCAGTAGCCGCGCCCTGGCTTGCTTTGCTGGATAACGCCTGTGCTCGAAAGGTATTTGAAAAAAAAAACATGTCTGCCCTTCTCAAACCACCTGCTGCGAATGTTTTGTCTATGAATAAGGGCGCACAGGCCCTCGGTTGTTAGAGTTTTAGTTTTCACAGCCCACATTGTTACAATATTGAACGTGGTCCCCCGGCCATGCGCCCTGAATTTTAAGCAAGCCTGCCAATGAGAGGTTTCGCTCACACCCCCGGTGCCAGCATTCTTCGGTGGATTAGTTCATTTGTGTCACAGAGGTATATACAAAAGCCACTGCACCAATGTCTAATGAGAATACTCACGTCCGCAAACGGGAAAGCCCCGTGGTGGTGGTCTGCAGATTGGCAACGATGCTTTGCAGAGCTCTGTAGAGAAGCACAAAATGCGCGGAGGCGACTGTTAAGCCACACTTACCTAGGCGTGTAACATCTCGATTGCCCACGCAATTCGGTATTAATAAGAGAATTGTAGCTGTTTGTCTTTAATCTGCTGACCATTTTCCTTTTCTGGTGTGACTGCACAACTGCATGTCATGCATGGGGAAATTCTGATGATGAACCTAACACGTGACGCACAAGGCTTATACTCTCGGAACCTACAAGCATTACTGCTGGCGTGAAGTGATGCCAGTTAAGTAGACATGATCTCGCAGTACTTCAATTATATTGCTTTAAAGAGAACACCGACATTACTACAAACTTTTTCAAAGGTATCTTTATTGAGCATATCATCAAAAGATGTCACAACTTGCTCGGCCATCGCCGTCCAAGCGTTCGGTAACCTACAAAAACGTAAATGGTAAAACGCCTATTGATAACTTAAATGTCATTATTTCGCGTTTTTCATAGCTGAAACATTATACATTGTACAAAGCAGTGTTTATCTAATTTAGTCCTCAAGCTGTATGCGGATGTCTCTGACAGTTGCGAACAGCTTACGTTATAACAAATTCCCAGTAAGTAATTTGACAAGGAGATCACTGAGCGGAAACGTTTACCTTCAGTATATGTAGAAAATGCAGCAGTTATAACAACAATTTTATGAAGTATTTCTAGATTTGATAATTGCAGAGCATTATTAACGTAACAAAATTACGATTTATTCTGGTTGGCTGAAAAATATACTCAACCTTTAGAAAAGTCTTCCGGAAGGTAATATCAGATAAATTAGCCGGAGCTTTCAATTACAGTATCGTCCTCACTACTCGAAACTGGATGGATGGGAAATGGATACTTTCGTCACACCATGAATGCCGCGCAGCAGAACCGTGCTGTTGAAGTTGCAGATAAAGGCACATGCCTTCGTTACTTCAAGTAAGAAACTCAACACACGTCCAAGGAAAAAAAAGGGGGAAGAGTGTTGAGTAACATGTGCTATTAAAAACTTGTACATTTGCCCCTCTCACTTCATCTCTATGCGTTGTGATAATGACTGTAAGGTACTTGAGACGTGATGCCACACAAATGTGTTTCATTATTCATTTTGTAACAGACTTTTTATAGGTATAGCAGATTGTAAAACACTCTTCCAGTTCCAGTCGTTTTTACATTCAAATTTCCCGTGAGCTATAAGCTAGTTGTCTTTTGGATTTTGCTTGTCCTGTCTTTTATTTTTTTTATTTTCTTCTTTTGATGACATTGTGCCTGAATTGTTGCATACACCGCTTTGTTATTGGCTCATTTTTTTATCTTTGTCTTTGTGTAAACATATTTTCTTTCGCGATTACTTTTTTTTCATGTTACCCCCCTGCAGTAATGCCCTCGTGGCGCTGCAGGTACTTGTATAAAAAAAATCCACAAGAGAATAAGGGCAACAGAAACCTCTTGTGTTCACGTCAAGATCTTTTACTTTTTTTCCCGCAACCAATTCTTACCAACCAGCTCAATGGTTTGCCGTCATATTGCTATAAAGCTATGATCATTGTTTAAGTGGACACGAGAAGGATACAATTGAGAACAATAAATTATTTTTGAGGTGGTTATTACGCAGACACTAATGACAAGTTTTTACCGTCCCAGTGAGGTTTTGTATTAAGTCCAAATTGTATAACTCGTGCGATGTTTTGTGTGCAAGTGAAAGCACGTGAGGGGCTACCAACAATCTTGACTGAAGCTGAAAGGAACGATGCCGGTGCCGGCCGCGTCGGTCGCGCAAATGGAGCATGAAAGGGATTGGGGACGCAGGGGGGGGCGGGGGGGCGGACGAGGTGTAGTGTGGTTATGCAGAAACTGCGTGTTTTCACCAGCCGGGCATTGTTTCACGCAGTCATACGCTCCTTATTGCATCATCCATATCGAATGCAAAGAGGGTAGGGCTGTGTCGCTGTCGCATTTACTTCTTCGTCATCGCATCGAAACTGAATTTGAACGCTATCGTCGCTGATATCTCAATCATCGGCTGACTATTAAAAGCAAAGTGGGGGCTGGAATTTCGTTCTTGAGTTTCGCGCTAAAACTGGGGCACTTGAATGTAGTGGTGACGTCACAAATTTAAGTCTTTTGCTGCATTTACTGCGGTGTCTAAGCCAAATCGCCTACATTTTGTCACGTTAAGTCCCTCGCTCCGTTAGAACCCAGAGCACTTCATTACAACTCAAAGCACCGTTATAATCTTAAGCACCGATGAATTATTGATACAAAAGGTGCTATCCAATTCGTGACGTGACGCCACAGCGAGTTGCTGCGGAAGCATGAAAGCGGCGTCATTACTTTTGTTCTACTTCGCTCACCAAGCGTCCTCGTGTCCCAACATCGCCGCCATCATCGCACGTGCTTCTTTTCGAAACTCTTGTGCACCGACATCTCAGCAGTTCTTCGTGATTTCGCCCTCTGTGTCACAGCTGGGCAGCATAGCCTGGTGTACGTGTACTCGGTAAAACTGCAAGATCTGTTCGCTAGTTAACTATATCGTGTGCTTTAATAAAGTTGGGGACCCCTTCCCCTTTAAGAGTTGAACGGCAAAAGGCGCTTGCCTTCCCACTCTGAGTTCGGCCAACACCAGGTCCCGGTAGCGCACCACGTACTCGAAGCGCAGCACCTTGATCACCGAGCGACGCCAGTTGCCCACCACGCAGAACAGCTCAGAGTCCGGGCTCTCGCTCAGCTTGATGCACGCACGAGCACCGCTGAATGCGTACCAGCAATTATCGGTCACTTTACTATCACACTATATAATCGATCTTATTCAAGTAATACAAAAACTAACCCATCAAGACAAGGCTCCACGTTGCTGAAGTGGTTCACTTCGTCAAACGAAGAAAATGACCGAATCGCTCAGGAACGATTCCTGCCACAAACTCTTGTGCTAAATTTGCATGAGACAGTGTGCCCCTCTGCTTTTTGTAACACCGGTGTCACACAAGTACTTTTGATCGTGGTCAGCAAGCTTTTTTTTTTTACTGCATGCTCTAATCCGGATGGAGTTCGGCGCATCCTTTAGCTCAACGCCTCATCTCTTATATCAATGCCAGCCAGATGCACCTGATTCAGCCGTTCACCACCATCTTCTATAGCCATTTCCTGCGCTCGCCCATCGCTTAGCCTTCGCGTGTGCTTTGCATTCATAAGGGAGAACCCCTCATGCAGTGCTTCACGTCGGTAATTGGCTGATTGATATGTGGGGTTTAACGCACCAAAACCACCATATGAATATGAGAGATGCCCTAGTGGAAGGCTCCGGAAATGTTGACCACCTGCGGTTCTTTAACGTGGGGCCAAATCTGACCACACGGGCCTACATTTCCGCCTCCATCGAAAATGCAGCTGCCACAGCCGGGATTCGATCCCGCGACTTGCGGGTCAGCAGCCGAGTACCTTAGCCACTAGACCACTGCGGTGGGACTTCACGTCGGTAATCATATGAAACGCTTCTTTGTTCACTTGCGTACAGAACTATGGGGCGGATCTTGCATTTCTCTTGTTCACAATATATGTGGTCACGCTGGCTCAGTAAAATACACGGTGTTTTGAGATAGCGCGTCGCCGTTCGTGGCGATATGCTGAGAAGCAATGGGGAAACCTCACTGCAACGATATTGCATGCGCAGCACTGTGAATCACTTACTTAGAATACCCAGGTGTTTTCTCTGGGCAAAATTTCTTGTGACTGATTTTGTGGAGTAAGACCTTTTTCAACATATTTTTTTTTCTCACCGCGAGGTACATGAAAAAAATACCCTTTCTGTACTCGGCGCGGTTAGTCAACCGATAGCATTAGACAGTTACAGTGTAGTGGGATAGCGAGGGTAGCGTTGAGCGGGATCGAAAAGCACATGCGCGGTACCATTCGTGACCTGTACCGCTCACCGTACGCACACTGTTTCTCATATTCAACGTTACCATGTTTGCGTGGTTTACGTAATGTACGTAAAACATGGCAGCGTATCGTACCTAAAACATTGTTTGAAATTTATTATGAGCTTAGTGTGATGGGCATAAACTTACGTCTGCCCTGTTGAGTAACTCCGAGGAACCAAATAAGTATGCAGTGTTCAGTTTCATGAGTTTCGCTTCTTGACTTTTGTCGAGGTTTGCGTCGAATGATTACGTCCGGGAGCTTGAGCAGAAATTGTTTTCGGGGAAGGAGGGGGACTGCCCTTTAAAATGGTCATTTTTTGTTCTGTACGCCATGGCTAAAACATTTTGAGGGAGAGGGGCACATGCCTGGTGTGCCACCCCTTGGCTATACTTCTCCAACCCGTATTGTTTTATGCCACCAAGGGTCTTTCCTACAGCTCCTTTTGGCAGCATAATCATGCTTGCAAGAAGATGTTTTATGCCCACTCCGACCACGCATATTTCCTTTCGGATAATATCCACACCTCATGACACAGCATGTTCGCCAATTCGAATTCGCAGCATGTTCGCCTTTCGTTATTTTGACGGCTGCCTTGGCCATGGTCACATTATACAGTACCCACTATAGGATGTTTATGATCACGCCGAGATTTGTTCCTGATAACCGCGTCTGATTTCACAAAACAATCGAAAACTTTATTGCCGCCTTGGTTTTAGGGGCGATGCTCCGTAGCATCAAGCCATGTCCACCGTTCGTCGTGACATTGCCATGATGTGACGATGGTGAAGAACAAGAGTTTCAGACCACACAATATCTTTCTGCCATCCCGGCACGGCACATACAAGGTACCGACTATACATCATGACGATGATGGCGATGACAAAAAAAAAATGGCAGCATATCCACGGGGCGAATGATGGAGAGGGGGCGAAGCTTCCGTCCGTCCATGCGTCCCTCTGTGTGACCGTCCGTGCGTCCCACCCGTCCGTGAGCGCGTCTGTTCGTGCGTCCACACGTCCACCCGTGTGTCCATCTGTGTGTCCATTCCTGCGTCCGTCCAAGCGTCCATCTGTCCGTGCAGCCATCCGTGCGTCCATCCATGCATTTGTCTGTGTGTCCGTTCGTACATGTAGCCAACACTCCAAGTACCATCATCTCGCATCTTTTCATGATATATGCGTCCGTCTGTATGACCATCCGTCCGTCCATTCGCCTGTCCGTGCATGCGTCTGTTCGTGCGTCCGCACGTCATCCATGCGTCCATCCCTGCGTTCGTCCATGCATCCGCCCCTGCGTCCGTCTATGCCTCCATCCGTCCGTGCAACCATCCATGCGTCCGTCCATGCATTTGTCTGTGGGTCCGTTCGTCCATCTAGTCAACACTCCAAGTACCATCATCTTGCATCTTTTCATCATACATGCGTCCGTCTGTGTGACCGTCCGTACGTCCATTCGCCTGTCCGAGCGTGTGTCTGTTCGTGCGTCCGCACGTCCATCCACGCGTCCGTCCCTGCGTTCGTTCATGCATCCACCCCTACGTCCGTCCATGCGCCCATCTGTCCGTGCAACCATCCATGCGTCCGTATATGCATTTGTCTGCGGGTCCGTTCGTTTATGTAGTCAACACTCCAAGTACCATCATCTCACATCTTTTCATCATATATGCGTCCGTCTGTGTGACCGTCCGTACGTCCATTCGCCCATCCGTGCGTACGTCTGTTCGTGCGTCCGCACGTACATCAGTGTGTCCGTCCATGCGTCCATCTGTCCGTGCAACCATCCATGCGTCCGTCCATGCATTTGTCTGCGGGTTCGTTCGTCCATCTAGTCAACACTCCAAGTACCATCATCTCGCATCTTTTCATCATATATGCGTCCGTCTGTGTGACCGTCCGTACGTCCATTTGGCCGTCCGTGCGTCCGTTCATGCGTTCGTCCATGCATCCGCCCCTGCGTCCGTCTATGCGTCCATCCATCCGTGCAACCATCCATGCGTCCGTCCATGCATTTGTCTGTGGGTCCGTTCGTCCATGTAGTCAACACTCGAAGTACCAACATCTCGCATCTTTTCATCATGTATTCCGCATATAGAAGCACCGCCATCTAGCGTACATTCCAAGGACTAAACGAGAGGTGGCACACGCACACTTTCTTACGGCTTGCGCTTCGTGTCTAGTTCCCACCTTTAACTACCTCGAGTTCATGGTATATACTTGTTCACTGTATTCATGGCACTGTGGCCCAACGCTCGCCAACTCTTTCTAAATCCAAGAAGGTTATGGCCAACGAGTATAACGTAGCAACCCTTTCTTGTCAGATAGTGCTCAATGTACATGCCAGTGGCTGCTAATGGGTAATGAGAGGCAGGAGAATTCGGCCTTTAGTTAACGCGCACGCTGCGAATTTTTTATTTTTCAACAACGCACAGGAGAAATCTCCCACCGGCACCACCTTGCAGGTCAAAACGTAAAACTAGTTACGCACTATGACGAGGGACGAACGGGTGCCACATTAAGGAGCTTCGCCCCTAAAACAATTGTCCCGGGCTCCACATTCCCTTTCTGCCATGCAGGAAAATGGTCGTGAAAGTGTTCTCCACCGCGAACGGCCGTTGCGGAGTTGACCCTTATGACCAACAACATTGTTTATACTATCACTCATTTGCTGTTCCAGTGGGCGATAGACGGGTGATTCACAGTTACCGAAATGATCTGAATGATCCCTAGGAGCTTCGCCCTCTCATCATCATTGACTTCAAGGATATGCTATTTCTTCCAGCTCGTTTTCAAAGCGGTAGCTGTAAATTGACCACGGCTTAAGCGCACGCAAGGATGCAACACTTTGCGTACCAAAACCATGACATCCTCAAAAGGCACGCCATGATTTGCGACTACAGATCAATTTTGGCTACCTGGGGCTTATAACGTGCCCCTAAATTTACTTGAAGTGTATGATGCGAAGATGACAACGTGCCCCGTCACAGTGGTCTAGTGGCTATAGGTACTGGGCTGCTGCACCCGCAGCTCACTGGATCGAATTCCAGCTTCGGCGGCTGCATTTTCGATGGAGGCGAAAATGGTGTAGGCTTGTGTGCTCAAATTTGGGTGTACGTTAAAGAACCTGAAGTGGTCGAAATTTCCGGAGCCCTCCTCGGCGTCTTTCATAATCATATGGTGGTTTTGGGACGGTAAACCCCTCATATCAATCAATCTGAGCTTTGCGCTGTCCTAATATATCTTTTTGGATGGCATGGATTCTTGCTTTTTCCGTATTTAAGGAAGTCTTCCACATAGTTATGTATACCCCACATTACTTATCACTCCCATTACATTGTTCTCATCTTCTCTATTTATTCTTGCGCTGGACTCTCTTTGTATGTACGTAATCGCTCACTTGATTTGATTTAGCCCCGCCGCGGTGGTCTGGTGGAAAATACTCAGCTCCTGATCCGCAGGCCGCGGAACTGAGTCCCGGCTGTGGCGGCTGCATTTTCTTGGAGGCGAAAATGCTGTAGGCCGGTGTGCTCAGATTTTAGTGCACGTTCAAGAACCCTAGGTGGTCGAAATTTTTGGTGGTCGAAAAGCCCTACACTACGGCGTTCGTAATAATCATATGATGGCTTTGGAACGTTACACCCCACATATCTATCAATCCATATTTGTTTTATTTCTTTATTTGAAGTCTGTGTGTGTTGTGTTGTTTATATTTATTGTTTAATTTTCACACGCGTCTGTACAAAGACCTTATGGTTGTTCCTAGGAACGTTAATTGAATAACTGATCGATTTTTACTGTTAATATTATCATTGGTGCATTCGACTTTTTGTGATCTCTATTCACGTCCCAGGGCACAATAGAAAACATTCGCTTAACAGCCTGTGGTGGCGGTGCCCATGCGTCTTCCGTAAAATCGTCCATCGAGCCATTTCACGCGAACTATAATAATACACGGGGTTTTACGGGCCGAAATTACGGTATTATGCCGTAGTGAAGGTAAATTTCTTTCATACGGTGTTCTTTAAGGTACGCTGACGTCAACGTGTTCACAAGCCTCTAGCATTTCGCCCCCAGGGAAAGGCCACCACCAAGGCTGGGATCGAACCCTCGACCTTTGACTCGAGCAGCAAACAACATAGCCAACAACGTAGCACCAAACAATTTCAGCGCGTCCACCTCGGTGGTCGCGCTGAAATTTCAGAATTTCAGAACGGTGGTATTTAACAGCATTGTTTCAGGGTGGCGTTTCGGTTCAACCGAACGTGTTGCTGCCACAATTTTTGGATACATGAAATCAGGCTGCTTCGGTTGCTTTACCACAATTTCAACTGCGCTGACAGTGCTCACGGTAAGCGTTCGCGACTCATTTTTAATCAACCAGAAGCACGTACTTAACAGTGTTGTAGCAGTGCTATTCGTAGCAACATAACGTTCTTTTCTTTTCGAACGACTTGAGGTTCTACTGAGAGGCAGCAGAGTTTTTTCACGTCCTTACATTTCCTTGAGCAGGTGGTCGAAGGTGACGACCATGCCGTGCCTGCACTCCTGGAGAAGCTCGCCGAAGACCCACTTCGAGGCCGGCGCCAGGTGGGGGAGGCCGACGGGCACCGGGCGCGGCTCGGCTTCTCGCCTCCTCGGATGAGGAGGCCACGACTGCGACGAGCTCAGCCGGCCACCACTCTCCGCTCGTCGTGGGAGAAGAGCACTCGGGGTGCGCAACCTGGCCACGCTCGACGTCAGGGATGGCGCCACGTGTCTCCTGCTGCAGACGTCCCTCGTCCGTGGAACAGCTGAAAGGATAACAAGACCTCGGTAAGTGTTTACGCACCAAAACCAGGATGCGGGTGCACGTATCTGCGAGGAAACAGACGACGAGTGGGCGTGGTGGCCATCGCGAGCAGCTTTTGTGGACGGAAAACAATGACGCCGAGATCCTACAACTGTTGGCTGCTCCTGCACTCGCCTATTAAAGGGCCCCATTCAGCCGTAACTTCTTGGCCTCCTTAGCGCGTAACAGACTGGTGCATCGACCCAGCTCCTATATGGCTATGAGGCAGTGTTCTCATGGACCTCTAGCATCTCTCTGCCATCGAAGTGCTACTGCAGCGGCCGGGACTGAAACCGCGACTTTCGTATCAGCAGCACAGCACCGGCGGGGCCGTCATCTTGAAAAGACAAGAAATTACAAATAAATGACGAAAATAAAAAAGGCCAACTTGATTGAAGCACAGTAAAAGTAGCCGAAGGTAGTCAGACATGGTGGGAATGGCTGCTACGTTTTTACTTGAATAAATAAATGAAACAGCCCTTTATTGGAAATGTATATAACTACAGCAAGAAGTCTTGTTAGGCATATTTGCTGTGATTAAAACACGATTTCGCATTTAAAATCATTTCGTGCATCACGACGAAATCTCTGGTGTTGTTGCCCAAATCGCGCGCATTGTGTGACTACAAGCACCAGAAGTGCCAGTCTTGTGGTGGCAATCAGCCCTGCCTGAGTGTGCTAATGTCACAGCTGCTGGGGCAGAAATAGTTGTCACTTTCCCAATCGTTGCTAAGTTGATAACGATATCGGCACATTCCTACTTCTTGTTGTATGCCGAACCTAATTCTGTGAAATAACACATAGTTCGTAAGATATGTCGAGTAATGCAGTGTTTTTTTTTTTGGACGCAGAGCGCTTTTCGTTCACTTCCCATCACATGGGAAATCATGAATAGATTTATATTGCCACAGCTCGACCATCGCAGAAGACGCGTGCCACAATTCGCGTTCGTAAAAGCCGCCAAGCAAGTAGCAAGAAAGCCGCGCCATGGAATGCCGTCCTGCACGCACCAGGATGCTACGCCACGGTACCGGCACGAGACTCAAGGGGCAGAGGAAGAGACCGACGAAGTTGGAGTCAGCGAGCAAGAGACATTTTTGGCTGACCATTTTTAGTTTTGAGTTTACGGGCAAAAGTTCGCCCTAAATAAAGAGTTTATATAGTACCAGCTGCTATATTTATTCGTAACAATATGCCGGGTTTAACGTTCTAAAACCACCATATGATTATGAGAGACACCATAGTGAAGGGCTCCGGATATTTTGACCACCTGGGATTCTTTAACGTGCACCCAAATCTGAGCACATGGGCCTAAAGCATGTGAAATCAGGATTCGGTGGTAGATAAAGTGTGAATTGAGGCCCCACGCAAGATTGTTGGCTTCATATCTCAAGCAATACCCAAAACCACTTATTTTGCGTTATGAAAGTTACACATTCAATTTTGGGAGCTGGGAACACGCCTTGGTCGCCATTTAGAAAGTGCAGCGCAAAGACATGGGGAAAAGAAAGACAGTAGCTTTTTGTTCCTATAACGTCTTTCTATTCCCCCGTGTCTTTGCGCTGACCTTTTTAAACGAGCACTATGAACTAGCTAGCCCAAACCAAAGTACTTCTTGGTTGCCACGTCCCCACAACACACACTCGAACCAGCGGTAGGGACATTACCACATATCGAGGATTCGGCTCAAATTGACGAAACGTGAAAGCAGCAGAAAAATAGTCAAGTAGCCAAGATGCTATTTCTGCCAACCACCACAAAAATATGGCCAAACTGGCCGAAAGTGTACAAAATTGGCGCTAATTGGCTTTTCAGCCCTGGATGCATCCTTCCGAGCTTAGTTGTGAGGATTGGCGGACGAGCGGATTGAGGCGATTGTCATTGACAAATATGAAGGTGCAGTAACCACTTGGCAGGAGCTGCTTGGGGCTGCAGGAACGTCAGCTAAGGTGAAAACGAGAAAACTGGGTGCCATGACCAGGATTTCGCTACGTTAGAGTTACTGTGTGCGCCACTCTTAGGTTTCGCATAGGTCCGCCATCTTTCTCTCGTAGGCGTCCACGGTATGCAGGAAAACCATCCATTCCGAATGTATACACGGGCCGACGTGGCCCAGCGGCTCCGTGCGCTTTCTCGCTCGTTCATAACCCGTCGCGGACACAATGACTATCGCTTCCAAGAAAGAAAAAAAACACGAAAACTTGAACAATAATAGTTTTAGGCAATAGCGGTGCTATTGCTTGTTCGGCGGCAGGCACCACAGGAAGTAATATTTTTGTTTTAAATAGCAAACAGGAAAACCTTAACTTAATTAGTCGAGAGTCATGTATACGAATACTGATAAATTAAGTTCCGCCTATCACTTGTTTCACGTAAGTTTTGACGCAGTGCTTACCACAATTCAGTAGGTGGCTCGATAAAACAATTTCTAGAACCATCATTGCATGTTTTACAAACATAGCAAGCAAACGAAAATTTGAAATATCGACGTAGCTGCGGCATTAAGTAAACACTAGGTGATGCTTCGAATGCTACAAAACACAGTTCCCAAACTCAATGATACAGTTTGGATAGACCTATAGAGTGCATATTCAAACATTCACTCGTGCACAATTCTATCGGTCGGTCCCGTTCGATGCACGTCAATGAGTGCACACAGAAAGAATACATACCCTGTTTCTTATCGCCTACTCCAGTTGCAAGAATACTGTCATGATGTAACTACACTTTATAATCATATGTCGTGACGCCTTGATGATGTGCATTGTGGAACGTACTGTAACGCTGGAATAAGAAGTGAGTCGTATGGAACTGTCGACAGATTCAACCTGCAGTCGAATGTGTCGACTTCGCAATACTGAGTAACGGCGCTGCGCTGTACATGCACCATTAACGCTGAAGTTCACTAAAAAAATTGGCCCTGTATCTGCGTGCAGGTTACACCGAAAATGTCCAAAATACGACAGTCTTGCGTCGGGAGAGAGTGAACAAAACGTTTATTTGATGTTCTGGTATCGTTTGGTCCCTTTGGTGCCGTTTAAGGTCCCGCTAAAGGTGGACGAACAGACAGACCAAAATTTTTGCGTCGAAGGTCCCGAAGAAAAAGTATCGTTTTTAAAAATACACCATCTCCCGCTAAAGGGAACCATGTGTTGATGCGAATCAGCGGGTGCTAACGCTTACACTGGCTGTTAAGTTAAAAGGGGTGCACATCCCAGCGTCGCACAGGAGAGAAACTTGGGGAGGCCCAAAGCACACAGTAATGGACCCGTGTATTCTACTGGAACAAGCCAATCACTGCTAATGGGCAATGAGAGACAGAAGACTCGGATTGGACACAGAGACCCGCCGTCCTCTTTTAGTTTGCGCACATGCTGCGAATTTTTATAGTTCAACAGCACAGAGGGGAAAGCTCCCACCGGCACTACCTTGGACGTCAAGACACTAACCCTGGACGTCACGGAGACGAGGAGCATAGCCTCAAACCGCTGCATTTTGTCCCCCTACCTCTTCACACGCCGTTCGCCACCACCGCTGGTGTGTGGGGATTGCCACGTTTGCATGCGCGGCGCCTGAGAAGTCAGTGTTTTTTCTTGATGCGCTAAAGCAGTTGTGCTGCTGAAAATACGTTGACAGACTACCACGGCGCTGTGTTTGGCTATGGAAAGCACGAAAGCTGGCAGACATGCGAGGCACAACTTGCTTCGAAATAACTTATCTACATAGATGTCACAGGACTTCTCCGTTCAAAATTTTATTAGATATGGTGTCTGTCGTTGTGACTGTTTCCTCATTACGTGAGCTTGTGATTTTGCTTGGGTACTGGTACACTTCACAATCGGCAGCAAAGAGAATAAGAGTCAAACGAGAGAGCAAACACAAAAATATGTTAAGCCCAGAATTCTTCTGTTGTACCATCAACACCTCCCATTTCTGTGCAACATCACACAAGTTGCAGTGTCTGCGACTACTGAAATAAGAGCGCGTGCGATTTCAAGATTATGGAATGAGCCTCTTCTAAACGACGGGGCAGAAAGGCCCGCTTGATATAAAGGGCACTTTGGCTCAGGAACGTGACTCTAGAGTCTTTTAGACAGCACGTACTTTCTCGACTAGTAAATTTTTCGACGAGAAGCAGGGCAGTTTTATGACAAACACATTATTTGTTTTTTTTTGGTTGCGGCAGCCTCAGTGTTGTGAATAATGAACAAGCAATTGTGATTACCTAAATCCGCGCGCTCGTTGTGGAGCTTCTAAAAAAATCACAATGCTGCCAAAAACGGGCACACTTTTCCAGTGGCGACTGCTCGCACCGAAGCAAGCTAACGCCATGCCGTTCTTCCAGATGTGCAAGACGTATATTTTCATTTTCTCTTTGCGTTTCTTCGACGTGAACGTACGATGTGATCCGCCGTACATCCGTTTGTTATCCTAAGCAACGATCAGACACAAGATTTTACAACCACGATGACATGAATCAACCCAGGCATCGTTGTTTAATTGTGCTTCATTCGTTCCATAAAGTTCGCATTGCGACGTTCTGAGCGGAACCAGATGATCTGCTAGCGATGGTAGATTTACGTCAACTTTGAATAATCGCGGCAAAAAAAAAACGCGAAAGCCCTTTTAAACACTAATGAGCACACTCGATCTGCAGCTGGACAATGGCGTACCTATTCGCTCGTCCCCATTTACGCTTCACCGATTACTTCGAAAGTCCTCCGAAAATTTAACGCTATATTGTGCCTCTTTCAAAACCCTACAAGGCCAGCTATAACAGAACATACTAGCCTGTTAGCAATTTACATGTACTGCTTGGGAATCCATTGAAATTCTTCTCACCTCTTGCCTCTCGTTAGCACCGCTGCGGGAACATCCCATGGGTCGCCACTGCTTTCTTCTCAGCCATTTAGCTTAGAGATCAGCGATTACTTACAAACGCCTTTACGCTCGCGAAGCGTTGCTTTGTTTTGACCATGTACCGCGAAGAACCGGAATACTCTGTGTACTGAACGCATACGCTCTGTACACAACCGCAGATCTTTACACGCTAACACTGCAATGAAACATAGAAGACGCCACACGGCGCTGCGGCGGAAAAATGGCCGCATCCTTGTGAAAATGGCATACGACGCGGCCAGTCAACGGTTGTGCAGCGCGAGCGGTCGGTTTTTTTTTCTATCAATAAAGACGTTGCCTGAATTATGGTGGCTAGAGGGGAAGGTGGTACGAGCGTCATTGCGGCGGCAGAGGGAGAGCGCTTCCTTGCTTCATGAAAGGGCCGCGGACACACGGCGGCGCTGCTGCAGGCAGTTCGGATAGCTAGTGCAGGATAGAGTGCAGGATAGAGTGCAGGATAGCTAGTAACGAGGAAAACAACCAGGGAGACTCTTCGACAGGTGGTATGGACAGATACGATTCCAAAGTGGCACCAATATCTAAGATAGGTAGAGTCCGGGGCATAAATAGACGTAGCCACCAGCGCCGAGCCAATTCAGACATAGGGTATATTAACATGCAGGGTGGTAGGAACAGGCTGAAGTGGGAAGAAATAGAAGAACAGCTAAGGGAAGAGAGGCCGATGGTATACGGTTTTGTAGAAACACATCTCAGTGACATGGAACAACCTCCGAACAATCCGGACTACGCGTGGGAATATTGTAATAGAACAGAAGGCAGCAGAAAGGGGGGTGGTATTGGGGCCTTCATTCATAAAAGTACAGATTGGCAAAGGGTCAAGCAGGAGTGCAAGGAACATTTATGGCTAAGAGGGAAAGTGGCCGGTCAAATGAAACTCCTTGGTTTTGTGTACTTGTGGACGGGAGCAAAGGCCAGAGAGGAAAACCAGGCAATGGTAGAGTGTATATCAAGGGACATTCAGAAGTTAGGAAGAGAGTGCGAGATAATTATACTAGGAGACATGAACGCACACATAGAAGATATAGATGGGTATACCGACCCGACAGGCAAAATGATCATGGATATGTGTAAAAGGCTTGATTTGATCATTTGCAACAGTACCGAGAAGTGTGAAGGGCAAATAACATGGGAGGCAGGAAGGCTGCAGTCGACGATAGATTATGCACTGATGTCACATAGGATGTATGATAAGCTCAGGGGAATGCACATAGATCAAGGTGGCTCCAGAAGCCTGGGTAGTGATCACAAACGTATCAAGCTAAGTTTTGGAAGAGCAGTGACAATGGGAAGGAGACAAGATGAGCAACTACAGGAGAATTTTTATCCAGAAAGGCAAATTGAAATAGCCACTAAACAAATTGAGAAAGTAATCACGGAGGATAATAAGACAGCGTGGACATACACGAATCTAATTACACTCTTTGAGCTAGAGCTTGCTAAGATGCGTGACAAGTCACCCCGGAAAAGAAGACACAAACCCAAAAGTTGGTGGGATGAGGAAGTTAAGAGAGCCATAGCAAAACGTCAGGAAGCCTCTAGGGAACACAGACATGCTAAGCAGTGGGGTGAACCGACAGATGATGTTGAAAGAAAATGGGAAACCTTTCTAAGCTGTAGAATGGATGCATCCCTTCTGGTGAATGAAAAGATTAGAAGAAAGGGAGCTCAGTGGCTGGCAGAAGTACATAAAAAAGATAGAAAGGCAGCTGCGAAATTTTTGAACCCTCTAAACTCCCTAAGAAATGAGACGAGTGTAGAGTAGAGTTTTATAACTACAGCCCAAGGTACTAGGCTAGAAGGGGACGAAGCTATTGAATATATAAGAACAAGGGTGACAGAAAAATTTCAACAAAGAAGTACTTTATGCACCACACTAGACAAGGACGAATCAAGTGTTGCAATGGCTTCATTTTCACAACAAGAGTGGGAAAGGGCTGAGAAAAGGGTTCCTAGTAGTACATCAACAGGCCCAGATGGCATTCCAATTAGGCTGATAAAGACATTAGGTCCAAAGTCTAAGCAGGCTTTGAGAGAGGAAGTGAGCGAAATAATAATCGATGGTGAAGTTCCCGATGGATGGAAACTTAGCAGGATGAGCATGATCTATAAAGGAAAGGGGGACAAAGCTGACATAAGCAGCTACCGTCCTATAACAGTGACATCAGTGGTCTACAGTCTGGCGATGCAGATTATAAAGGAAAGACTGCAGGCATGGATAGAGGATGAGGGGGTGCTGGGGTAACTGCAAAATGGGTTTAGGAAACACAGGAGGTTGGAAGACAATCTGTTCTCACTGACGCAGTGCATAGAAATAGCAGAAAAGGAACACAGGCCCCTGTGGCTAGCATTTTTGGATATCAAGGGAGCGTACGATAACGTGGTTCAAGAGGAATTGTGGGGAATACTGGACACACTAGGCGTGGAACATGTGGTCACTAATCTTTTAAAGGGCATCTATAAAGGTAACAAGGTAGTTTTAAAGTGGGAAAAACAGGTATCCAAGCCTGCAGATGTAAAACGGGGCTTAGGCAAGGGTGCCCCCTGTCACCCTTATTATTCATGATGTACCTACAAGGATTAGAGGCAAAATTAGAGGGAAGTGGACTGGGCTTCAACCTCTCTTTAGTCAAACGGAAAACTTATCAATCAGGCACTACCAGCATTAATGTACGCAGATGATATAGGGCTAATGGCCAACAACAAGGAAGATTTGCAGAGATTGATGGACATCTGCGGTAATGAGGGAGATAGGTTGGATTTTAGATTCAGTAAGGAAAAATCAGCAGTTATGATTTTCAATGACAACGAAGGTAGTGAGCTTAGAATACAGGAGGTCACGCTAGAAATAACAGATAAATACAAATATCTGGGCGTATGGATAAGCAATCGGACCGAGTACCTGAGGGAACACGAAATATACGTGACGACTAAAGGTAACAGGAATGCAGCAGTGATGAAAGATAGGGCACTGTGGAATTACAATAGGTATGATGTTGTGAGAGGAATATGGAATGGGGTCATGGTTCCTGGTCTGACGTTCGGCAATGCCGTCTTGTGCATGAGATCAGAAGTTCAAGCAAGATTAGAAATTAAGCAACGTGGAATAGGTAGGCTTGCTTTAGGAGCTCATGGGAATACACGAAATCAGGGAGTACAAGGTGATATGGGATGGACATCATTTGAGGGCAGGGAAGCTAGCAGCAAGATAAAATTTGAGAAGCGATTGAGAGAAATGGGGGAGGAGCGTTGGGCTAGGAAGGTTTTCAGCTACTTGTACATGAAGAATGTCGATACAAAATGGAGGAAGCGAACCAGGAAGTTGACTGGTAAACACTTAGAAAACAGCTGGTGGCTAAACCAAAAAGAACTAGCGGTTAAGAAGAAAGTGAAGGAAACGGAGACTGACATGTGGAGAATGGGCATGATTAAGAAGTCCGCACTAGAGATCTGTCAAACTTTTAAGCAGGAAATTGCCAAGGAAAGGATCTATGATAATACTCGGGGTAGTTCTCTACTGTTTGAGGCCAGGACGGGAGTACTGCGAACCAAGACATATCGGGCCAAATACGAAGGGGTAGACACAGTATGCAGTGCGTGTGGAGAGGAAGAAGAAACTGCCGAACACTTGATAATGTTCTGTAAAGGGCTTCACCCTATAGTTCAGGATGATGGCGCAGAGTTTTTCAAAGCACTGGTGTTTATGGACCGGGAGAGCAAAATAGACTTTAAGCGGGTAGACTTAACTAGAAGGAGGTTATGTGATTGGTGGCTAAAGTCAAGGCACAAATGAAAATTAAACTCTTCCCTGCAAAGTACGAATCCTCAAACATACTTTTTAAGGGAAAAATATAGTTTTTGGTTCATTAGGTATTACGGCTTGGTGGCGCTAGCCCCCACCCGATCTAAAGGGTACAGCCATATCCATCCATCCATCCGATGCTCGCCGCGGAGCGCTCACGTGCTTTCTTTCGTGCTGTGCCTGTGCCGCGTTCAGTCGTGCGTGCTTCGCCCGTTCTCCTCCGCGCCGTTTTACAAAACACGGCGTGTATTGTTCGTGCAAGTTTTCGAGCGTTACCGCCAACGCTATGGCATCGGGCGTCAAGAAGAAGAAAGCGACGCAGACACACTGCTTCGCACCCGGCTGTTCGTCCGGCTACGTCTCGTTTAGGAGATCTGGTCAACGTGTGTCGCTGTTTTCCGTGCCGAAAGAGCCTGAACGCTTAAAAGCATGGCAGCGTGCAGTGCCACGTGCAGATCAAGTCCTCGGCGCAAGCTCAAGAATCTGCGAGCTTCATTTTGATGAGCAGTATATTGTGCGGTCGTTTACGCACACGATCAACGGCGTGACAGTCACGATTCTTCGCGATCGACCTGTGCTGACAAGCGATGCGATTCCGACTGCGTTCCCCAACCTCCCTCAGTATTTGTCGAAAAAGGCACCCCAGAAAAGAAAGTCGAAAACGTCGACCTGTGGCCTTCCTTTAAGTCTCCGAGACACGAGACAAGTAATGCCACGTGTACTGACGAGGTAGACGTTTTAGGAAAAAGAAGTGCGTCGCCCAAAGTAATCTCCCCAGTGCTCTCGAGATGCAGTTCAGGCGCTCTGAGGTCAGGAAACACTCATCATGGTTCTATTTAAAGCTTCCTGGAATATTTGGATGAGTGGGAAAGAGCAGCTACATCCGAAGGCTATCTAAGCCAGAGCACAGCTGAAGGCCTCCGGGTCACTCTTTCGAGCACTCTGCATTTGTTGGATTATGTAGTTACCAAGCTTAACTACCATTACCTTATGAAAAGCCGGTTGTGACAAGACTCAATTGAAAGGCTTTTTGGGATTGTGCGACAAATGTCAGGGTGTAATGACCACCCTACTCCGAGCCAGTTTTCAATCTCAGTAAACACACGAAGTTTCCAAAACCTCGTTAAGTCGCCTACATATGGAAATGTGTCTTCAGGATTCTTGAGAAACTTGGTAGGAACTGATGATGTCAGCAATACTCCTCAGCAAAGAATCGATGATCTTCTTGACATAGGCAATCTTTTTGAGGCTCATGACGTGCTGAATGGTTGTGGCCTCCTTGGCCACATTTCGATGGTTGTGCGAGCCAGCGACTTGAGGTTCATATATTGCATGGCTGGCTATGTGGCAAGACGAGGTATTGCCAGCACCAAGTGCACGGATTGTTGCCGACAGCTGCTTCAAGAAAAGGATGGGTCACCTTCAGAAACAGCATCCCTCACTAAAGCAGTAGACAGGGGAGGCCTTTTATACCCATCAGAGCAGCTAAATTCACTTGTGACAACACTTGAAGACACATTTTCACGTTGCTTTAGTTTAAAGAAAGTGAACAATGATAGCCTTATTGAGTTAGTTTCATTCCTTCAGCTCGCAAAGCTGACTCTTGTTGGATGTGCCAAGCACAGTACAATTCTCACCAACAAGATAACCAAGTTTTACGTGTTAACTAGGCTTCGTTTCCAAGTGAAAAGCCAGAATTCTTTACGAAGTGAAAGACAGAAGCGAATGAAATTGCTGAAATTGAAACGTGTATTGTAATGTGGTTGAGTGCTTTTATTTTGATTTTTTTTTCAGCAGAAAAGTTTTGCATAAGTGCCATAGCACGCTAACAATGCTGCAATTGGTTGTGTTTGTGGATTGTATTGTCTCATCTTGTAAGACAACTCGTCCTAGTCTTGACGTCATCTACTCCTCATGCATCATTCCAGTGTCCAAAGAAATCTCATGAGTACTAGCAGATGCTTTTTTTCATTTTTTTGCAAGATACGTCACACTATTTGTATTCGAATTCCATTAATATGGCACTGTTTAAGGCAAAATTTCTGTGATTTTTCAATATAACTGTGGGTTATATTTTATTTTATTGTATGTTCTGCTTGTGTTAGGTTTCGCTATATGTTTTGGTTTAATGTGTTTTATTTGTCTATGTGGAATGCGTTTTCTTGCTTCTTTTTGGCCTCGTGTATGTTGCTTAGATATGAATATGTTATTGTAAATTAATCTTGTATGCAAAATAAGTGTTAATCTCTGAAGTTCGCCTGTAGTGAATAAAAGCGGTGTCGTTTGACACGAGCAGTTGCAATCAAACTTTTGCAATATCTCGGCAATAGTCTTACACCTTAGCCCAGCCATATTTTTAGCGAGTGCGGGTGCTATGAACTTCAGTCGCACAGCGCACACTAGGACGACAGGCTACCGGTTCCAAAAAGCAAACACTCTTAGCCAAAAGTGAGTGCAGTGAAATAAATTATAAGATTACACGGAGCATAACGCAAGTATCGGATACTTGTACCGCATCAGAGCGGTTTTGAAAGCTTAGATGTATTGTCGTGCTCATTCCAAAACGAGCAGCCGATAATAAAATGAGCGCCGTGTACGCAGTAGATAGAAGGCCGCGGCGGAGGGGCATCTTACTACGAGCCGCAGCGCCACCGCTACGTGTCATGGAACGGCAGATCGCCTTTCGCGACGCGCTCGCGCCACCTCCCCATCTAGCCACCATACCTGAGTCGTCGTTGCGAATCGGGAGAGGGGAAGCGTAGGAGATGAGATATGAGGGAATGCGCATGCGCAGTGGGTTGTTAACGCCATAGGGAGGAATGCCTAGAGGAGAGAGAGGGAGATCAAGCGTAGGTTAGCAGACGCTCCCTGCGTCAACGTTGTGAGGCGAGAGAGTAAAGAGCTTTAGTTGAGCGCGCACAAGGCGGTGCGTGCGCAACGGTTAGTGCGCTACCTACGTGACAGCTGAGGCTGCTTCCTGCTGTATTAGTTTAGCGTACGTGACAACAGACACGTGGACTGCACCTAAGCGTCAACCCCTTCGTCTGGATGGATGGATGTATCCGGCTGTGCCCTTTGAATCGGGTGGCGGCTCACGCCATGTAGCCATAAAGTTAAGTACTACCACTATGTGTTCAAGTATTGATTTTTGCTCGCGCCTTGATAGTATACAGCCACCAATAAGTTGGTCTCCTCCTGGTTATTTCTATCCGTTTAAAGTCTATTTTGCCTTCACTGTCCCTAAACATATATGCTTTGAAAAATTCGCCTCTCCCCAGCTTATTTCTACCTGTTTAAAGACTATTTTTCCTGTACGGTTCCTAAACACCAATGCTTTGAAAAATTGCGCACCATTATCTTGGACTATAGGATGGAGCCCTCTACAGAACATTATCAAATGTTCAGCCGTTTCCTCCTCCTCTCCACACGCGCTACATACAGTGCCGGTGCCTTCGTATTTGGCTCGGAACGTCTTGGTCCGCGACACTCCTGTTCTAGCCTCTAACACCAGAGAACTACACTGATAATCATCGTAGATCATTTCCTTTGCAATTTCCTGCTTAAAAGTTTGGTAGGGCTCCAGTGATGATCTCGCAAGCATTCCAATTTTCCACATGTCCCTCTCTGTTTCCTTCACCTTCTTCTTAACCGATGTTACCTTTTTGCTCGGTATTCTGCTGTTGTCTAAGTACTTGCTTAACAATTTCCGAGCTTGCTTCTTCCATTTAGTATCAACATTATTCATGTATAAGCACCTCAAAACTTTCCTAGCCCAACGCCCCTCTCCGTTTTTGCTAAATCGCTTTTACACTGTACGCAGATTCAATTGCGTGATATACACATGTTTAGTTTTTAACATTTCTTGGCAGTTGCTGTATTATCATGGTTGCTGTTCTTATTTTTGGAATTTAACCTTAATTTTTATATCTTTATTTGTATTTATTTATCTGTTTGTTGTTATTGTTGTTGACTTGACATTGCTGATTGTTTGCCACTGCTGTTGTGCCAGAAGGTAGCTGTGGGCCTTTGTCAAGCTGCCTCTTTTAGAGAGCAGCTTTTACCTACGGCTGTCCTTCATCAAAGTATTGATGAAAAATGAACATTATTATTATTATTATTATTATTATTATTATTATTATTATTATTATTATTATTATTATTATTATTATTATTATTAAATTCTATCTTTCCGTTAGCTTCCCTGCACTCAAACGATGTCCATCCCATGTCTCCCTGTACCCCCTGAGTTAGGGTCTTCCCGTGTGCCCCCAAAGCAAGTCTACCTATGCCACGTTGTTTAATTTCCAATCTTGCTTGAACCTCTGATTTCATGCACAAGACCGCATCGCCGAACGTCAAACCCGGGACAATGACACCTGTCCAAATCCCTGTCACAACGTCATACCTATTGTAGTTCCACAGTGCCCTATTTTCATAACAGCTGCATTCCTGCTATCCTTAGTCATTACGTATCTTTTGGGCTCCCTTAGGTACTCAGCCCCGTAATTTATCCATACGCCCGAACATTTGTATATATCCACTATTTTAGCATGACTTCCTAGATGTTATGCTCACTGCCTTTGTTATTATTAAAAATCAAGATTGCCGATTTTCCTCCGCTGAACTTCAAATTTAACCTATCTCCCTCATTACCACAGATGTCTATCAATCCCTGCAGATCTTCCTTCTTGTCGGCTATTAATACTATATCATCTGCATATATCAATGCTGGTAAAGCTGTTCAATGTGTTTTCCTTACTTGGCAAAAGAGAGGCTGCTGCCGAGTCGAATCTCCTCTACGGTGGCTTCTAGTCCCTGTAGATACCGTGGCGTACCAACTCTTTGAGGGAGCAAACCTGCATCAATGTCAGCATCAGAGAAAGAGGCGTGATAGCAAGATGAGCGTCGCAGATTGGACGCGAAAGTGGGCTAAGGCCGCCATTGTATATAAGACAGCGCGTCGTGTGAAATCCGTGTATGCTATATATATATATATATATATATATATATATATATATATATATATATATATAAGGGAAAGAAGTGTATACCTAAGGGCTCGTTTTTCCGTGTTTTAACACAATATTAATGAGATATAACAGACAGTAATGCCAAGGAATGTACAGGGGAAGTTATTAGAACCAATGGAATGTAAATAAGAAGAAAGAAAAGTGGATGAAAAAATTACCAACTGTGAGCAGGAAACGAACCTACGACCTTCGAATTACGCGTTCGATGCTCTAACCACTGAGCTATCACAGCGGCCCTCCCTCCATCCACTTTTTTGGGTTTATCTGTGAAATTTTAGAAGTAGGAGTGACAGTCAGCGCCATCTATAGGCCAAATGGCGAGTGTGAAAACACTCTTATGCGCATGTTTGGCGTCACGTAGCACGTGAACTTATTATGAGCGGGCAGCTGATTAATTGTCCCTCTTATACAACCTAAACACACCAAGTCTGCCAGTACGAGACCCTCGTTCAATGAAATGAGGGAAAGAAGTGTATACCTAAGGGCTCGTTTTTCCGTGTTTTAACACAATATTAATGAGATATAACAGACAGTAATGCCAAGGAATGTACAGGGAAGTTATTAGAACCAATGGAATGTAAATAAGAAGAAAGAAAAGTGATGAAAAAATTACCAACTGTGAGTTGGTAATTTTTTCATCCACTTTTCTTTCTTTTTATTACATTCCATTGGTTCTAATAACTTCCTCTGTACATTCCTTGGCATTACTGTCTGTTATATCTCATTATATATATATATATATATATATATATATATATATATATATATATATATATATATATATATATATATTGTGACGATGGAACGCGTTTATTTACAATATGGGTAATGCAGAGGTGTAGCTCAGCCAAGGATCCACAGCGTCGCTCGCGAGCCAGTCGAGTCTCCTCCTCCTCTTCGTCGAATCTTCGCTAGCGCGTTTCACTTCCCGGTTCGCAGACGATGCCCTCTGGGCGAGTCACTCAGATGGTTGATGGTGGCACGGTTTAAGGCGCGCGACGTGTGTCAGTTGTGTTTTGCTAGAGCGGCGACCATTGCTTGTGACGCTCGAGATTACGTACGTGCCGTCGCTGAGGCGGTCAAGAATGACGAATGGACCGGAATAGTGAGCCAAGAACTTTTGGCACAAACCACGTTTGCGGACTGGTGTCCATAACCACACAAGATCGCCCTTACTATAAGATACGGAGCGATGGCAGGCGTCGTAACGTTTCTTAGAACGCTGCTGGGATGCCAAGGTTCGGAGGCGTGCGATGCGACGGGCTTCTTCTGCGCGGCAGAGCGTCTCGGCTGTCGAGGTTTCCACGTCTAGTGTAAAAGGTAGTATAGTGTCGAGACAAAATCGTGGGGAGCGAGCGTACAGCAGGTAAAATGGAGAGTAACCTGTAGTCTCATGCTTCGCGGTATTGTACGCGTACGTGTTAAGGTAGCACTTCGTCCCAGTTTTTGTGCTTAGAATCGACATAAATAGACAGCATGTTCGTGAGAGTCCGGTTCATGCGCTCTACGAGACCATTGGTCTGCGGGTGATATGGTGTGGCATGGCGGAAATTGCAGGCAGACAGACGCAGGATCTCTTCAACGACGTCGGCAACAAACTGACGTCCGTGGTCGCTAATGGCAATGTGTGGAGGACCATGGCGGAGAATTATACAGCGAAGCATAAACTGCGACACGTGCATGGCCGTTGCAGCAGGTATTGCAGCAGTTTCTGCGTAGCGCGTTAGGTGGTGAACACAGACGACGACCCATCGATTGTTACTGCTCGATCGTGGAAATGGACCGAGCAGATCGACACCAACAGTCTCGAAGGGAGAGTTAGGAGGTGGAACAGGATGGAGAAGTCCTGGCGGCGTAGCCGTGAGATGTTTGTGTCGTTGGCATTGTTCGCATCCAGCAACGTATTTTTCCGTGTCGTGTCGCATCTTGGGCCAATAGAACCTTTGCTGGATTCGTTGAAGCGTTCTGGCGAAGCCCATGTGGCCGCAGGTTGCGTCGTCGTGTAAGGACCGAAAAACGTGAGCCCGTAAAGTGCGTGGAACAACTAGAAGCAGACGGGCGCCTTGTCCGGAATAATTCTTTTTGTAAAGGACGCCGTCATGAACCACAAAAGAGCTTGGGTTTGCGTGTTCATTTGCGGAGGCGAACATAGAATCTAAGGAGCGGTCCTCTTGTTGGGCTGTCCGGAAAGTCGCGAGATCAGGGAACTCAGAGGCAATAGCGGCGATATACTGGTCGAAGTTGTCAGCGTCGCACTCCGTCGTCGGTAGAGGAAGGCGCGATAGGCAGTCGGCGTCTGCGTGCTGGTTACCGCTCTTGTAGCGTACTGTGAAGTCGAACTCCTGTAAGCGCAAAGCCCATCGCACCAGTCGTCCAGATGGGTCTCGGAGGCCTACACACCAGCATAGAGAATGATGGTCGGTGATTACCGAGAAGCGACGGCCGTAGATGTATGGGCGAAACTTGTGTACGGCGAAAACAACTGCGAGGCATTCCTGTTCTGTGACTGTGTAATTTCGTTCTGCCTTGCTCAACGAACGACTCGCGTAAGCGACCACGTGTTCAGCATTGTCATGGCGCTGAACTAGCACTGCACCAAGGCCGATTCCACTGGCATCTGTGTGAATTTCCGTTTCAGCAGAAGGATCGAAATGGCGTAGTACCGGTCCTGAAGTCAGTATGAACCGAAGCTGCTTAAAGGCTGCTTCGCAATCCGGTGTCCAGTGGAAAGGGACATCCTTTTGCAGCAAGTCAGTCAGTGGTTGTGCTTTATCAGCGAAATTCGGAACAAATCGACGAAAGTACGAACACAGGCCCAGGAAGCTACGCAACTCCCTGGGGGACTGCGGCTGCTTGAAGTTGCTGACAGCGGCGACTTTCTGCGGGTCCGGTCTCACGCCATTTTTATCCACCAGGTGTCCCAGAATCAAGGTTTCACGTTCTCCGAAGCGACATTTTTTTGAGTTCAGTGTAAGCGCAGCTTCCTCGCGACAGGTTAGAACGAGGTCAAGGCGATGATTATGTTCTTCAAATGTTCGGACAAAAATCACCACATCGTCCAGGTAACACAGGCAAATTTCCCATTTGAGGCCCCGTAAAACGGTGTCCATATATCTTTCAAATGTGGCGGGGGCATTACACAAGCCGAATGGCATAACATTAGACTCAAACAGACCGTCGGGTGTAACAAAGGCCGTCTTTTCTTTGTCAGCCGGATCCATGGGGATCTGCCAATACCCGGATCGCAAGTTCACCGATGAAAAATAGGACGCTGAATGCAGGCAGTCGATGACATCATCGATGCGAGGAAGCGGGTGCACGTCCTTCTTAGTTATAGAGTTGAGACGTCGGAAGTCAACGCAGAACCTCCAGGACCCATTTTTTCTTGACCAAGATAACAGGCGTGGCCAGGGACTTGACGATTCTTGAATTACGCCAGAGGTTAGCATCTCGCTGACTTGCTCTGAAATTACCTTGCGCTCTGACGCGGAAACTCGATAAGGTTTCTGTCTGAGGGGGTGCGCAGATCCGGTGTCGATCTTGTGACGAAAGCGTGTGCTGGGCGTCTGAGGCCTATGCGACTTCCGTGCAAAATCAAATACTTTAGCGTGCCTGGCCAGCAGTGTAACCAACACTTTGCGCTTATGCGAGGAAATAGACTTGCTAACCATCTTATAAAATTCGTATTCCGTGCCGGATACATCAGCATATTCCGAATTTGCCGCATTGCTGAGAGCTCCTATGCAGATACTGCACTGCCCTTCAAACATGGCAAGGCGCAAACCCTCTGGTAGTACAACAGACTCGGATGAGCAGTTAAATACCCATAATTTAGTTTTTCCCTCGGTGAGAGACACAACGCAGCGCGGCAGAAAGATGTTTTTCTTCATGCAAGGCAAAGGCAACGGCTCAATCACAATATCAGGCGAACTGAAACTCGAGTCGGTATTCGAAGCAGCAACGGGCACGCTGGCAGTAGACCATGCCGGTAGAATAGTGTCTTTAACTACAACGAGTTTGTCGTCTCCGCTACGCTGAGGCTGCTGGGCGAGGGCGGACAACAGAACCTCGCCTGCCCCGCAGTCGACAGTCGCACGGTACTCTTGCAAGAAGTCAATTCCAAGGATAACGTCATGCGTGGAATGAGCGAGCACTGCGAATTCTGCCTTGAACGCTTTACCAGCAACACGAACAGACACAGTGCACACACCTACTGGACACAAAGCCGTGCCGCTGACTGCTCGAAAAGTAGAAGATTTATCCCAATAAAACATAACCTTGCGGCCAAGGCTCTCCTTGAAAACTAAACTCATTACAGAAACTGTTGCACCGGTGTCTACCAGAGCCATCGTGGGAACATCGTCAATGAATACATGAACCTTGTTGTGAAGCATGTGAACTAATGGAGGCATACTTGTGTGCAAAGTGGTACGTCCAGCGACCTCGCCTCCATCGGCCGCGCCGGCTAGTTTCCCGGTGGCGGAGAGGAAAGCCGCGGCCGGGGACGGGGAGATGGGGACCGTCGCTGGCGCATGGTAGGTGGCGTCAAGCTCCTCACAGAGGCAGGCGAGTCACTGCGGATGTTCGGCTGGTGCCCGTGCTTCTGGGCAGTTGAATCCGAAGGCCAGTAGGCGTAATCGGGCTGTTGACTTCGCCGTGCAAGTATCGCTGGTCGGTCAAAAAACGTCGTGCGTGGGCGACGTCGCGATGGGCAAAACCGGGCGATATGTCCGCGAACACCGCACTGGTAGCACACGGGGCGTTCCCGAGGCACATTGAATGCTGCGGTGTGGAGAGGATGCTCAGGGAACTGTTGCCACTCGGACACAAACGGAGGAGGTTGGCTGTCGTAGCTATAACTGCTGCGGGGCTCAAAAGACGACTCGACGTAAGTAGCCTGTGGTGGTGGAGCCCTCAGCCGTGAACTGCGGGTGGAGTAACTGCGCTCGTCGAAACTCGCAGCATTGATGCTTGGGGATAGTGTATCACACTGCGGGTCTCCAGCTTGCATGGGAACAGAGACATGGCGACGCAGTTCCTCCCGTACAATCTGACGAATGGTAGAGGAAAGGTCGGCAGGTAGAGAATTCTGGCAGACATCGACGGTGGCAACAGTCGTGACGTTGGCCAGACGTCCGAACTTCGATGTGATGCGACGAGTTTTAAGAGCCTCAAAGGTTCGGCAGTGGTTAATCACGTCGGCCACGTATTCCAGGCTCTCCTTGCCAATGAGGAAGTGGTAGACGTCATCGGCGATGCCCTTGAGTATATGGCCCACTTTGTTTTCTTCCGTCATGTGGGAATCCACCGACTTGCACAACTTTAGAATCTCTTCAATGTAGGTTCTGCATGTCTCACCGGTGACTTGAGCCCTCTGCGACAACGTCTGCTCGGCACGTTTCTTCTTCGTTGCCGGGTCTCCAAAGCATTTCTTAATTTCCTCCACAAACTGGTCCCAGGTTGTCAATGTGTCTTCATGGTTCTCAAACCATACCAGCGCCGTGAAATCGAGGAAGAGCCCCACGTGAGACAGCTGGCTAACCGCATTCCAACCGTTCGAACGGCTCACCCGCTGATAGTGGCTTAGCCATTCGTCCACGTCATCGCCGGGTTTCCCTGTGAAGGTTCGCGGCTCCCTGTAGTGGTAGGGTGACGTCCTTGCGGCTGGTCTGGTTGTCTCCGTCCGAGCTCATTTCTTGAGGTAATGGTGCCAAGCCCGCTAGTCGACGGCTGCGGCGAAGCTCGTGTAGCGGTTCCGTCGTTAGGGGACGGTGCCTCTCCGGTATCACTTGGTAGTAGCTAGCTTTCCCAGCACCTTCCACCACAATTGTGACGATGGAACGCGTTTATTTACAATATGGGTAATGCAGAGGTGTAGCTCAGCCAAGGATCCACAGCGTCGCTCGCGAGCCAGTCGAGTCTCCTCCTCCTCTTCGTCGAATCTTCGCTAGCGCGTTTCAATATATATAAGTATCGGATATGGCACAACGGGAGCGTTGTCAACAAGGATAAATATATTTATCCTTGTTGACAACGCTCCCGTTGTGCCATATCCCATACCTTCACGAAGACTAACTGGCCCATTGAATATTACTCCCACTATATATATATATATATATATATATATATATATATATATATATATATATATATATATATATATATATTGTAACAGACTAGAAAAAGGTAGAGAAGAGAAGCAGAGGAACACGAAGAGTCTTGGCACAATCGCAGTGTGCTGCCGCGAACGACCATCGTTCACCTCCTGTAAATAAAACCATCTTATCACAGTCGCTGTTACAGTTGTGGTGGACGTGCTGGGTAATCGACACCCGAAGACGGAAGGTGAACTGCAAGTTCTTCGACGGAGCCGTCGCATTGCTGGACTTCCACCGAATCCATCGGGTCTGGACATGTCCCACAACGCAAATGAACACCGACCCCTCTCGACTTCTGCGCCGACCAGTTCGGCTCCACAACTGAGAGATGCTCGTCCCCTTGCCGGCAGACCAGATGAAGACGTCGAGGCTTGGCTCATCCATTACAAACGGGTGAGCGCCGCAAACAAATGGGATGCCGCTTCTCAGCTTTTAAACGTCGCGTTCTTTCTGACGGATACTGCATTAATGTGGTACGAGAATCGGGAGGAAACGCTAACGACGTGGGACAGATTTGTTTCTGAAATCAAAGAGCGTTTCGGCGGCCCGACTACGATAAAGAAAAGAGCAGAACAGGCGCTAATGCAACGCGCTCAAGTGCCAGGTGAAATTTGCACGACCTACATTGAGGAAGTCATAAAGCTATGTAGGACCATTGACTCCGGAATGTCTGAGGAAGACAAAGTCGGGCACATTCTAAAAGGAATCGCCGAGGATGTTTACAGTTTCCTCATCGCGAAAAACACCTTGACATCTGTCACCGATGTCATTCGTCATTGCCGCAATTTTGAGCAACTAAAGACGAGGCGCATCACGCCAAAGTTCGGCAGGCTACCCAATGTGACGACCATCGCGAGCATAGACAGCGACCAGGCGCTTGATCTTGCAACAACAATCCGGCAGATAGTACGTGAAGAACTCGGCCTGTACGCGCAAGTGGCAAACCGCCCAAGCACTCATCCCCCCTATCAGCCACCGGAGTTCGAGCAAAACGTTGCTTCATTCTCCTCGCACCGAGTGGCGGAAGGCTTTGAAGATTCTGATGCCACACCTCATTATCAGCCACGTCTATACGATAGAGGCCCTGCCTATGACGCACGATCACGACCAGCACAGCCACATTCTTGTACTCAGGGCTCTCAGCTGGACTACGCCCCGCTGCGGCAAGGACAGTATCAACCCTACTACCAACTACCAAGATGTAACTTACCGCGAATACAATGAATTCCAGAGAGTGGCAGAAACCCGTTCTTCGCGTGATAACGAACTTCCTCGCCGACAGCAGCGGTCCAGGATTCGTTCCATTGAATATAGTATAAACCGTGACCCTCCCGTGTGCTACAACTGTGGTTTCACTGGGCACATTGCTCGGTATTGCCGCCAACAACGCCGCCAATCACGAAGGACACCAGCCATGTCTTCGCTACCAAGACCCGGGGCTTCATATGACCTGCGGACAACCGACTTGTTTCCAAGGGACCGTTTTTCGCGCGAGACCAGACGCGGTGATTCGCCAGCATCCGAGCGGAGTTTGACACTACCATCCAACCGTTCTCGTCGCTCGCCGTCTCCTCTGCGTCGTTCTTCTCCGCCGCCGGGAAACTAGCATCCGCGGCCAATGGAGGTGAGGTCGCCGGACGGTCTTTTCAAGATATACCTCTGCCTATTGTTATGATCAAAAACAAAGTGAATGTGTTGATTGATGGAATACCAACGATGGCGTTAGTTGACACTGGGGCGACTGTGTCTGTGATGAGCCTCGTCTTCAGAAACCGCTTAGGTCGCAAAGTTATGTTTTCATGGGACGATACAATCACCTTTCGTGGTGTAGGCGGCGAGTGGCTTAATCCTCTTGGTGTATGTGCTGTCAGTTTTTCATTGGCTAGAAAAGTATTTGTATCGGAATTTCTGGTTCTATCTCGTTTTTCCCACGATGTCATTCTTGGTATCGATTTCCTGAAGCAATGCGGTGCTTCCGTTGACTGTAGTAGTGGGGAAATATCACTGAACAATTTGTTTCTACCGTCGCTTTCCGAAGAAGACTACCGTGGCGAAGACAGGAACACACTTAGTGTGATTGATGAAGTGATAGCACCATCTTGGTGCCTGACACCCGTTCGAGTCTCTTCCACTGCGGTCGATAATGCTTGTGTTGACCTCGTAACGGGGCCTCTACGCATGAACTGTTTAAAGAAGGACATACTTGTGCCTTGTTCTGTTGTGTGCATGACAAAAGGAGTAGCAACATTGTGGGCGCTGAACTGTTCTGCTACGCCGGTTGTGCTTCCTTGCGGGATGAAGATAGCTTTCTTTGATGAAGCCTCATGCAACTCGATAGCAGCAATAGCTACGGACCTCCCCACCTCTTCCTCTGCTTGTGATATTCGCCATAATGAAGATCGAATGCTCGCTACGATTAGCAAGACTCTCAGTACGACGGAACGGCAAGCGCTGGTGCAGGTCCTTTCCCGGCATGTTGTTGCTTTCGACTTCAAACATAGAGATGCACCCCTTCAGTTACCTTCGTCCCGCGCTCGTCACAGAATAGACACTGGCTCTGCACCCCCCATCCGACAAAAGCCCTACCGAGTGTCATCCTCTGAGCACAATGTTATCGCCGAACAAGTAAAGGACATGCTGAACAAAGGGGTCGTGCAAGAGTCGTCCAGCCCGTGGGCAGCCCCGGTCATTCTTGTCAAGAAAAAGGATGGTTCCTGGAGATTCTGCATAGATTACAGGCGTCTAAACAATGTGACAAAGAAAGATGTATATCCCTTACCACGGATTGATGACGTTGTCGGAGCTATACGGGAAAGATCCAGCCCTGACAGCATTCAGTTTTCGAACTGATTTTTTTATTATCGCGCTGCACCCGCTGCGCGGCCCAAACGCCAACTTCTTCCTCCTTGACGCGCAGCGCATTGAGGCGCTACAGGGCTCCCCCCCCCCCCCGTAGAGCGAGAGCCGTAGGAATCACCAGAGGAGTCGCCCAGTGGACATGCTTGGATGTTGGCATCCAGACTTTAGATTGAAACCCCGCGGCCGCGAGAGCGGCGATATATGCAGGTTTCAGTCGATCAGCAGCCACGACGTCTTCACGGCCATTGATGTCCAGCGTGAACGTCTTAGGTGTACGATGGAGTACGCGGAATGGGCCATCATAGGCTGGTGTTAGTGGTGGCCGTATTTGGTCACGCCGAACGAAGACGTGACTGCAGTCATGCAGATCCTGACTGACGAAGACAGACTGGGGGTGTCGGTCGGCAGGAATCACAGGAGCAAGGTCCCGAAACGTGGTGCGCAGCTCTCGAATGTACGTGGAGGCATCGTGAGTGGAAGGTGGCGATGATGGCTCGAAGAATTCTCCTGGAAGACGCAGGGAAACGCCATAGACTAGTTCGGCTGATGAGCAGCCGAGATCCACTTTCAATGCTGATCGGATGCCCAGAAGTACGAAGGGGAGGTGGTCGAGCCAACGTTCCCTTGGCTGGTGAGCAGTGAGGGCAGCTTTCAGTTGTCGATGAAGCCGTTCGACCATGCCATTGACGGAAGGATGGTAGGCAGTTGTGTGGATGTGTCGAATGCCCAGGATATTGGCAAGTGCGGTGAAAAGGGCCGATTGAAACTGACGACCGCGATCAGTGGTGACGACAGAGGGGCATCCAAAGTGCGACACCCAGCCGTTTGCGAAAGCCTTGGCAACTGTTGGTGCTGTAATGTCGGAAATGGGAAACGCTTCCGGCCATCTGGCGAAGCGATCCACACATGTCAGCAGGTAACAGGCTCCTTGCGATGACGGAAGAGGACCGACGATGTCGAGATGGACGTGAGAAAACCTTGCGTCTGGAGGCCGAAACGGGGATGTTGCCGTGACAGTGTGACGGTGAACTTTAACGCGCTGGCACTCAAGGCAGGTTCGCGCCCAGCGTCGGGCATCAGCATTGATGCTTGGCCAAAGGAAACGAGATGTGACTAGCTTCTGGGTCGCACGAATACCAGGATGGCTCATGTTGTGCAATTGATCAAAAATTGCAGGACGAAAATCTGAAGGCACGAAGGGCCGAGGGACACCAGTAGACGTTTCGCATGTTATTAATGAGGTAGAAAATGGAAGCGGGCACTCCGTGAACGATAGAGACGTGGATGAAGAGCGAAGACGATGCAGCTCAGGATCGTTGCTTTGGGCAGCTGTTAGCTCTTCCATGTCTAGTGGTGGCTGGGTCGACAAGGCATCAATGCGGGATAGTGCATCAGCAGCAGCATTTTCCGGCCCATGTACGTGTCTGAGATCCACAGTGAACTCGGAAATAAAGCATAGTTGACGGATCTCCCGTGCAGTATAATTGCTATGATTGCGATGGAAGGCAAACGTCAGGGGCTTGTGGTCTGTAACGACGTAAAAGTCCCGGCCCTCCAATAAATGACGAAAATGTTTGATGGCGAGGTATACCGCGAGGAGTTCTCGGGCAAATGTACTGTATTTTGTCTCTGGTGGCTTCAGTTTTTGCGTGAAAAACCCAAGGGGCTGCCAACCGGATACGTGCTGCTCGAGAACAGCGCCAACTGCCACGCTTGATGCATCGGTGATGAGACGAATTGGGGCATCAGGGACGGGATGTATGAGCATGGTTGCGTCTGCCAGAGCCTTCTTGGCAGTGTCGAAGGCAGATGCAGCGTCCTTGGGCCACTCCAGTGGCGCAGCCGGGTCTTTCTTTTTAGCCAAAAGGTCGGTCAAGGGCTTTAGGAATGTGGCGCACTTTGGAAGAAAGCGGCGATGGAAGTGTAGTAGGCCCAGAAATTCTCGGAGTCTTTTGAGTGAATTTGGGGGTGGAAAGTCTTGAATAGCCTTCACTTTGCTTGCGAGTGGTTGGATACCCTTTGGAGTGACAAGGTGGCCTAGGAACTCTATTGTAGCGACGCCGAAGAGGCACTTATTGGGATTAATTACGAAGCCGTAATCATCCAGGCGGTGGAACAGGGTGCGCAGGTGGGCTTCATGCTCAGGGCCGGATGAGCTTGCTACAAGGAGGTCATCAAGGTAGGCAAATATGAAATCGAGACCTCGCGTGACCTCGTTGATAGTGCGCTGAAAGGTCTGTGCAGAGTTGCGCAATCCAAAAGGCATCCTCACATATTCAAACAGACCGAATGGGGTGGGGATGGCCGTCTTCGGAATGTCGGCGGGTTCTACAGGAATCTGATGGTAAGCCTTCATTAAGTCAATCTTAAAGAAGATTGTGCACCCAGCCAAATTTGATGTGATATCCTGTATGTGAGGAAGTGGATAGCGGTCTGGTAAGGTGTGGGCATTGAGAGCGCGGTAATCCCCACATGGTCTCCAGTCTCCAGGATCTTTCTTCGGCACCATGTGGAGTGGCGACGCCCAGTTGCTGGAGGAAGGCCGCACAATGCCGAGTTCAAGCATGTGCTCAAACTCACGGCGGGCGATAGCGAGGCGTTCTCCAGATAGCCGACGTGGTCGTGTAAAAACAGGAAGTCCAGTGGTCACAATGTGGTGAGTGATGGAATGCTTCACCGGTGACTCTCTGCTGTGCGGCTTCGTGATGCTGGGAAAGTCGTCGAGTATTTTTGCATACGGCGAAGCAGGTGTGAGAGCTCGCAGTCCCGTTGGCGAGGAAGTACAGAGTACACCGTTGATGGAGAGGCGGGTGTTGAGATCAATGAGGCGATGAGCATGCATGTCCACAGCAAGGTTGAAAAAACTGAGGAAGTCAGCTCCAAGAACAGCTTGCGAGACGTCAGCGAGGATGAAAATCCAGCGGAACGTACGGCGTAGTTCAAGGTCAAGTGTAAGAGAGCGTTGGCCGTATGTGCGAATGGCGGAATTGTTGATCGCTTGGAGTGGGCAGGTCTGTTCGTTGCGACGGCGATCTGCACACGAGGACGCGATGACGCTAACCTGGGCTCCTGTGTCGACTAGGAAGCGAGCGCCAGTGATCTTATCAGAAACATAGAAAAGGCGGCATGACTTTTGACCAGTACCACTTGCCGCCGTCAGTGGCCGGTCGTCGCATTTCCCGACCGAGCACGGGCGAGTGCACTTGCGAGCAGAGGCACCGAATCGGCGATGGTACCAGCACACGGTTGAGGATGAAACGTCCCGCGGCGCGTCGGGCGGCTGAAGTTCCGGAGAACGTGGGGGCGTCGAGGAGCGACTGTGTATCTGGAACCTGGATGACGGTCGACGATGCATAGGTGCAAAGTCATCGAGGCGCCTGACAAGGGCGTCCAAACGGTTCTCGATGCTCGCGAGCGCCGGGTCTGCAGCGGTGGCCAGTAGCGGTGTGGTAACGGCGTTGAGGCTATGTGCCCGCGAGTAGTCCGCCACTCGGTCAGCCATTTCAGCGAGTGTGTCTAGTGGGACATCTCCTGCGGCTACGAGGACCGGGACCATGCTCTGCGGTAAGCGCTGGAGGAACAACTCACGTAACAGCTTCTCCCCTTGAGGGGCGGAGGGGCCGCCAAGGAGCTGGCGCATGCGTCGCAGGAGCTGTGATGGGCGACGGTCACCGAGCTCTGTAGCCGTGATGAGCTGTTGGAGTCTGCTGTGTTCGGACTCAGACTTGCGGGAAATGATAGCTGCCTTCAACGTGTCGTAGGGATGGCTCGGGTGCGGCGACGCTAAAATATCAGCTAAGTCGTCGGCTACGTCCGGAGGTAAGCAGGATACCAGATGCCAGTACCTGGTCTGTTGGCTGGTGATTTGCCGTAGACGGAAGTGCGCCTCGACCTGCAGAAACCATGTGCTGGGGCTGTTGGGCCAAAATGGTGGCAGGTTGACATGTTGAATTGCAGGGACTGCAGCACTGGTAGTTCTGGCGTTTTCTTGGGCGTCAGGACTAGTAGCATTGGTGGCAGAGCCGGCGGGATCCATGGGGGATGATCGGGGCTGTGTGTTCTTTATCGGGTCACCATTATCTGTCGGAGCTAACACGGGAAAGATCCAGCCCTGACAGCGTTCAGTTTTCGAACTGATTTTTTTTTATTATCGCGCTGCACTCGCCGCGCGGCCCAAACGCCAACTTCTTCCTCCTTGACGCGCAGCGCATTGAGGAGCTACAACGTCATAGATTGCTTGCATGCCGCTTCCTATTTTTCAATGCTTGATTTGCGGTCAGGTTATTGGCAAATACCTATGGAACCCGGCGACAAAAAAAAGACTGCTTTCATAACTCCGGATGGCCTAATTGAATTTAATGTCACGCCTTTTGGCCTTTGTAATGCTCCAGCCACCTTTGAAAAATTTATGGACACAGTATTACGTGGTCTAAAATGGGAGATATGCATGTGCTACCTTGACGATGTTGTGATCTTTGGCCGTACGTTTGAGGAACATAACAACCGTCTCAGTCGTGATCTTGACTGCATCGAAAAAGCGGGGCTGGTTCTGAATTCTAAAAAATGTCCCTTTAGCGAACGTCAAACTCTCATGCTGGGGCACCTGGTCGACAAGGGTGCCGTCAGACCCGACCCTCGCAAGATAGAAGCAGTGAGCTCTTTTAAATCACCGCAGTCCGCACGAGAACTTCGCTCATTTGTCGGCCTATGCTGATATTTTCGTCGTTTTGTTCCACGATTTGCGGAGATCGTGTATCCGCTGACAAACGTCTTGCGACAGGATGCAACCTTCAACTGGACACCAGAGTGTGACGCCGCATTCTCACACCTTAAGTTTGTACTAACGTCAGCACCACTGTTGCGTCACTTCGATTCATCTTGCCCGACTGAGGTCTACACGGACGCTAGTGGTATCGGTGTAGGCGCGGTGCTTGTACAACGTCACAATGGCGCAGAGCATGTCGTGGCATATGCCAGCCGTTGCCTGAGCAAATCAGAACGCAATTACACAGTTACGGAACAGGAATGTCTGGCAGCTGTTTTCGCTGTACAGAAGTTTCGTTGTTGGCTTTACGGGAGGCCATTTAAGATAATTACCGATCACCATTCGTTATGCCGGCTGGTCGGTTTGCGTGACCCCTCTGGCCGCCTCGCACGTTGGGAGCTGCGACTTCAGGAATACGACTTTACGGTGTCGTACAAGAGTGGCCGTCGTCACGCTGACGCAGACTGCCTCTCCCGGATTCCTTTTGCGACTACTGACTGCGATGCTGAGAATTTTGACGACTGCCTTGCTGCTGTTACAAGCACGTTCCCCAACGCGGCTGATTTCCAGAGAGAACAACGCAACGATCTCAACTTGGATCCTCTTTTTGCCGCCGCAAGTGCCTCCCAACACAGCGGTCGCTTTACTGTCCGAGACAAGTTGCTCTATAAAACTAACTACTCCAGACCTGGAGCACGTTTTCTTCTAGTTGTCCACGAGAGCCTTCGCTCCGATGTTCTACGTGCCATGCATGATCATGCGACGTCCGGTCACTTCGGCTTCATTAGAACGCTGAACCGCACGCAGGAACGCTTTTACTGGCCCAAGATGTACGAAACGACGAAGCGTTACGTCGCTAACTGCGAGACGTGCCAACGTCACAAGCGCCCGGCCACCGCTACACCAGGTCCCCTTCAGCCGTTAACACCACCCAGCACACCTTTTGAACAAGTAGGAATTGACATTATGGGTCCGTTTCCGCTATCTAACAATAAGAAGCGTTGGATAATCGTCTGCGTAGATCATCTTACGTGGTATGCCGAAACCGCAGCTATTCCCTCTTCTACTGCTGCATCCGTGGCGGACTTCTTGCTTCACTCCGTGGTCCTCCGCCATGCCCCACCGCGTGTCATTATCAGCAACCGTGGCCGCCAGTTCACTGCCGATGCCGTTGAAGAATTACTACGCATATGCACGACACAGTTTCGTCATTCCACAACGTATAACCCACAGACAAATGGCCTCGTTGAACGGACAAACAGAACGCTGACCAACATGCTTGCCATGTACGTTTCTTTTAATCACAAGAACTGGGATGAAGTGCTGTCTTTTATCACGTACGCGTACAACACGGCAAAACATGAAACAACGAACTTCAGCCCAATTTGTCTGTTGTACGCCAGGTTGCCACTAAGCCCATTAGACACTTTCTTACCCTTCATTCTACACAATGACAACTCTGTATCAAACACCCTGTGCCTCGCGGAAGAAGCCCGTCGAATCGCTCGTCTTTGTACGCTGGCCTCTCAACGTCGTTCGAAGGAACGATACGACGACCGTCACGAACCGGTTTTATTCGAAAAAAGTGACTTGGTGTTACTTTGGGCACCACAACGCAAGCGTGGATTGTGTCAAAAGCTTCTGTCACGATATTCAGGCCCATTTGTAGTTTTGGAGCGCCTAAGCCAGTTCACTTACGTAATAGCTCGTCTTTTGTCCAATGGTCGACGATCGAGCAGAACGCAGCTCACTCACGTTGCTCGCCTGAAACCTTTCTACCCTCCTTTTGCATCATAACTCGCCCTACGGGCTTCGCCTGCTTGCGGGGGAATGTAACAGACTAGAAAAAGGTAGAGAAGAGAAGCAGAGGAAGATGAAGAGTCTTGGCACGATCGCAGTGTGCTGCCGCAAACGACCATCGTTCACCTCCTGTAAACAAAATCATCTTATCACAGCTCGCTGTTACAATATATATATATATATATATATATATATATATATATATATATATATATATATATATATATATATATATATATATATATATATATATATATATATATATATATATATATTGTCACGAGCGGTTGCAATGCACGGCGCATACAGCGCGAATGAACATTCAGACAAAAGGTGAAGAAGGAAGACGACGTTGTGTGTGCTGTCTCGAGACCCCTTGTGGAAGTAAACGCGAACCATCCAGGCTCGCCTGTTTTTCAACCTTTTCGTGTACTTCTTGCGTGTAACATTTGGTGGAGCTGTGCTGGGTACCTCCCACGACCTACGACGGAGCCGTCAGCACCAGAACTTCGTAGAAGCCGTCGCCTTGCCGGACTTTCGCCATCGCGCCCCGACATGTCTCTGGAGCAAAATGACCCCCTCAGCAATGCCTCGGCAAGACCACCGCTGTATCAGCATTACCGAGAGCCACGGCCGTTCTCAGCAAAGCCAGGGGAAGACTTCGATGAATGGCTGACCCATTACGAAAGGGTAAGCCAATGCAACAACTGGAACCCGGCCAGCCAGCTCAGGCATGTCGTTTTTTATTTGACGGACACGGCCCTGGTTTGGTATGAAAACCACGCCGACACGCTTACTACATGGAGCAGTCTTATTGAAGAAATGAAGAAGTGCTTTAGCGACTCGGACACTAAGAAGAAACGAGCGGAAACAGCTTTAGCTCAGAGAGCTCAGGTGATCGGCGAGACTTGCACGACATATATTGAAGAAGTTCTCAAGCTGTGTAAGACCATCGACTCTCGAATGCCCGAGGAAGATAAAGTGGGACACCTTTTAAAAGGTATTGCGGAAGACGTCTATAACTTCCTCATTGGAAAAGACAACCTGAACACCGTATCAGACGTGATTCGGCACTGCCGCACATTCGAGGCGCTGAAAACTCGCCGAATCACGCCGAAGTTTGGACGGCTAGCCAATGTCACGACTGTGGCCAGCGTTGACGCGATTCCGCAGACAGACCTCTCAGCTACCATTCGGCAGATTGTCCGTGAGGAGCTCCTGCGGCACGAAGAACAAACGCGTTATGCGGTGCCGCGTTGCGCCTCCGTCGCTTTCCGAGACGCCGTCTGCGCATCTCCTCCGGCTACTTGGCAGCATTCGGTGAATGCTGCGGATTGTAACAGCTACCGACACGACCCGCATTATGGCCAGACCGAACAACGCCATTACGACTCGATTGATCGGCGTTTTGATCAGCATCCACGCGACGTTCGCCCACGAAGACCCAGCACTGCCTACGACATCCAAGGGGAGGGGATGAGTTACTCGCAGCCTGTGGCCGCTGTGGAATATTTCAATCAGCGTCCGGAAGTTCGCCCTCTGCCCGTGTGTTACAACTGTGGCACGCCTGGCCACATAGCTAGGTATTGTAACCGACGTCGGGCATTCAGCAATGGACAGTCGGGATCGTTTATGCAATACGGTGGTCGTGCAATGGACACTAATAGGCCAGGAAACACCACTTTTGAAGGCTACTTCCGAGAAGAAAGAAGCCGTCACTTCCCTCTGGACAGCTATTCTGGAGAACAAGAAAGGTATCGAAACCGTTACCGCTCTCCTGCCTCCGAACGTACTCTGACACCACCACCAGCTTTCCGAGCGTCTCGATCTCCATCTCCCAGACGGCGTGTGACGTCATCATCTCCTCGACGCCGCTTCGCGTCACCACCGCCGGGAAACTAGCCAGCGCGGCCGATGGAGGTGAGGTCGCTGGAAAATCTTTGCTGCCGACTCGGATACCTCCACCTATCTTCATGCTGAAGAATAAGGTTAATGTACTTATTGATGGCGTTTCTACCATGGCTTTAGTCGACACGGGAGCAACTGTTTCTGTCATGAGTGTGGTGTTCAAAAATCTGCTGGGACGCAAGGTTATGTTTCATTGGGACCACAGCACAAGCTTTCGTGGAGTGAGTGGGGACTCATTATACCCGGTTGGTGTGTGTAACGTGGATGTCTCCTTGGGTGGTCAAACCTTTAACACTGAGTTTACCGTGCTTCCGCGTTCCACACACGATGTAATTCTCGGCATTGACTTTTTGAAATTGTGTGGCGCCAATGTTGACTGCCGAACAGGAGAACTCAGTATTTGCGGAAGTGTGTCCTCTGCGCTCTTAGAAGAATCATCCCAGCAAGAGAGTGTGTTTTGTGTTTCTGAAGACACTGTTGTGCCCGCTTTATCCGCGATGCGCGTTCCTGTTGTTTGTTCGTCTTCTGTTAGTACTTCGTTCGATGTTGCAGTGGAACCGGTCCATAGAAACTGTCTTAAGAAAAATGTGTTGGTTCCGTATTGTATGGTTTCAGTTACCGATGGATGCGCAGGGCTATGGACGCTAAATTGCTCCACTGAAGCAGTAGTGCTGTCTCAAGGCCTAAAACTTGCTACGTTTCAGGGAGAGTCATTTATACCTATGGCAGTGCTTACAGAACTACCGGATACAGCACAAACCAGTGTCTCGCACACCGCAAACGAACACATGCTCGGAATGGTAGCTACATCGCTCAGTGACCATGAACGTCGTGTTTTGATGGCCCTGCTTTCGAAACACTCTTCAATATTCGACTTTGCACAGCACGACGGCCCCACATCGATTCCTGCATCCCGTACTCGCCATCGCATCAACACAGGATCCGCTGAACCGATTCGTCAAAAACCATATCGTGTGTCCTCTGCGGAGCGAAAGATCATCAGCGCTCAAGTCGAAGAAATGATGGGTAAAGGAGTAATTCGGGAATCGTCTAGCCCTTGGGCAGCTCCAGTGATACTGGTGAAGAAGAAAGACGGCACGTGGCGATTCTGTGTCGATTACCGTCGCCTAAATGCCGTTACTAGGAAAGACGTATACCCACTCCCACGAATTGACGACGCCATCGATTGCCTCTTTGCGGCTTCTTACTTCTCTTCTGTGGATTTACGATCAGGTTACTGGCAAATCCCTATGCACCCGGATGACAGAGAGAAGACCGCTTTTGTAACGCCCGACGGACTATTTGAATTCAACGTGATGCCTTTCGGGCTTTGTAACGCCCCCGCAACGTTTGAAAGGTTCATGGACACTATACTTCGCGGTTTGAAGTGGGAAGTTTGTATGTGCTACCTAGACGACGTTGTGATCTTCGGCCGAACATTTCGTGAGCATAACGAGCGCCTGGACTTGGTACTAAACTGCTTGAGGAAGGCCGGCCTTGTGCTTAATTCTAAAAAGTGCCATTTTGGTGAACGACAGACACTTGTGCTGGGACACCTGATCGACAAAGAAGGTATACGACCAGATCCACAAAAGACAACAGCTGTGGAGGCATTCGAGGCACCTCGCTCTGTGAAGCAGCTACGAAGTTTTTAGGGTTATGCTCCTACTTTCGCCGTTTCATTCCCAAATTTGCTGACATAGCTCATCCGCTCACATGCCTTCTCCAAAAAGGTGTTCCTTTCGAGTGGAGCTCGGAATGCGACTCATCGTTTCGGCAGCTAAAGCTACTGTTGACGTCCCAGCCTATTCTTCGCCACTTCAATCCGTCATCACCGACAGAAGTTCATACCGATGCTAGTGGTGTTGGCATTGGCGCCGTACTAGTTCAGCGTGTCGGCGACAGCGAGCATGTGATATCGTACGCTAGCCGCTCATTGAGTCGCCCCGAGCGCAACTACACTGTCACCGAACAAGAGTGTCTGGCGGTCGTCTTCGCTGTGCAACGGTTTCGATCGTATCTCTACGGGCGCCCCTTTACTGTCGTCACGGATCATCACTCTCTATGCTGGCTTGTGAATCTTCGGGATCCCTCTGGTCGACTAGCACGCTGGGCGCTCCGTCTGCAGGAGTATGATTTCGTTGTTTCCTACAAGAGCGGCCGGCGACACGCTGATGCTGATTGTCTCTCTCGCCTGCCACTCCCAACGACTGAATGTGACGCGGACAACTTTGATGAATACATCGCTTTTGTGTCCACGGGATTTCCGGATATGGATACCTTCATATCAGAGCAGAGGAAAGACGACAGCTTACAGCCGCTATTCGCGGCCGCGCGGGAGTCCGCTGCAGACAATCGTTTTCGCTTACGTGACGGCGCCCTATATAAGACGAACTTCTCGGCTACCGGTGCGCGCTACCTTTTGGTTGTCCCCAAGAGCCTTCGCAGTCACGTATTATCTGCCATGCACGACGAACCAACTTCCGGACATCTTGGATGCACAAGAACACTCTACCGTGCTCAGGAACGCTTTTATTGGCCCCGGATGCGCAATGATACCGAACGGTACGTCGCCAGCTGCACCCAATGTCAGCGTTACAAGCGACCAACTGACGCGCCGTCTGGTCGCCTTCAGCCTGTTTCGCCTCCTAGCACCCCCTTTGAGCAAGTTGGTATAGATCTTCTGGGCCCTTTTCCGCGATCCACAGACGGCAATCGTTGGGTCATCGTTTGCGTAGACCACTTAACCCGTTATTGTGAGACGGCAGCACTGCCGTCGGCCACAGCAAAAGACGTTTCCATCTTCTTGCTGTTTCAAGTTATCCTCAGACACGGACCTCCTCGCATCGTAATCAGCGACCGTGGGCGGCAATTTACCGCGGATGTTGTCGAAGAGACCCTTCGTCTGTGCTCATCAAGCTTCCGCCATTCCACTCCATACCATCCACAGACTAATGGTCTAGTGGAACGCACGAACCGAACGCTTGCCAACATGCTGTCCATGTACATCGACTCCGCGCACAAGAACTGGGACACAATTTTGCCTTTCATCACCTATGCTTTCAACACCGCAAGACATGAGACCACTGGTTACTCACCTTTCTTTCTCCTTTATGCTCGTCCACCACGCTATAATCTTGACACTATGCTTCCCTACTCTGCTCATCACAGTGAGCCGATCAACGAGATTCTCTGTAGAGCAGAAGAAGCGCGACGCCTCGCTCGGCTACGCACCGTCACCTCGCAAGACCGGTCAAAGATCCGCTATGACGACCGTCACCGACATGTTCACTTCAATCCTGGAGATCAGGTGTGGCTCTGGACGCCTTTACGGAAACGTGGCCTGTACCAGAAATTTCTCGCTCACTATGTCGGGCCCTACGTTATCCTCGAACGCCTCAGTGAGGTCAACTACCGCATAGCACGGCTCACAAGCACTGGACGGCGCTCGGCTAAAACAGAAGTGGCGCACGTCGCTCGCATGAAGCTATGCAATGCACGAACCACTGAGTGACTCGCCCGGCGGGCTTCGTCTGCCAACGGGGAAATGTCACGAGCGGTTGCAATGCACGGCGCATACAGCGCGAATGAACATTCAGACAAAAGGTGAAGAAGGAAGACGACGTTGTGTGTGCTGTCTCGAGACCCCTTGTGGAAGTAAACGCGAACCATCCAGGCTCGCCTGTTTTTCAACCTTTTCGTGTACTTCTTGCGTGTAACAATATATATTGCCGCATTCAACCTGCAGAGGAGAGCTCGCGCAGCCAGAGAGGAAGACGAAGCTCTTGCCCGGTCCTCTTTACGAGCGTCTTTCATTTTAATTAAAGTGAGCTCTTCCATATCAGACTCCTGCTGTGTCTGCGTCGTGACACTGGTGGAAGAGCAGGGTACATGCCCAAGACACCTTCCAACAGCCCGGGATCTAGTTCACAAAGACTTCCGCTCGTCGAAACACCCGTTCACCGCGCCAGCCGCCGCCTGTTAGGCCTGGGCCCAGAGTTTGGTCCTTGGACGGATAACATGACCCCGCCGGGAAGCAGTTGCCCCACCATGACGAGCCCAAGCACGACACAGGTGAATGTTTTCACCCCGAAAACTCCTGTTGACTTCCATGGCAACACATATGAGGACGCAGATGACTGGCTTGATGAGTTCGAGCGCACAGCCAACGTTAACGACTGGAACGCCGCACAGAAGTTGGGGTACGTGTATTTCCCTCTTCAAGACGGGGCTCGCACATGGATCACGAATCGCGTGAGGTCAACGTTTGACGAGTTCCGGCGGAAGTTCCTGGACACCTTCGCAAACACCAAAAGGCGGGAGCATGCACAACGACTCCTCGAATCATGGATTCAAAAGCCCAACGAGTCTGTTGATATGTTTGTTGACGACATGGCTCGTCTCTTTCATCGAGCCGATCCCGATATGTCCGAGAACAGAAAGATCAGCCACCTCATGCTTGGTGTTAAAGAGCAGCTGTTTGCTGGTCTCGTACGGAACCCACCTTCAAGCGTCGACGAATTTTCGAAGGAGGCGACCGCCATCGAACGCGCACTACAGCTACTGTACCGCCAGTACGACCGTCCAAACAAGAGCGGACATTCAGCGCAACCGCCGTGACCACTGTGACACCAGACGAGCGTTCTTTGCGTGACCTGATACGCGAAATTGTGCAAGAAGAGATGAAGAAGCTCGCTGCCACACCGAATGACTGCGCGATTGCGTCAGTCACAGATGTTGTGCGCCAAGAGATAAAGCAAGCGCTTTCACTTCCCGAGTCGAACACTGACACGGTTAGGCGAACCTATGCAGATATTCTCCGTCGACAGCCATCTAACGTGCCGCCACCTCAGCAGTACCACCAGCAACAGCCGCCGACAGTGCCTTGGTACTAGAAGGAAACGTCGACGCCGATGCGACCCCCACTAAGCAAAACCGACGTATGGCGTACCCCTGGCTACAGGCCCCTGTGCTTCCATTGTGGGGAAGCGGGCCACATCGTGCGGTATTGTCCTCATCGCGTTGCCGGGTATCAAGGATTTCCGTCCACTACTACTATTTCGACGGAAGACGCAACGTTGATACGTGCACGACGATCCCGCGGGACGTTTATCCTGGGTTCCGGTCACGCTGGCCCTCCCCAGGTCATTTTCCCCATTCTAATAGAGGTAGCACCACGGACATGGCGAGAGGAAGATCTCCCAATCTACGCCGGGGAAACTTAGGGGGGAAGGTTGCGAATTGCCGAAGATTTGAAAATCCCCCATTACCGCCGCACGAAGCGCCGCACATTTCGAATGAACCGACAAAAGACGAGATTGTCACCGCCGACATTACACTTTCAATTGACGGTCACGACGTGACCGCACTGGTCGACACTGGTGCGGACTTTTCAATAATGAGTGCGAATATGGCCGACAAACTCAAGAAGGTAAACATGGAATGGACGGGGTCGCAAATTAGAGGAGCCGGAGGCCAGCTGCTGACGCCTACCGAAAAGTGCACCACACGAATCAAGATCGGGGATTCATCATTCGTGGCAACCTTCGTTATTCTTTCTGAGTGTTGCAAACAGGCCATCTTGGGTACGGATTTCTTGTGGGAGTACGGTGCCATCATAAATATACCGGACGGTGTACTGACCTTCTGAACGGACCATAGCGCAGTGCTGCAGCGCAAGCCCATGCGCGTGATTGACGACAGGACCATGCCACCGTTGTCATGCCACCTCGTCTCTGTCACGTGTAACACAGCATACTGGAGAAGGTGTGGCGGAACAAATATCGACGCTTTTACTCTCTCGAGGAATTGCTATTGCCAGAAGTCTCGTCAGTGTAGTGTCTGGGTAAGCAGAGGTCCTGTTGACAAACTTCAGCAACGAGCGTCGACACATTACAGAGGGTACCACAGTTGCATACTTCGAAAAAATTGTAGAATTCCGCGAGTGCTTCGCAGTACAACAGGTAGAGACGCCGGCCGCTTCAACACCACTGCCTGCCGACGTGAGCACAGATTCATCGCCAGCGCAGAGGCAGAGTCTTCGAGATATTCTCGGCCAGTTTGAAGATTGTTTGTCGTCGACCTCGAGGGTAAATCAAACGCCACTGTCAAAGCACCGAATCATAACGGAAGAGACGGCAAGACCAATTCGACAAAGCCCATACCGCGTGGCACCGAAAGAACGCGAAGCAATCCAAGAACAAGCCCAGAAAATGCTCAATGATGACATCATTCAGCCGTCAAAAAGCCCGTGCGCATCACCGGTAATACTAGTTAAGAAGAAATACGGCAGCTTACGCTTCTGTGTGGACTACCGCAAGCTGAACCGTGTAACAAAGAAAGACGTATACCCACTACCGCGTATTGACGATTCACTTGACAGGCTGAGGCATGCACGCTTCTTCTCGTCGATGGACCTGAAAAGCGGTTATTGGCAAATAGAGGTCGATGAGTGGGACAGAGAAAAGACTGCTTTTGTTACGCCTGACGGGCTTTACGAGTTCAAAGTCTTGCCCTTCGAATTGTGCTCAGCCCTAGCAACACTTCAGAGACTGATGGATAGCGTCCTATCAGGCCTTAAGTGGCAGACGTGTCTGGTATACCTCAACGACGTCATTGTTTTCTCACCAACATTCGAGGAACATCTAAGACGGCTGCTATTAGTATTTCGAGCAATACGGTCCGCTGGCTTAACGCTGAAACCTGAGAAATGTTATTACGGTTTCAAGGAAATCCGACTCTTAGGACATGTGGTGAGCCATGAAGGTGTTCATCCGGACCCCGACAAGATCGACGCCATCCGAAAATTTCCGGTGCCAACAGAAAAGAAGGCCGTAAGACGTTTTCTTGGCCTTTGCGCCTATCACCGCAGGTTTATCGCCAATTTCTCGCACATAGCGTCGCCTTTAACACGCATAACGAGAGACGATGTTCCATTTTTATGGGACGAAGAGGAACAAGCAGCATTTGACGGTCTACGACAGTGCCTGCAAACACCACCTGTGCTTGCTCACTTTGACGAGGACGCTCCAACCATGATCCACACTGATGCCAGCAACGTAGGTTTAGGCGCTGTACTCGTACAGTGGCAAGACTCAGCCGAGAGAGTGATTGCATACGCAAGTAGGACGCTTTCCCGTGCCGAGTCCCATTATTCCACAACGAAAAAGGAATGTCTTGCTGTAGTATGGGCTGTTCTGAAGTTTCGCCCATACCTCTACGGCCGTCCTTTCCACGTAGTCAGCGACCACCACTCCCTTTGCTGGCTGACCAACTTGAAGGACCCATCCGGTCGGCTAGCGCGCTGGAGCTTACGCCTACAAGAATTCGATATGACGGTCGTCTATAAGTCGGGACGGCAGCACTCTGATGCTGATTACTTATCCAGGTCGCCTATAAAGCAAGACGATGCCTCAGAAGATGATGACATGGCATTTTAGGAGTGGTCGACACAGTCACCATTTCGTCTAAGCAGAAAGAAGACAGTGAGTTGCTCCCTCTTATTAATTTTCTTAACGGCCAGTCTACAAGCGTTCTCAAGATATTTGCAAAAAGCCTGCCGTCATTCTGCTTGCGCAGGGGTGTTCTATACAAGAAAAACTTTGCCCCCAGCGGAAATGCCCACTTACTTGTCGTCCCAATATCCATTCGCGATGAGATGCTGAGCGCTTGCCACAATGAAGCAACCTCCGGCCACCTCGGATACACGCGCACATTGGCCAGAATCCAACAGAAATACTACTGGCCGAAGCTTCCAGGCACTGTAAAGCATTACGTCCGCATGTGCCTGAATTGTCAACGACGAAAATCGCCACCTTTAAAACCCGCCGGATTGTTGCAACAAGTTTAAGTGCCTACCATGCCTTTTGCACAAACCGGAATGGATCTCCTTGGACCATTTCCGACTTCGCATACTGAAAACAAGTGGGTAATTGTCGCTACGGACTATCTTACTCGCTACGCAGAAACAAAGGCTTTATAAAGTGGAACCGCAGAAGAAGCAGCCCAATTTTTTATTCAAGATATCGTTCTGAGGCATGATACTCCTAGAATTATAATAACAGACAGAGGTACCGCTTTCACGGCCATGCTCCTCAAGTCAGTGCTTGAGTTGAGTGGAACAGCGCATCGAAAAACTACCTCCTACCACCCACAAACCAACGGCTTAACAGAACGCCTCAACAAGACAATTGCTGATATGCTCAGTATGTACATCGACGTGGATCACAAAAATTGGGATGACGTTCTACCCTACGTGACGTTTGCTTATAATACGGCACAGCAGGAAACTACACGGAGTACGCCCTTTAGTCTTCTTTATGACCGTGAAGTGACGACAATGCTTGATGCCATGCTGCTACATGACTGCGACGATACAGACATGGATGTTCAAGCCTTTACCCAACGAGCTGAAGAGGCACGGCAGCTAGCGCGCGTGCGAATTGCCCGACAGCAGAGTTACGACGCACAACGTTATAACCTGCGACACCGATACGTCACATATCAACCAGGCGATTGATTGATTGATTGATATGTGGTGTTTAACGTCCCAAAACCACTATCTGATTATGAGAGACGCTGTAGTGGAGGGCTCCGGAAATTTAGACCACCTGGGGTTCTTTAACGTGCACCCAATTCTGAGCACACGGGCCTACAACATTTCCGCCTTCATCGGGAATGCAGCCGCCGCAGCCGGGATTCGATCCCTTGACCTGGGGCTCAGCAGCCGAGTACCTTAGCCACTAGACTACCGCGGCGGGGCTGAATGTAATTCAAGTAGGCTAGGTGTCAATCACATAAGTAGCAGCTATATATAGCAGCTGGCGAGATGGATTATGAGTTTAATAAAATATTTTCACTTGCAGCATGACGTTGTTTAGTAGTTTGTGCGCGTATACATCTCTGTGAGCTCATACTTGCAGAGTGAAAGAGGAATGAAGAGAAAAAATCAGCGTTGCCCACTTGTGCTTCTTGACTGTCCGAGATGTATTTTGAGCTGTAAAGGACAATTCAAGTTCTGTGAAAACGAACTAGCCCGATTTTCAACTAAGCCTCCACAGTGCTAAAAACCACCTTCTCCCTGGTCTAGTCGGTCAAGTTGTGGGGCAAGCTTGAAGGGCCACTCACCACCCCGCGTTTAAAGACGAGGGAGTGATTTTCTCCTCTCCTTCATACACACGATGCATCCTCCTCGCCTCTTAGTCCTTGAACGCACGTGAACAATATCAGGACTGAGTGCTAGAGCCTATCTGAATTTCGTGGTTCTCGGCTACACGCTGTTATCGCCGCTTGCGCAGTTGTAAACACATAAAATCAAGTTTGATCGGTTGATTGTGGACAATATTCATGCGAGACAAGGAAGAACAGATAGGCAGCTGCATGGCAAAGCAGTGCAGGAGACAAATCAAATGCGATATTTTGCGTATATCAACGAATTGAGAGCATGCATGCCGTAGACGTCTCGGGAACTACTCTGTCTGCGTCACAGTAGTGCGCCAAGAAGGACGAGAAAAATCAGGAAAGAATACTGCGCTTTTTTGTATTTTGGGAGCCTGGTGAGTGGCCCTTTACAAGCTAAGCTTCCTACTGAGCTCGACTCTATTGCTTTATTCGTGGCCCCTTTGCAAGCTACCGCTATGGCTCCAAGTTACCTTAAGCAAGGCTGATCAGGTTTGTCATACACTAAAGCGGAAAGACTTTTTGGCCGTTCAGTGCGGAAAAACGTAAACATCAAAAACGATTCGTCACACTTATGGGCTCGCAGCAGCTTTGACAGAGCAGTGGTGATGGTGTATCGCCTTCGAAGAAAATTATTTTCCGAAAGAAGCAAATGCTTTGACTGGTGTTTGAAAAGTTTGCTTGTTCGCATCCGTAACTGTATCTACAATTCACAGTAGAATAAAAGCATGAACAGGTGATGTAATATTACAGAGCCCCTGCTCAGCGCTTGCCTGCTCTGCAGCACAAGACGCGAAAGCATCGCACAAGCTCCCCGCACCGCCAAAAGCCTACAAGAAAAATAATCACAGCGGAAATGTTGGAAAAATTTCACTACGTTTTAACATTGCCCTGTAACATTTTCAATCTCCCGTAAGAACAAAATTGAGTGATTACTGTTGTGACGGAAAACTTCGTCTTGCTTCTTAGTTTCCCCAGCGCGCAGCCAAGAGTGACCATGGTGCACTGCCGAAAGTGTGGGGGGGGGGGGAGCTCAGCTCCTTCAACTTTTCTTGGGGGGGGGGGAGGGGCGGTGCCTCTCCGGCTGATACACGTATGTGCATATACAGCATAAACAAAAATGGTAACATGGGACATCCCTGTCGAAGCCGGCGTTGTATTTCTATAGGTTCAGATACCAATTGATAACTGGCTCGTTACTTTTATAAATATCCTTTAGATTAGTTATTACATCGTCCACATCTAGTGTGTCCAGTATTCCCCACAAGTCCTCTTGAATCACACTATTGTAAGCTCCCTTGATATCTAGAAATGCCAGCCACAGGGGCCTGTGTTCTTTTTGCGCTATTTAAATACACTGCATCAATGAAAACAGATTGCCCTTCAACCTCTTTTTGTTTACGGAACCAATTTTGTAGTTCTCCACCCTCGTCTGTAGTCTTTCGTTTGCTATCTGCGTCACCAGCCTGTAAACTTCTGAAGTCACTGTCATAGGACGATAGTTGTTTATACCGGCTTTGTCCCCCTTTCCTTTATAGGTCATGCTCACCCTGCTTAGTTCACATCCATTGGGGACTTTAGCATCCATTGTTGCTTTGCTCGCTGCCACTCTTAATGTTTGCTTATTGTTTGGTCCTATAGTTTCTTTATTAGCATAATTGTGATGCCGTCAGGGCCTGTAGATGCGTTATTAGGAGCCATTTTTTTCTGCCCTTTTCCAATCTTTTCGTCTGCGCCAACGACAGTGGGAGGAAAACAAGAGTTGGCAAAAACTACTGCGCTGCGCGGTGCATGATTCTCCTCCACGCAGAAACGGCTCCTGCCCCACACGAAATTGACGTATTACACACTTATGGTTAAGTGCATCGTTTGCATCATTTTAACTAAGTTTGAATAGGACACGACTTCCCCGAATGACTTATCACGCGACTTTAAGTGTGATCGGCCTCCCACCATCCGGACTTGCTGCTGCTGCACCGCTGGTGGTCCTGTCTACAGGCCCTTTGACATTGATTGTTTGGCGACCCTCGCAGAATTGGCTATATTTCCTGTGATACGCTGTTTTGAGAATTAATGCACATCGCCGGCTTGGCTTTGGAGTAGATGCAATATTCTAATGCAGCTGGCTGCAGCGGTTTCTTCGGCGCATGCGTCAGGAATGCTGATTTGAACGGTTTACCAAGGTTCTGATGACGGGAAGGAGCAACAGACGTGGTCTCATAAGTGAGCCACTGAGCACCCAGATTTCACAAACGACTCGTGGTTATATGTGCTATCGCATAAAAAACAATGCGCGATGAGCTCAAAGCGTGGCTATTATTATAGTCGAACATGCTTTGACTACCGCCGCGCGAACCTCTACTTTCGAGCGGGCGAATTTACGTAGAGCTTAAATCTTGGGTTGGCTGGTTCTATTGCTTTGCGTGCGTTCCCAGTTTAGGCCACGATTGGCAGAGGGTAACTCTAACAAGTGAGGAGGGACATTCTTTCTCATAATTATTCATATCAGCTAGTGGTTACTTTTTTTTCGCCTCTTGTGGATACGCTGATACCAAACATGAAAGCATCTTATGTCGTTCAGCGTGCCGTCACCGCCTTACGAGGTTATCGGCACTCTAAATCACTTTAAAAAAACTGACGTGCCACCATGGTGTTCTAGGTGACCATGCACTTGATAAACGCGGCCAAACGGCAAGGGCCTTAGCCCACATGCCTAAAAAAGTGCCGGACAGCTTGTATGCCTTGCTGAATAACACTGCCTGTTACAGCAAAGCATCATTTACCTAGCAACGAATAAGAAAGGTCGATACGTGTTTGCATTTAGAGAAAAAGCCTGCATAATGCAGGAGTCACTGTTTCGGGGACCACACGCTAACAAAAAACACTTCGCAGCCGCACTGAGATTTCATGTGCGTGCGGACGTCCACACAAACCATGCAAAGTCATTCGTTTCATCACCGATTTTGCCCTTCACGGCAAGCAAAATGAGGTATACTGTGCAGCAAGGGCACTCTAAGGTTCGACAACACCACGTTTTGCCATTGCAACCTATAGAAAAGGCAGTACGTATAACGGCAATAATCCACACATCATAGTGAGAAACTTTATGCATCACCATTGGCGCACATATATTATCTCACAATTAGCATCTCTGCCACTGTTGAATTTCGCAGCGCCCCTCTGAATTTAAGGTGCTTGCGATATGTCCTTAATGAAGAAATGTGGGTTAACTGTCTCGTGAAACACTTTTTTAGTGCATATGTAAGTTTAAAACATTATAAAGGAATAGTCTGTTTATTTGAATGGTCATAAGGCTATATAGTGAACATGACGTCACTTTCGTGTGATGCAGGAGCCAGTTTTGTGTAGGATCGGTTCTTGCACCGCGTGGCGCAGGGGACGCTCCCATGGAAAACAGGCGAAGAAAAATCATATCTGAAGAAAACAGCAAGATATGAAAAATGACTCCTGGCTCTAATCACCAGATAATAAACCATTCTGTTAAAATTATTGTGGGGAAGTGAAATGCATTGCTCCCCAGAGTGGTCAATGTATTACAACGGAGTCCCAAGTATTTACGATGGGTGGTGCTCAATCGTATTGGGAAGCCACACACTTTGTACTGCGACACTGAAATTTCGCCAAAGTGTTCCAGTAGGTCTCTTATTAATGGATTCCGGAGACGAGTTTTTGATAACTAGCTGATTTGATTTTTGCGCCTATTTTTCATTAAGTTACGGAAGGACGCCGTTGCATCGCAGAGAGATGGCGCCACGTACAAATGTCCCCAAGTACTGGTAATGATGCGCAAGAAATGCACAGGAGGACCGATAAACACGCGGGCATTTATTTATTGTGTATGCATATTTGCCTTGTACTTCAATATATTAGCAGCGGATAAAAACACTAAATATCGACTTTTAAATTAAGCTCGATTTATAGTTGTAAGTTGTGTGCAATATGTTAACGGCTTTGCTTGTGCAAAAAGCTGTGCTAAAGCCTATTCGGCCTGACGGAGCTGCGCTACCATATGAGAAGTGACATAAGATTGCAAAAAAAAAGAAACTTCATCAAGCATCACTAATCGGTGTGCCATAGTACAAATTTGAAAAGCACCATAAAGTACAGCAAATTTATAGTCATTATTTTTTAGATTATTCCAAATAAATTGGATCGAAATGCTCAAATTTAGCACGATTATGCTTTGTCACGAACAGCGCACGAAAAAAAAACAACAATGATGGTTATTTAAATATAACTGCCACTTAGAAACGCAGTAACTTCAATCACTCGTTATAAATATAAAGATTCCCCTGCCTTCCCTTGAATCCGTCAAGTCTAACTCGACGGGCATGTTCTCAAGTTAGTCAAGAGCACGGGATAAAGGAGCCTTACAAAGCTTTAGATACATCGTTTAACGATATTATCGGAAGCATCGTATTTGACTGAAAGTTTGGCCAATTTTCTCTCATTTACAACCTTTCTGAGGCTCTTCATCTCGGACCTCCTCTTTTTATGGCGATAGCAAGCCGAGGGATATGTGTTGAGGGGAAAATTTACAAGAAGAGAGTGAAGTGGGTCAGGGAACAAACAGGAGACATCTTAGTCGAAATAATAGAAGTAGTGGGCATGAGCAGGACATGTAGCGGCAAAGCAGGAAAACCACGTGTAATTTAAAGTAACAGACTATATACCACGAGAAGGGGAGTCAAAAAGTTAGGTGTCCAGAGGAGATTAAGAAATTTGAAGAGATAACGCGACAGCAGCAGGCAGAGGACCGCGTTAGTTGGTGGAACATGAGAGATGACTTTGGCCACAGAGGGCGCGGCCAGGCCGGTGGTAAAAGCGAGGACTTACGTGTGGAGAAGATTGGTTGTTTCCACAGATTTCCAGGCGAGCTTCCATTGAATGGGTGTTCCTTATAGGTGAATGGGTATTGTCTGCAGGCAGCTGCCGCTTCGCGGTGGACTGTGCGCAGGCTGCTAACCCTGGTGCCACTTTTCAGCCTGTGTCGAGTCCGACGCCACCTGATTACGACACAAAATACGCAAGAAAAGAACGGTTAACTCGCATCTGACAAGTTACAACGTTCGCCGCATGCTGAGCCGCCGAGGGTGCTATCCGCGTTGACTTCAGTTTTCTCAGTGCTGTCACATTCGACATGCTTCAGCTTTTATTAGCACACAAAGCTGACCCACCTTGACAGTCTTAACCTTTCTTCCTCTCTCTCTCTCTCTAACATATATATATATATATATATATATATATATATATATATATATATATATATATATATATATATATATATATATATGAGATATGGCACAACGGGAGCGTTGTCAACAAGGATAAATATATTTATTTCCCAACAGTTTCGGGAGGGGTCCCCCTTCATCAGGGGATGAGTTATACAGACATGAGCTTCCAAACTTCGTTTCTGCCGCGTCCCTCTCGCCTTGAAAGATGTTTGCGAGAGTGAGAGAGAACTTGAAAAAGGAAAAAAAAACAAAAAAGGGGAGAAAAAAGATGAAAAAAAGAGAGAAGAGAAAGAAAGTAAAAAAGAGTAAGAACCACTGTCAACACTGAGAAAGAAACCAACTGTCCGTCTACATCCACATACGGTTCATATCACGTGCTGTTCAGTTTTTGACGTGTGTCAGGCCACCCAAGATTGTCGCCGCGGTGCCGGGAGGGTCCGTGACGGCGTGCGTAAAGAAAGGGCTTTCCCCGTAAGGGGTCGGTCATATATATATATATATATATATATATATATATATATATATATATATATATATATACACATGATTTTCGCCACTTAGACGTGAAATGCTCCTGTCACTAGAGTGTGGTCGTTGGATTACTCATGGATATTTAACGATTTAACGTTCGGCATGTTTACACGCATGTCACCAGTACTTTCGCGAGAGTGACCAAATATTGTTCAGTGAAACGGGGTGTTGAACAAGCAGGAGTTGAGTCGTTGGACGAGAGCTTTATTAAGTGCAGAGAGCTAACTGAATGCAAGCCTGCGATCACAGTGCGTTTCTTTCTTCATTCTCCACTCGAGCTCCGTGTCCACTGCCCTCGTTACAATCCTCCCCAGGCTATTCTGGCGACCTAAGGACCGGTGTATACAGAAGGGTTATGGTACCGCTTGAGCCGAGAGACGTGTACGATTGCTTGTCCCTGACGATGCTTGTCCGTAGATGCGTCCAGTGGTTCTACGAGGTAGCTGACATGGGATGATTTGGCGTACAACCCGACGGCGACCATGGTACAATGACGACAGCTTGTGGGTAAGTCCAGGAGGAGTAGATGAAATCCATAGACACACCAGCGAGTTAGAAGCAAAGCTCATAGGTTTGGGTGATCCGTCGTGGCGATGTTTTTGGCGCGTCTGGTCGTGAGACGTGAACGGACGAGCAAGCTTCCACATTTTTCAGCATGTGCTGCTGCTCATGAAACGGTTGTCAACTTTGAAGGGTCCCGTCAATAAAGAAGAATCGTATCCATTGTTGATGATGGCTCGCGTCTATAAAGAAGAAAGAAAGGTGAAAAGTCTGTGGTGCCTTGCGTTGCACTTTGTAGGCATATGTCACAAAAAGCAGTATGCTATCCAAATTTGACTGTTTGGATAAAGCGTGCATGGCCAGTATATAAGCAAGTGTACAATTAAAGCACTCTGTCATACCATTAGTTTCCAGGTGATAGGCCGTGGTAGTGCGGTGTATGGTGCGACACTCGCTCAACTACGTTTTAAGCGCATTAAATAGAAAAACACGGCCGTGGTCACTTAGTGACTCCCGAGGTGTTCCATGCATTAAAACCAGGTTTTGTGGTATAAAACATGCAACGTCTTTTGCGGTAGCAGAAGGCAACACAGCTGTTTAAGTGTACCGCGTAAGGTGGTTGATAGCGACAACGACCCAGCGGTTGCTACTCGGAGTATAGGAAAGCGGACCGTAAAGGTCGATTCCTACACGATCGAAAGCTCGTGGTATAGACATGGTAACGGCTGCAGGGACCTGTGGTATGATGAGCGCACATCTTCCATCGCTGGCACGTAAGGCAAGACTTTACGTAACGGCGATTGAAACGGTACATACCAGTAGTACCCCAGCTGCAAGCGAGTGCATGTTTTTAACACACAGGCGTGGCCACATTGCGGATCATCATGAAACGTGGCGCAGATGTTAGAGCACGGACGTCGGGGAAAGACGAGCAACCACTTACGGCTGATCGAGCTGTAGTTTTGGTGGTAAAGCAGGGTGTCCTTAATAGCGAAGTGTCGTGCTTGCCGGTGAAGCGTCCTGGAAAGCGGAGGTGGCGTCCGATTTGAAATAAAGTCCAAAAGGGAAGAAATCCAAGCGTCTTTTCGTTGCCAAGAAGGCATGTTAGAAGTGCTGATGGCCAAGGCAGCACTGGCGGAGATAGACGAGCAGAGAGGCTCTGAAGCCAACAGTGAGTGCGACAGGGCATCGGCGTCGGAATGCTTCCGGCCAGAAAAGTAGATAACACGGCTGTCGAATTTCTGCATCCACAATGTCCAACGAGTGAGCCGACCATTAAAATATTTTAGTGAAGGTAACCAGAAAAAGCGCATAGTGGTCTGTCACATTATTTTTATTTATTTATTTATTTTTGGCATTCTTTACAAAAATGCCCACGAAGGGGGAAAAGGAGAGAGCGTCTCCTGACTAGGCCCACTCTTCTTGAGGCACCTCGGGTAGGTACAGCAAAACAGTACATAGAAAATTCAAGATTATACATACAAATTATAAAAAAAACAATTATCATTACAACAAGCGCAGAAAGTATTGGTTGAGAATTTAAACAAAGCTGTTTTTTAGCGATAAATACAAAGACGTTACCAGCGCTATTGATATATATTGAAATACATACAATTTGTGTGTATATGGTAAACAATAATACAAACAAAGATTACAACAGATATATTTGATACATTACCAATCTTCAGCACCCGCACCCTATAAGTGGGTTTGGAATATTACATTCGTAGTTTCGTTCTTAAATTTTGTACTGTTTTTCGTATCCCTAGCGTATTCTATTACTTCAGTAATCTTGTTGCACAGTAAAACAATTTTGCTATCAATTGTCTGTATGCCATAGTTTGTCCGACACATCGGTTCCACCAACGCAACAGTATGTATATTGTGTGCAAGGTCACTGCTTAAGTATGTATCAGAAAAACTGAAAGTTGTTCTTAATTTTTATAGATTAACGTGGCTAGTTTTGTCAATATCGAAGGCCGGAATTTCCTGATTGCCCAAATAATGATGAGGCACTCTTTTTCGGTGACACTGTAATTCTTCTCGGCTGTGGTGAGAGTGCGGCTGGCATAGGCAACGACGTACTCGTCAAAGCCATCCTTGCGTTGGGCCAGTATGGCCCCTAGCCCAACACCACTAGCGTCGGTATGAAGCTCTGTTGGAGCAGACGGATCGAAATGTCGGAGTATGGGAGGTGTAGTGAGGAGCCATCGCAGTTCCTGAAATGCATCATCCCACGCCTGTGATCACGCTGACAAATCAGAACTTCCGGCAAGAAGATTGGTCAAGGGGGCGATAATCGAGGCGAAATTTCGGACGTAGCACCGGAAGTACGAGCGTTGTCCGATGTAGCTTTGGAGCTTTTTCATGGTGGTTTGCTTTGGAAACGCCATGGCTGCATTACCTTTTGTATGTCCGGAAGAATGCCATCCTTTGCAACCACATGGCCGAGGATCACAAGCTTGCGAGTGACAAAGTGGCATTTCTTCAAGTTAAGCTGAAGTCTCGCCATGGAAGGGCACATAAGAACTTGCTCGAGGAGGCTGAAGGGGGTCGCAGAGTTGCTTGAAAATACCACAATATCATACAAATAACAGCGGCACGTTTTTCATTTCTGACCTCGCAGACTGCTATCCATAATTATTTCGAAAGTGGCAAGCGCATTGCACAGGCAAAAGGCCATAACGGTCAATTCACGAAGTCCATCCGGTGCTACAAAGGCTGTCTTTGGGCGGTCACCCTCTGCCATGGGCACCTGCCCGTAGCCGGAGCGTAAATCTAGCGAAGAAAAGAACTGTGCTCCTTGTAGGCAGTCCAAAGCATTATCGATGTGAGGCAGATGCATCTTGTTGAGTAGGCGGTGGTCAATCAATCAATCAGTTTTATTATCACGTCATAAAGTATGTTACAGGGAGTAAAATATACAGAAGAGGTTCCCAAAGTACAAGACTGCAACGGGACCTACCGGTCAACGCAGAACCGGGTAGATCCGTCTTTTTAAAGACGATAGTATTTCTTGGGGTACTTCAACGCAAACATTTTGGTCAGTCTGTCTGTTTTTCAGTCTGTCCGTACCTTTGTCTGTTTGTCTGCCATAACGATACTACAAACGGCCCCAAACCATCCATCATCACCACCATACACCATCCGCAGCTTCCACCAATATTGCTCATGTTTCAGTGTTCATACTTGTGCGATTTTCAATTAAAAAATGGCCGATCCCATGTACAGTGGGAATCGATGATATGCGAAGCACGACTGATGAAGGTTGATAGGTCACTTGAACATCAGCACAAGGCTAGGAGGTGGACGTAAATTATGCCGTACATGACTTCCATGTCATGATCCTCATGTTTGCGCTAAGCCTTTTTTCGTCGTCCATTCACGTCACGTAATACCAAATTTGGTATATGAGAAGTTAGCGAAACGGCCGTGAGTGAGCTGTGAGTGTAGCATGTGGTCATGTTTTACATGACACGCATGCCATGATTACCACATTTGGACGTACTATTTGCCTTCGTCATCTATTGATGTCACGTAGTACGAAATTTGGTATATGTGAAGCTAGCGAAACAGCCGCGAGCGCTTCATAGGTGTGATATGAAGACATGTTCTTATATGACACGCATGTCATGATTATCATGTTTGCACCAGTCATATATCTTCGTCTTGCAATCACGCCACGGTATACCAGAATTGGACTATGTGAAGCCAGCGAAACGCCCACAAGCGCATCATGAGCGTGGGTTGTTGTCATGTTCTTACATGACACGCATGTCACGATTATTATGTTTGTGCCGGTCATGTATACTTTCATGCCACCTTAAAGTCACAGCTGTGACACGAAGGGTAAGCAATGAACGCGATAGCAACAAATTGGAAGGTCAGGCGCAGAGTGGCAAGCAAATCAAAACGTGCTTCATGTTTTTCGCGCATAAATGACACACGAAACGTACTCACAGGTACAGATGATCGCGAATAGGCGTCATAGTTATTGCTTCGCTGTTTCTAAAAAACGTGCCCTCGTCACAAATGGAGACTGTTGAAGGATTGCAGTGACCTTTGCGCAACCGGTAACTACAACACAATCGTTCTGGCAAAAGCCCAAGGCCAGCCAAAACGTATGATTGCCCCACCGCGAGATAAGCGTGCCTGTTTGCATCCACCCTGCTCCCTCTCCGCGGGGCAAAGTACGCGTAGGAGATGATAACGCACGCAGCCGTGTTGTGACCATGTGGCGACGCGAGCTCTTTGCGCCATGTTGCTGGTAATGCTGAAAATACGATGGTTCCCCCGAGGAGCCTGTTACCAGTGGTAAGTGGTATATATAAATAGCTTGCCGTTTGAACCTTGAAGGAGGTAATCGTTCGCACTCGCACTTCAGAGGGTCTACGTTCGATTCGCCACACCGGAGTGTTTTCTGACCCGCCCCCCCCCCCCACACACATACACAAAAACACACATGATATGACGTGTCGACGATGACGCCGGCGGCGACATTCAGCCGAGAGTGTCCATATAATCGCTACGGCAATATTACCAAATTTGGTGTATGTGAAACCAGCGAAACGACAGCGAGCGTATCATGAGCGTTGCTTGTCATATTTCTAAATGACACACATGCCATGACTTCCATGTGGGTGCCTGTCACTTGTATGTCATTCAGTCATGTCTTACTATACACTTTTGCACTTTTGCGATATGGCATGTGAACAAAACCACCTCAGGAGCAGCAAGACCATGACATGTAAATCATAAAATTCATGACATACATACCATGATTTTTCTGTTATGACTTATCAGTTGTACTCGCCATACAGTCATGTTATGCCATACCAAATTTAGTATAGATCCCATTATCCAAACGGCCAGGGGAGCTAGCAGTCGTAGGCGGCTAGATAGATAGATAGATAGATAGATAGATAGATAGATCATATCATCATCATCATCATCATCATCATCATCATCATCATCATCATCATCATCCTGACTACGTCCACTGCAGGACAAAGGCCTCTCCCATGTTCCGCCAGTTAACCCGGTCCTGTGCTTGCTGCTGCCAATTTATACCCGCAAACTTCTTAATCTCGTCTGCCCACCTGCCATTCTGTCTCCCCCTAACCCGCTTTCCTTCTCTGGGAATCCAGTTAGTTACCTTTAATTACCAGCGGTTATCCTGTCTATGCGCTACATGCCCGGCCCATGTCCATTTTCTCTTCTTTATTTCAACTATGATAACCTTAACCCCCGTTTGTCCCCTAATCCACTCTGCTCTCTTCTTGTATCTTAAGGTTACACCTACCATTTTTCTTTCCATTGCTCGCTGCGTCGAATTCAATTTAAGCTGAACCCTCTTTGTAAGTCTCCAGGTTTCTGCTCCGTAGCTAAGTACCGGCAAGATACAGCTGTTATATACCTTCCTCTTGAGGGATAGTGGCAATCTACCTGTCATAATTTGAGAGTGCTTGCCGAATGTGCTCCACCCCATTCTTATTCTTCTAGTTACTTCAATCTCGTGGTTAGGCTCTGCGGTTATTACCTGCCCTAAGTAGACATAGTCTTTTACAACTTCAAGTGCACTATTACCTATCTCGAAGCGCGATAGATAGATAGATATGGTCAACTCGCTGAAGTTTGCTAAGAATAGCTTCCCATTCGAAAGAAATTACTGTGGATATCTGAGGCACCACAAGAACCCGTTACTATTCTGTATGTGTGGCTTTATACTAGAAAAGGCATACATAAGTAATTCTAAGGACCGTAGCGTTTATCACGTGGCGCTGACAATGCAACGCTATGCATAAAAACGAAAGTGTTTCCAACGCTTTGCGAAGGGTGCCATTGGCTCGGTAGTTCTTGTGATTATAAATGGTTGCCGGGTGACCTCCTCGCATATGAATTGCTTCATGAGTGGCATCAAAGCAGAGTGATCGGCGGTGTCATGTCGAAAGTCGAGATGAGAGGCCCGTGGTGTCTTGGGCAGTGCAACGTGTGGGAGCGCGCTGTGTGCGCAGCTAATCATAGCTTTGGTAGAGGTGAATCACTTCAGCGACGATCTGGGGACTCTTCGCAGCAAGCATCGGGAATGCGCCGTGGTTGATTATTTTCATATTATTTTCATGATGTCCTTGATCTTGCCTGCCTCATCCAGAGTAGAGTTGACGAGCTTGCAGAGAAAGAGCACATCTTCAATGTAGCTTGTGAAAGTCTCATCTATTCTCTGTACTCTGCCACGCAAGTGCTGTTCAGCATAAAGCTGGCGAACAACAGGACGGACCAAAACTTCCGAGAGAGTTTTTGGTAATTCTGACCGGGTACTAAAACCATTTTGATGATTCCTGTACCATAGTTTCGCTACGTCGGTCAGGTAAATGTTCCCATTTATGAGCTTATTGGCTGCGTTTCACTTATTGTACGCGCTCACCATTTCATACTCGGCAATCCAGTTGTGCACATCTCGGTCGTCTGTGCCACCAAATAAGGGGGGGGGGTCGCACTGCCGGTGAGTGTCAGGGCAGAAAACAGGTACAGGTGCGGGATATAGAGTGGGGCCCTGAGACGGCCCCGAATAAGCCATTAAGTAGGGTCGTTGGAGTGTACGGCAGTGAAGTTCCAGGGAGAGGACCAGATGTATCCCAGCACGTTCACCACTTGAAACGGGTTGTTGAACAAGCAGGAGTTGACTTGTTGAACAAGAGATTCCTTCAGTGCAAGGGCTAACTGGATGCAAGCCTGCACTCACAGCGCGTCTATTTCTTCTTTGTCCACTCGAGCTCCGTGCCCACTGCCCTTGTTACACGTAGTAATAGTCGGTACCTGACGTGCATGGAACACGGCATAACACCTATACTTGTTCGCTATGAGCGCGCACTTGCTTAATAATGGGCTCGTAAAATCTATAAAATTTTTGAGAAAGCGTAAGCATTCTTCACTGAGTGACCAATTGATAAAGATGACCCGGTGAAAAACTGCCCAGTTCGTTTTCAATCCGCGGCAGTTCAGGCTCCCGGCTTGTCGTCGATCCATCTCCAGCGGTGTGAACCGCAGAGTTCTCCCTACAGACCATAACACGGCTGGCAGAGCTCAAACTTGGGTAGAGATAAACTAACGAGGTCTGAAGTTACCAGAAATGACTAAGAAGAAATCGCAATAGTTAACTCAAAATCGCTAAAAACGCACTTCGTACACGTGACGATGACTCAGGCGGGGCGCAAGAATGGGCATATCTCATCCGCCGTATGAAGCAGCTACTTGACAATGTGCCGAAAAGGTAGCGCAATGTCGCACACCAAGATCTTCCTAACTAACAACATGCTTTTGGTGCCGTGGAGAACCTGCGTGCTTACCCAAACATTTACTGCAGCGACGCTTATGTAAACGCAATGGTGTGATGATCTACAAACGCAAGTCGCTGCACGCTTGTGCTACAATTTTACAGCAGGGGAGCTGCCATAAGTATTTTTAATGCGATAGCAATTATATGGACTTTCTCGGCTGGATTTTGCCGCCGGCGTCACTGTCGCTCACCGTAAACATATCTATATATATGAAAATGCAATAAAAAACACAAAAACTCCCCGGCACGGGGAATCGAACGTGGGACATCTGCGTCGTGAAAGTGAGGCGTCAACCACTGAGCTACCCCGGAGCACGTCCGCAACCGTTCAAACAACAAGGTATTTATATCAAATTTTACCGCTGCTCACGAGAATTTCGGGGAGAATTGTGTTTTCAGCATTACCAGCAAGATGGCGCAATAAGCGCGCGTCGCCACAACGCGTGGTGCCCACTCTAATCTCTCACGCGTACTTTGCCCGGTTAGAGAAGGGGAGCGACGCTCCCTCGCGCGCCCTAATCTTGCGGTGGTGAGGAGGGGAAGATCGTACGTCCTGGCTGCCCTCGGAGTTTACCTGGAAGAATTCCGCTGTAGTTGTCGGGTGCACAAAGGCCACTGCAGTCTTTGCACAGTCTCCGTTTGCGAAAAGGGCATGCTTTTCAGACACAGCGAAGTAAGAAATGAGATGCGTATTCGTGTGCATCCGCACTTGTGAGTACGTTTCATGCGTCTTTTTTGTGTGAGAAACGCGGAACACGTTTCTATCTGCTTTTCCTTCTTCGCGTGACCTTTAGATTTGCTGATAGCGCACTCATTGCTTCGCCTTTGCGGCAAAGTTGTGACTTTTTCTCTGTATTTCGGTTGCGCTGACTCAGGGGTGTACAGCGCATGTGTTTTACTGATACGTATGATTCCATGCGCGTTGTGCTGGGAAATACTTTTTGCACAATATTGACGTCACTGTAGGTTGCCCCGCGAGGCTTTGCGCCTTCTGATACCAGGACAATTCCAGTGAATGTAAGAGAGAGATAAAACTTTATTAAAAAGTCAGTCAATATTTCAGGCATGGCCCGTCACCCCTAGCTGTCGGCCGGAATCCCTTGGGACGCGGCAGCAGTAAGGGCTTGACTGCTGATGTCGCGCTGGACTTTGGGGTCGGGCTGCGGAGCAGGGCCTCCCAGGATTCTACAGTGTGAGAACCATCGTTTTGACTTCGACATGTCCACACCATGAGGACTAAGTTCGCTACCTTATCACAAAATTTACACTGGGACTGGAAAACTGTGGGGTGCCACTTGCTGTAAAGTGCAGGGTTTGGAAAAACCTCGGTCTGTAACGTTCGCCACAAAACTTTGTTTTTCTTACTTAATGAGTTGTCTGCTCTCGGGTGTACTTGCCGATTCAGCTTGTAGTGTGCGACAATTTCATGGTATGTGCGCATATCCTCGCTTCTTTGTTCGGTAACTTGGGAGGTTCCAGGGGTCCACCAGTAGGTGAGACCTCGGGCGACCGAATGAGCCCCCTCGTCCCCATTAAGTCCCTGGTGAGCTGGAGCCCAGGCAAGCGCAACCTGCTCTTTGGGTACTCCTACCATGTTTATTATACGGACGGCAGTTTCCGTCACCATTCCTGAATCATAACTTCTCACGGCGTTTTTGGAGTCGCTGATTACCACCCCGACCCCCTTTTGGATGATGGCCAAAGCTATGGCCACTTCCTCGGCCTCTACAGTCTCAACACCAAGGACTGTGCAGCACGCAATCAGGCCACCATCTTCCCTGACCACCACTGCCATGTGTGCCGCTTTGCTTTCATATTCCGCAGCGTCTGTATACGCGACGTCCTGTCGACCAGTGTACCTGGATTGTAGTGCCTCTGCCCTGGCTTTGCGCCTGCCTTCGTGAAAGGTAGGGTTCATTATTCTGGGTAGCGGAGGTATCATTATCCTGTCTCTGATCTGCATCGGTATGTATTTTGAACGCGCTTGCTCACGCGTGGACTCATAGCCCAATCTCTTTAATATTGCTCTCCCCGTTTTAGATCCGAGTAGTCTTTGATGTTGAGCAGTCACAGTAGCCTCAATCAGCTTATCGAGTGTGTTAGATACCCCCAACTTCATAAGTTTGTCAGTAGACGTGTTTGGGGGAAGTCCGAGCGCAACTTTCACACTTTTCTTGATAATGCATCGAGTTTGCCCCGCTCCGCTTGGTTTATTTTAGATAAGGTGCCACGTACACTATCCTACTTATTGTGAAGGCCTGCACTAATCTAAGAAGGTTCGCCTCCTTCATCCCAGCATGTCTGTTTGCTATTCGTCTGATGAGATGACATGTCTGATTAGAACTGGCTTCTAACCTAGCAAGAGTTTCAGATTTCTTACGGTTCGCCTGAATCCTCAGTCCAAGGATACGGATACTGTCGACCGTGGGGATCTCTGCGCCGTTAACATACAAGTGAATGTCCACTTCAGGCTTGTTGTGGAGCTGCCGTTTTCCGGCGGGCATGAGAAAGAGTGCTTCCGACTTTTCGGCTGAGCATTTAGGTCCTTTAGGTTCCAGGTACTCCACGATTTTATCAATAGCGATTTGCAGAGAGCCTTCTATTTGGCCGTCACTGCCCTTGTCCATCCATAATGTTAAGTTATCCGCGTAAATGGTGTGATTTAAATTCTCAATATCCTTTAACTGTTCAGGCAGTTTCAGCATCACAATGTTGAAAAGGGTGGGTGATAACACCGAACCCTGAGGTGTCCCCCTGTTGCCTTTTTTGATGTCCTCGATGGATTCTTCCCCTATTTTTAAAGTGGCTGTCCTGTTGGAAAGGAAGTCCTTGACGTAGTCATAAACTCTCTTTCCGACGTTCAGGGAGCTCAGATTCTCCAAGATCGATACGTGCCTCACATTGTCAAATGCGTTTGCCACATCTAACCCTACGATAACTTTCGCTTCTCGCGTTGGCTTGTCTATAATTTGGTCCTTGAGCTGTAGCATCACGTCGCACGCCGATAGTCGGGGTCGAAAACCGATCATGGTGTCCGGATACATACCATTGTCTTCCATGTACCTATTGAGCCACGTCTGAAGGGCATGCTCCATGAGCTTACCTACGCAAGACGTCAACGATATCGGCCTAAGATTCTCGAAACCGAGTTTTTTAGCCGGTTTAGGAATGAAAATTACATTTGCGAGGTTCCACTCCTGCGGTATCATCCCTTTTTCCCAACACTCCTGCATGTACATTGCTAGGTTAGCGATGGACCTATCGTCTAAATTACGGAGCATTTCGTTGGTCACTCTGCCCGGCCCTGCTGCTGATCTAGTCCTTAGCCGATTAATCTCCGCTTGCACCTCAGCCAGAGAGATAGGGGCGTCTAAGGCTGCGTTTTCCTGTCCTCCATAATCTGGGAGAGGTTCGTATCCGGCGGGATTAATGTATCTGCTCCGAACTTCTTCTAAGAGTTCCTTTCTAGCTAGTGCCTTCAAATTGGTGCGCCATCCGTTCCAATTGCTGTTTATACGCTGTCTTCGTGCTCTCCGGATCTAAAAGGTGACGAAGAATTCGTCACGTTCTGGCCGTACTTAAATTCCTATCCATATCCTGACAGACGTTCCCCTACCTTTGCTTCGTGAGCGTGATGGCATGCTCTTCAATTTGCCTGTTTAAAGCCTCTACTTGTTTCCTAATACTCCGATCCCATCTCCTCCGTTGGAGTAGGTTTTCCAAAGCTTTCTTTTTCTTCCGAAGATTTACTAATGTCCTGTCTACCACTTCGTTGTCCTCCTCGGTTTCCACCACTTCAGTGGCTTCCTTAACAGTACGTAACACCCCATCACACCACTCGGCAATGTCAGAAATGGGAGTCGGGTCGCCCCTGAGGTCCCTGAAAGAGTCCCAATTTACGGCCTCTACCCTTCGTTTGCGAGGTGTTGCCGGGCCTCCCTCTACCACTATTTCTATGATCATGTGATCACTGCCTAGGTGCTCGTTTGTGTTGCACCACGCGGCAATAGTGCTGCTCCCCGTCAGAGTAAGGTCGGGTGTGGTGTCAACGTCGACACTATTTCCCTTCCTCGTTGGCTGCAACTGGTCGGTTATTAGATACAGATTATGAGTTTGCATGTCATCCCACAATTGCCTGCCCTTAATTGAAGCCTGCTTATATCCCCATGCCGTGTGGTGAGCATTAAAGTCACCGACGATCAGCAATGAGTTGTTCCTACTCTTACAACGCGTACAAGCGAAGAGATCCCCAAAGTCGCATCGCCTTTGCCTGGGAGAGCTGTATATATTTAATACGAACAAGCTAGAGTTTTTCTTTTTTTGAAGTTTTAGTTCTATGAGAACATGGTCGATGTGTGCATTACCAATGTCAAGCTGCACCGCCGTAACGTTTCGCCTGACCAGGGTGGCCACCTGCGTATTCGTGCCTTCGCTTACATAGGATTTGTAACCCGGCAATGCCGCCTTTCTGCCACATTTATGTAAAGATATAACATCCGGTCGATCCCCTTTCCTTAGGAATTCCTGCAGAACCGCACGCTTGCGCATGAAGCCTCTGCAGCTCCATTGCCAAACGGTGTTTTTACTGGATCTGTGAGCCACGATTGCCACTAAGGTTATTCATCGGCCTGCCTAATACTTCTTGGACGAGCTGTTCATACCCCCGATCCCTCTTCGCGAATTCTGTTTCAAGTTCCTCGGTAAGTTTATTATCCCGCTGATGCAACTGCTGTGTCAGATTCTGAAACATCTAGAACATTCGTTTCTCGAAGGCCTTACGCTATTCCTGGGCAATTTGGCTTCAATGTTTGCCTCCAGTTGCGCTATTTTCATGTCTATCACTGTCTCTACGTTCTCATCTATTACGGGCTTTTCCTCTTCTTTTGCCATCTTTTTAGCTGGAGGCGGAGTAGTGCTCTGCTCCTCTGGCCTTTCTATATTTGGATTCTGTGGCATTCGTGGTAGGGAAACCGGTGTTGTGTTAGACGACTTAATAGCTATTTGAAGCTCTTCTATTTGCCGACTCATCATTGCTAGCTGCTCTTTAAGCATGCGATTCTCTTCCTTAATAGTAAACATCTCTTCATCACGTTTATCCTGGGAGGCCCTCTCTCCCCAACCCACCTTGCGATTCAGCGACGTGGGTCTCCCACTGTTGAGGACAGCACTGCCAGAAGTCCTCTCATTTACTGGACCAGTCATTGGTGGCAGCTCTCCTTCTTGTCTCTTCGGTAGTCTTTGGAAGGAACCTGCTCTTCCTCTTGACCCTCTTCGATGCTTCGACCGGCTCCTGGACCGTTCTTTAATCTCTTCCATTCTGCACGTTTGTGGATCGGCGTCTTTCACCTTCCGATCTTCTCCTTCCATGCGCCGCCAGGCCTCCCACTGTTTCTTCTTCATTGTATAAGGAGTCCTGAAAGCTTCCTTGCATTTCAGATCTGCTGTCACATGACCTCTGCCACACAGCTTACACTTGGGCTCACATGCATGCTCCTCGCGTAGGGCTGTCATTCCGCATCCCCGGCAGCGAACATGGTCGCTGATACACACGTCCGATCTGTGTCCTAGCTGGCCACATTGGTAGCACACCTCGTATTGTTTCTTATAAAGCACGCACTTCAGCAGCACGCCGTAACAGTACATACACCTGGGCACTGCCTCATTTTTGAAGATGATGACCACTGAACTTGAGTTCCCCAGCTTCCTAACGCCAAGTGTCGGCGCGTTCCTTGAGTTGCCGAAAGCCTCTGTCAGTTCTTCTACTGATAATCTCAGGTCGATGCCGCGCACCACACCCCACCCGCTATCCTCGTGCGGCGCGAGGTACGCCGTGACGTCGTAGGTCTTGCCTTCAATCTTGATAGACTTAATCCTGGTCACCTTCCAGACAGTGTCTCTGTCTGGAGTGCTGAAAATCAGGGTACCTTGCTTGTCGATAACAATGAGCACTTCTTTTTCTTGTCCCTTAATCCACGGAATTTGCGCTGCCATGCGCACTGCCTCACTGAGCCTGGTGTTCGGAACTTTTGTGAGCGCCAGCCCGCACTTCGGACGAATGATTATCTTGTAGTGGTTCGCCGGCAACCGCGGTAGGTACGACGCAATCGAGCATTCCGCGATCTTGTGCCCCAGCTTTTTGTATGCTGTGTTCACAGCTACCGTCGTCTTCCTGTCTTCGCCTGGCTCGGCTCCACTTTCTGCCCGGGCGTTGCCATCTTAGCGTCCCTGTATGTCACCTCTAACGGAGTCCCGCAGCTCTTTGACATGTTTTGCAACTTTCGTGATCCAGTCCACGGTTCTAAATTCTTCAGGGGTAATTTCAGTACCGTCCACGGTCACCTCCATTGCCGTCGCGTCTCCACAACGGGGCTCTGAAGCGAACGCTGGGGGCGTCGGCTACCACCGAGCCGCCGCGTTTGTTCACTGCTAGCGTTAGGCTTTGCTAGGCGGAGACGCAGCCGACACCAAAACAGCCATAAAATGTTCCAAAACGTACTCACAGTCCTGAAATCGTCGCCTAGATGATACCTAGAACTTCAGGCAGGCGAATATAGAAGTTGTTTGTTGTTACTGCACAATTTCCCCCAGACAAAACAACTTTCTGCGGAGCTGATGCGAGGCACATCCGAACTCCCTGGCCCCCTGGTGGCCCTACTCCAGTGAGTATAAAAAAGCTTTTCCTGCTACCATTCGGTAAGCGCAACAAGTTGTGATGAAACACTTGGTTACAAACCACCGGCAGGCAGAACTTCAGGCCGGCGTTTTCGAATAGACTTTGCGTAATAACTTGGGAATCTTTCACTACATGTATGCTTCAAAGTTTGAGCAATTTAATGCCCTGCGCTAATGCTGTAGACATGTCAGAGTTCATCATGCAGTGCGTCGCTATGTCTCATGCAATTTTTATTGCCTACTGCTTTTGGCGAGCTTTTTTTTCCTCAACAATACATGCTTAGGTTTTCTGCTTGACGTGATTCGCGGACTAGTTTGAGCTAGCGGTAGTGGTTTGTATTCCTTGCATCAGGCACGTGGTTTGATGACTGAAAATGCAATTTCGGCAGGCAGAGATACGGCGTAGCTCTTTTGCGTAAACCTAGCTGGGGTGCGAAAACTCACAATAAGGTTAGCATTATCCCTTCCTTTTTGTTGCGTGCCCGTTTATTCAAGTACAAATTGTTTTGTCTGGCTTTTTTACGTTTACCAATGAGGCGGTGTGCTTGCAAAGCGAAGATAGCTATGCAAAGCTTGCGTGTCCAACAAAGTCGCACGGTGAGATCATTGTTCATGCCCTTCACGTAAACTTCAGGTCATGCAAAGGTGTACGTGAAATTTCGTATGGAAGTTTGCATCCGCGAATGGAGCCCTTGCAAGGAGTCGTTAATGGTGGCAGGGTAGTATACTCATGGGCTTGCGTTAATTTAGCAATATAGTCGGTATGCAAGATGCGTCCACTAGTGAGGTTGCGATGTATTGTTGGCACGTCAAACCACAATCAAAAGCAACCACACTGTCCGAATGTAGCAACTACCAATGATCTCTGCCTTTTGGCGCATAACTACGGTGAAAACGTTATATACCTCATCAATTGCTAAAAGTGACCGTCAGGGACGTCGGCGTCCAGCGTTGATGGTGTCAATATGAGTGACTAAAATATCATTATCACGTGATGCCGTCACCATATGAGGTCATTATGGCGTCACACACGATGACGTCACTTCGCATTGCCTCTATGGCCATTGGGCCAGCCCTAAACCAAGTGAGCTGCAGAAAGCTTCTGTGCAGCTGCCGGACGATGGACGACGAATGCGAAACCGCGGAAGGCCATCAAGGGAAAGTAGAGTGTAGGTTAAAGAAATGTCCACGTGGTCTTTTTTGTTTTTCATTTACTTTTCAGAGGGCGCTTTGCCAGGTCACATGAGAAACTTAAGGTACACTGGAAGTTGCGGGCCTTCAGAGAAAGGAGCCGCTGAGGGTGCAGGGGCCGAAAGGAAAGAGACATCCAGAGCGAAACTCGGCGAGCGACCATGTACGAGAAAAAATGGAAAAAAGCCGGTCGTTCGTTGAGCAGCCGTATTATAGGCGAATGTCACGAAGGGTAGAATTGCATCCCAGTTCGTGTGGTTGGGGTGAATGTACATGGCGATCATGTCCGATAGGGTCCGATGAAACCGTTCAGTCAATCCGTTGGTCTGCGGGTGGTAGCTAGAAGTGTTTTTAAACAGTGTTCGAGGCACGCAAAACTTGCTCGACAATGGAAAATAGGAAGACTTTGCCACGATCATTGAGGAGAATGCGTGGAGCTCCATGACGCAAAAAGATGTGGTGAAGAAAGAAATCGGCGATCTCAGTGGCAGTCCCAGATGGTATAGAAGCTGTTTCCGCGTAGCGGATAACGTGGTCAACGGCCGTGACAATTCAGCGATTCCTATTGGATGATATAGGAAGAGGGCCATACAAGTTGATTCCAACGACTTCAAAAGGTGAGGCGGGACAAGGAAGAGGTTGCATTAAGCCAGCCGGAGCAGTTGTTGGTCGTTTTCGCCGTTGGCAATGGACACAGGAGGCGACGTACTTAGCAACGGCTGAAGAGAGGCCAGGCCAAAAACAACGACTTCGTATTTTGTCGTAAGTCTTGTGATAGCCTAGATGAGTGGCGGTTGGATCATCATGAAAGGCTTCCAGAACTTCACGTTGCAGAGAACGTGGAATGACGGGTACCCACTTGTTGCCATCTATGTGGTAAATGTAGCGACATAAAGCATCACCGACAAGCTTAAATTGTTTAAATTGTCGATGGAGTCTGGCGTTTGGAGGAGTAGCGCAGCTGGTCAAGCGGTCAACAATGGTGCGGCAGTATGGGTCGACACGTTGTTGTGAAACAAGGACGGATAGGGTGGCAGGTGATGAACTTAGCGCTGCGATTGGATAGGTGCTGTCGTTTTGGATTATAGATGGTGAGTGGCTTCCGCTGGGCAAAGGACAGCGCGATAGAGCATCAGCATCTTGATGCTTCTTCCCAGATCTGTAGGCGACATCAAAATCATACTCCTGCAAGCGAAGCGCCCAGCGACCGAGGCGACCCGATAAGTTTTTCAACAATGAAACTAGCATAGGGCGTTATGGTCAGTCACGACGGTAAAATGACGGCCGCGAAGATATGGTCGGAATCTTTGCACTGCCCAAACAACAGCAAGGCACTCCTGCTCGGTGATAGTGTAGTTCTTTTCTGGAGCGGTAAGAGCACGACGTGCTTAAGCAACGACGCGTTCGCGTGAGTTTTTGCCATGCTACAAGAGTACAGCACCAAGACCATGACTACTTGCGTCGGTGTGAAGGATGGTGGGTGCGGTGGAATCGAAGTGGCACAGTACCGGATCCGACGTGAGGGCTTGCTTCAATGCCGTGAAAGCGCTTTCGTAGTCTTCGGACCAAATGAAGGGGACGTTCTTTGCGAGAAGTTGATGGAGCGAAGACGCAAGTTCCGCGAAACCATGTATGAAGCGCCGGAAGTAAGAAGATAACCCAAGAAAGCTGCGCAGGTCCTTTTGACGTAGTGGGCGAGGGAAATCGAGGACTGCGGCAAGCTTCTCGGGGTCGGGCCGAATTCCTTCTTTGCTGACAAGATGGCCGAGAACCTTGATTGTCTTGCTAGCAAAGGTACATTTCTTGGTGTTAAGCTGTAGACCGGCTTTTGCAAGGCATGTGAGGACTTCGTCAAGACGTTGTAGATGCTGCGAGAACGTGGATGAAAACACTACTATGTCATCGAGATAGCACAAACACGTTTTCCATTTCAAATTACGCAATACGCCGTCTATCATGCGTTCGAAGGTGGCGGGCGCATTACAGAGTCCAAAAGGCATCACATTGAACTCGTACAACCCATCCGGCGTTGAAAAGACGGTCTTCTCTTTATCAGACTCCGACATTGGTATCTGCCAGTAGCCTGACCTAAGGTCGAGACTAGAAAAATACTCTGCGCCCTGTAATGAATCCAGTACACCATTGATCCGAGGGAGGGGATGAACATCCTTGCGCGTTATTTTGTTTAGCGCACGGTAATCGACGCAGAAACGCACTGTCCCATCTTTCTTTTGAACGAGAACAACTGGGGATGACCAGGGACTCGTTGAAGGACGTATGATGTTGCGTCGTAGCATGTCTGAGACGTTTTCCTCGATGATCTTGTGTTCTGCCTGAGACACGCGATATGGACGCCGATGTACAATACGAGAGCCGTCAGTATGAATGCTGTGAGTAGCGGTGGTAGTCATGCTGAGGGTGGGCGATTTCACGTCAAATAGAGAACGGTGTCTATTTAACAGGGCGAGCAAATCTTCAGTTTGATCAGGTGTTAAGTCATTGCTTATTGTTGCGGACACAGGTGTGGCAGAGGCTTTGAATGGAAGTGATTGTGACTTCGGAACATCGTTGTGGTTGTTGTTCGGAAGAGTAACAATCGCAACAGGCTCACTGTCGACCGCGCAAGATACTGTTGAGCCACAAGGGAGCAGTACACACTCAGGCGTTTGATTTATGGCGGTTAGGTACGTAGACCCATCGAAGAAGCGAATAAGCCCTGGTGTGATCACAATGCCCTTACGTAGGGTATGACCGCAAGGAAGAATTAGTACGTAGCCATCCACAATGTCGGTGCAATCAACACTTATAATTTCTTCTATGTATGGCTGAAGTACATAATCTGACTTGGTGACAAGGCGGATGCGTCCATCGTGTTCAAGTGGAGAAGAGTCAGTGGCATTTAGATGCAGGAAGCGCTGATGACATGATATTGCTACGTGCCAGTGCATGGAGCTGAAGAAGACGAAGCAGATAGACTGGCACGAGCTAATCTGTGTGGCTGGCGCTGCTCGCCTAACCGGCTATAAATACATCGGTAACTACCCCTCTGAGTCAGTCTCCTTCACGTAACATATTTGGTGGAGTTGTGCGATCCCCGTCCTCGCCACGGAACTCCGAAGCGGACGCTCCCTCGCGGCTTACAACATGACCACCCAAGACTCGGCTACATCCTCTCCGGTCGCTCCCCCTTCTGCCCGACCTGTCAACCCAGCGCCCGCAACAACGTTCGTGACGCTTCCCGCGCTCAAAGACCCCGGCGTGTTCTCGGGCAGCGAGGGTTCCGACGTCCACCAGTGGCTACGCCTCTACGAACGCGTCAGCGCCACTTACAGGTGGGATCCCACTCTTATGCTGGCAAACGTCATCTTTTATCTCGACGGAACCCCTCGTGTTTGGTTTGATAACCACGAGCATGACATAACAAGCTGGGACAGCTTCAAGGCAAAGATCCGTGAGCTTTTTGGCAACATCTCTGGTCGTCGTGAAGCTGCGAAAAATGAGTTGTCGACTCGCGCACAATCTTCCACGGAGCCCTACATCGGTTATATTCAGGCTGTCTTTTCACTATGCCGCCAAGCTGACGAAAATATGTCTGAGCCTGAAAAAGTTGCCCATATGCTAAAGGGTATCGCCGACGATGCGTTCAACTTGTTGGTATTCAACAATGTGTCGTCTGTTGATGCGATCATTCAAGAATGCCGCCGGTTCCAACAAGCTAAAAGCAGACGCATCTCCCATCAGTTCCAGCGCCTCCCGAACACCACTGCGACGTCCTCATGTCTCGACACATATCATCCACCAGACACCTGTGACAACTTGACGCGAATCGTCAGCCGGGAGCTTGAAGCGGCTGCTCCAGCTAAGGTGGGAACAACGTCCCCTGACCCCTCTCCGCCAATTACGTTGCCTCTCATTCAAGCAGTCGTCCGACAGGAAATCGCCAGCTTGGGAATTCACTCTATCTCACCGCCTACCCGCACCGACTACCAGCCCCGATACACGCCTGCACGTCCCTTCCAGACCGGCTCTCCCTCAACGTTCCGTAATCCGTCCACGTGGCGAACACACGATGACAAGCCGATATGCTTCTCGTGTCACAGAATCGGGCACATTTCTCGCCATTGCAGAAGTCGCTGGTGTCCTCCTGCACAACCGTCTTCTCGTCCCTTATATGCACGTCCTGCCTATCGCCATGAGACCAGCCGCGACCATTTTGCCCAGGAACCTGCTTCTGAACACCGCTACTCCCGCTCTCCATCCCCCCAACGTCGCCAGTCTCGTTCTCCACAGCCCCGCCGACCATCTTCCCCCGCCTTCCCACGAGGTTCTCCGACGGAAAACTAAACGTTGCAGCCCCCGGAGGTGGCGCTGCATCGCTCGGACTGACCGAAAATCCTCTTTTGACGATACCGACAAAACGGAACCTCATAGACGTACAAGTAGACGGCCTACATGTCACTGCTCTTGTCGACACCGGCGCCCAACTTTCCGTGATGACGAGTGATTTTCGCCGCAAGCTCAAGAAGGTTCTCACACCTGCGACCTTCTAGTTCGTCCGTGTTGCGGATGGTGGCATAGCATCTATCGTTGGAATGTGCTCCGCTCGTGTGAGCATTGCGGATCGACACACAGTTGTTCTCTTCACCGTCCTTGATAAATGCCCCCACGACGTAATCTTAGGCCTCGACTTCCTATCCGCGCATTCTGCCCTCATAGACTGTTCGACCAGTACGCTCCGTCTACACTTGCCCGCAACAGAACCTCTTACACAACGGCCGATTCGCCTCTGCACAACGGGACACGCGCGCCTCCCTCCACAGACACTGACCTACATAGAGCTCGTCTCAATACCACCAGTTCCCGACGGTGACTATGTTCTGACCCCAACCACCGATGTTCTCATAAGCCGTGGCATTACATTACCGCACACCATTCTGTCCGTCGCAGGAAAATCTACGTGCCTCCCAGTTGTCAACTTTAGCTTGACACCTCAAGTTTTGCCACAAGGGATCTCTTTGGCGTTGCTCTGCACCTTGGAAGACAATGTGGTAGATGTTTTCGCGATGGCCACCCCTTCTGAACCCCACGCTCAACATCAGTCTGCCACTTGCTCCGACAGCGCTATTACTTCGATGATCGCTTCCAACTTAACACCGCAGCAGACTGATGAGCTCCACCGGGTTCTGCTGTCCTACATCGACGTTTTTGACATCAGCGGCCGTCCGTTGGGGAAAGCTACCGGTATGAGCCACCGCATAAACACTGGTAATGAGCATCCTATTCATAGGCGCCCATATCGGGTGTCGGCGGCCGAGCGTCACATCATCCAAAGTGAGGTCGACAAAATGCTCGCCAAGGACATCATTGAGCCATCTTGCAGTCCTTGGGCTTCTCCTGTAGTGCTAGTCCGCAAGAAAGACGGTGCATGGCGTTTCTGTGTGGATTATCGACACCTAAACAAAATTACCAAAAAAGACGTCTACCCTCTGCCACGAATAGATGATGCGCTTGATTGCCTCTATGGGTCCCACTATTTTTCCTCCATAGACCTTCGTTCCAGCTACTGGCAGATAGAGGTAGATGAAATGGACCGTGAAAAGACGGCATTCATCACCCCCGATGGCCTATATCAGTTCAAGGTCATGCCCTTCGGCCTTTGTAACGCTCCAGCCACCTTCGAACGAATGATGGACTCCCTGCTCAGAGGATTCAAATGGTCCACATGTTTGTGCTACTTGGACGACGTCATCGTCTTTTCACCAACATTTGAAACTCACATAGAGCGCCTCTCAGCCATCCTGGGAATCTTCCGTTGCGCTGGCCTGCAGCTCAACTCGTCCAAATGTCACTTTGGACGCCATCAAATCACAGTGCTTGGCCATTTAGTAGACGCCAACGGTGTACAACCAGACCCGTCAAAAATCAGCGCCGTCAAAAATTTTCCTGTACCACGATCTGCGAAGGATGTACGCAGCTTTATCGGACTATGCTCCTACTTCCGACGCTTCGTGAAAAATTTTGCGCACATAGCGAGGCCGCTTACGCAGCTCCTCAAGAAAGAAGTCCCGTTTTCATGGGGCTCCGAAGAGGCTTCTGCGTTCTCGACTCTCGTCGCTCTTCTCACTACCCCTCCGATTCTGGCACACTTCAACCCTGCTGCCCCTACGGAAATCCGTACAGATGCAAGTGGGCATGGCATTGGTGCAGTGCTGGCTCAGAAACAACATGGCCATGATTGCGTTATTGCATATGCCAGCCGCCTCCTATCCGCCCCTGAACGTAACTATTCGATAACAGAGCGTGAGTGCTTGGCTCTTGTATGGGCGGTGGCGAAATTTCGACCTTATCTATACGGACGCCCATTTTCGGTAGTTACCGACCACCACGCACTCTGCTGGCTGAACTCTCTGAAAGATCCATCAGGCCGCCTTGGTCGCTGGGCTTTGCGCCTGCAAGAGTTTTCCTATTCGGTGGTCTACAAATCTGGCCACCTACACCGTGATGCCGATTGCCTCTCCCAGTACCCTGTCGACGATCCTGAGGATACTGACGAGCCCACGGAGAACTCTATCTTGTCAGTGTCCGACTTCCTTAATATTGGGGAAGAACAGAAGCGTAATCCAGAGCTGCTTGACATCATCAGCCATATGGAATCCTCCACAAATGATGCTTCCGTCCGCTACTTTGTCATTCAAAAGGGTGTGCTAAACCGTCGCAATTTCCGACTAGACGGGCCCGACCTTCTCATTGTTGTGCCTAAGCATTTGTGCCGCTGTGTTCTCACCGAACTTCACGACGCTCCCACGGCTGGACACCTTGGCGTATCCCGCACGTACGAGCGCGTCCGGCGCCGTTTTTTCTGGCCAGGCCTTGCTCGTTCGGTACGCCGATACGTCGCCACATGTGACCTATGCCAACGTCGTAAGACACCATCGCTGCTACCCGCTGGCCATCTTCAACCAATTGACATACCCGCGGAACCATTTTACCGTGTTGGGTTAGACCTGCTTGGTCCATTTCCCACATCAACATTGGGAAACAAATGGATAGCCGTTATCACAGACTACGCTACACGCTACGCTATTACGCGAGCTCTACCGACCAGCTGTGCAACCGACGTCGCTGACTTCTTCTTACGGGACGTTATATTGATTCGCGGTGCGCCGAGACAGCTTCTCACAGACCGTAGCCGTACATTTTTATCCCAAGTCATCGCCGACATTCTGCGTTCTTGTTCCACGCAACACACACTGACAACCGCTTACCACCCTCAAACAAACGGCCTTACGGAACAATTTAACCGCACTTTAACAAATATGCTCGCTATGTACGTGTCGCCCGACCACCAAGACTGGGACCTTGCCTTACCCTACGCAACTTTCGCGTATAATTCATCCCGTCACGACACAGCAGGCTTTTCGCCGTTCTACTTATTGTACGGAAGAGAGCCGACTTTACCACTGGACACAGTCATCTCAGCTCACACCTCGTCCACCAGCGAGTATGCCCGCGACGCGATTGCGCGAGCCGATTATGCCCGTCAGCTCGCTCGCGCTCGGCTGATGGCGTCGCAAACCAACCAATGCCGTCGGTACGATGCGGAATATAGAGACGTACATTTCGCTCCCGGTACCCTCATTTTACTCTGGTCCCCTCATCGTCGGCTGGGCCTATCCGAAAAACTTCTGTCTCATTACACGGGACCCTATCGCATATTGCGTCAATAACACCTGTCACCTACGAGATCAACCCCATCTGCCCATCATCATCTACTATGCGGCCCAGTGATATTGTACACGTCTCGCGGATCAAGCCCTACAATAATGCGTCAGATAACGACCTTTAAAGCACCGGGACGGTGCCTCCGCCGCCGGGGGTGATGCTACGTGCCAGTGCATGGAGCTGAAGAAAACGAAGCAGATAGACTGGCACGAGCTAATCTGTGTGGCTGGCGCTGCTCGCCTTACCGGCTGTAAATACATCGGTGACTACCCCTCTGAGTCAGTCTCCTTCACGTAACAATATGAAAGCGGACGCAGAAGACAAGAAATCCCACCCAAGAATAAGAACGTGGGGGCACTCACGAAATACCGCGAAAACAATGTGATGATGAATGCCTTCTATGCAGACACGAACGGCACACTGTGAAAGTGGAGGAATGAGAGCGATGGTCGCCGCACGTAGAGGTGGGCCGCCATAAGGTGTGGTGACTTTTCATAGGCGGGAACAAAAATCAGCACGACTAATCGAAACAGCAGCGCCAGTGTCTACAAGAGCTTCAACACGTACACCTTCTACAAACACTACTACCCAATTCGATGGCCACTCTGGGCGAATTGTTAGCTGTCCAAGGGATGCAGTTTCCCCTCCTAAAATGGCATTGGGGAGTTTTCCGCGTGGGCGTTCGTGGAATGGAAGGCGGGCCGTAGAGGCGACACTGAACGGCGACCTGGCGAAGGCGACCTGCGGCGAGACGTACGGGAATTCCCAGGCATGTCCGTATGGTAAGTAGGTGACGTTGAACCGTAATAGGACGATCGGGAGGATGGTCGTAGGTAGTTCATGGTAGAACGGAAGCTTCGATGTTCTTCGGGAGCGTAGCCGCGTTGCTAGTCTTGTTGGCGCCTTCGACAAAACCGAGCGATATGTCCTCGATAGCCGCAGTAGTAACAGATTGGTCGAGGTGGGCGCTGAGGTGCGTAGTAAGGTGGTGAACGCACTGGCGCTGATAACGAAGCCAAAGGCGTATGGTCTGCTGTTGTAGGCACAGAAACGATGGATGCGGCAGAGAGCGCGGCAACTTCGGCGTACGTGCGCGTCTGGCGCACGCAGGGACTGCTGGAACAGGTCGCACGCGATGCGGAGGCGATCTCTTGTTTAATCAGGTCTCGCAAGCTATCTTTTTCAAAAGGGAAAGTAACTTCCGCAGCACAGGAAGAGCAGCGCCCGTGCAGCTCTTCCCGAGCGATGTCGCGAATAAGCGCACGCAAGTCGAGGGGTGCAGGCAAACGAACGTCGGTGGCATCGTAGCAAAGGCAAAGAGACTGAAGCTCGTCAAGTCGCTGACAGATGGTTATCACGTCCTGGGTGGTAGCAGGATTTTGCGTGACGAGGGCGTTAAAGGCGACGGTGTTAATGCCTTAAATATTGCCGCGTACATAGCTGAACTTAGCGGCGAGATAGCGACGACAACGAAGAACGCGGATTTGCTCGAGAGGCGCAGCGCAGCAGAGTGAAGAAGACGATAATCTTAGCGGCCTTCTCTGAGAGCGTCTCTACAAGTCCCACTGTCCGTGTTTTTAAATAAACCCCCTGTATTTTATAACTCGCGACACTGGTGGAGGAGCTGGGTACTACCACCTCATGATCAGCACCCCTGTGAGAAGCCCCGAGTCCAGCCCTACGATACAGCCACGCGTGGAGACGCCTGTGCACCGCTCAAGCCGTCGCCTTCAAGGTCTTGAACCAGAATTTGGCCTTTTAAAGGGAGCAACACTTCCGACAACCCCCCCTACTCAAGAAATGGCAAGGAGTCCTGCACAGGTGACGGTCCAGAATATGCGCATTCCTGAACCATTTCATGGCCGAACGAAGATGCGCAAGACTGGCTTGAGCAGTTCGAACGGGTAGCTAAATCGAACTACTGGAGTCTCGATGGAAAGCTCTTCCACGTATACTTCGCCCTTGAAGACGGCGCGAAGACGTGGTTTATAAACCGGGAGGCAACCTTGACGACATGGGAGGAGTTTTGTCGTCGGTTTCTTGACACCTTCGGTAACGCGGACCGACGCGAAAACGCACAACACCTTCTTGAAGGACGCACCCAACAGCTGCATGAAAGCGTCGCCATGTTTGCTGAGGATATGGTGCGCTTGTGCCACCGCGCGGACCCCAACATGCCCGAGGCTCGAAAGCTAAGCCATCTCATGAGGGGCGTCAAAGAGCAGTTATTTGTTGATCTTGTGCGCAATCTGCCGACAACAGTGGACGAGTTCACCAAGGAGGCCACCGCAATAGAGCGTGCGCTACAGCAACGGTACCGACAGTCTGACCGCCCGGCCACCGGCGCAGCTGCAGGCGCCACCGCACTTACCGAAAACGACGAGTTTTCACTACGCCACCTGATTCGACAGATCGTGCGGGAGGAGATCGCGAAGGAGATCGCAAAATACACGTTGCAGTCACAGGCGCCCCCGCAGCAGGAGTCCACGGTAGCCTCCGTCGCTGAAATCGTTCGCCATGAACTTCGACAAGCGTTTGCCTCTCCTCAGCAATATTCCTCTCCACCGCACCGTCCAAACTCGTGTACCTATGCAGACGCTGTGCGTCCTTCATTGGCTCCAGAAGTATCGTACCAGCCGAATGAATACAGCTATGCAGACGCTGTTCGTCGACCCACGCCCATGCCAGCGCCGCAGTACCTCGAACCGTATCCTGTGGCAGCCTGGGCTCAGCAAGATTCTGTCAGGCGACCCTATATGCGGAAGACCGACATATGGCGCACTGCGGATCGTCGACCACTCTGCTATAACTGTGGAGAGCCAGGGCACATTTGCCGTTTTTGCCCACATCGCCGAGCTGAAAACCGCGGTAGTGCACCTACAGCTACGCGCCGACAGTTCGACGAAAGCCGTGCCCCCATCGATGACGACCAGGCTAGCAGGCGGGAAGGCTCTTCTACCTTCCGGACGCGCTCACCATCACCGGCTCGCTTTGCTTCACCAAGCCGCCGTAGTTTTGCTGACACCATCAGAGGTTGGTCTCCCAGCCCACGGCGGGGAAACTGAAAGCAGCGACCTCTGGGGGGAATGTTGCAAGCCGTCGAATTGCCGAAAAACCCCCACTGCTGCCGAAACACGTGAGAGACGACGATGAAGACTTCACCGGGAAAACTGTGACTGCCGACCTCGCTGTGACAATTGACGGCGTTGAAGTGACGGCCTTAGTCGATACGGGTGCAGACTTCTCCATAATGAGTGAACGATTGGCAGACGAACTCAAGAAAGTCAGGATGGAATGGACGGGCCCTTATATCCGAAGTGCTGGAGGCCAGATAATGACTCCCACGGTAAAATGTACAGCAAGACTCACTATTGAGAATGTGGCTTTTGTAGCCACATTTCTGATTCTACCGGAGTGCTGCGAACCTATGATTCTGGGAATGGACTTCTTAAGAGAGTACGGTGCTGTGGTCAACATACGCGACGATGTGATCACATTCGCCGCTGACAAGTCTGTGACCACTGATCCAGACCAAGAACCCAGGGTGTTACGTGTGGTCGACGACGACGTCTGCGTGCCACCACTGTCTTGTAGTCTTGTTTCCGTGTGTTGCGCCGTGCACTGTAATGAAAACGCCATAGCCGAACGCATCACTGACCTTCTTTTTCACCAAGGCATCGCCATCGCTCGCGGTATCGTCAGCTTAGTGGATGGGCGCGCAGACGTGCTTCTGACCAACTTCTATAATGAGCGCCGGCACATCGGTAAAGGCACGGCTGTGGCGTACCTCGAAGAGCTCGACTACTCTCACGACTGTCTTCTAATGCAAGGGGAAGCCACAACTCAGTCACCTCCACATACACCACCAGTTGATAACGGTCCGAGTCTAACACCGACTGAAAGATGCCGCCTTATGGAGCTGCTCGACCAGTTCAAGGACTGCTTCTCATCGACATCACGAGTGGGTCGAACGCCTCTGACTAAGCATCGCATAATTACGGAAGACACAGCAAGACCGATCCGACAGAACCCATATCGCGTCGCTCAGAAAGAACGTGAGGTGATCCAGCAGCAAGTCAAGAAGATGCTAGAAGATGACGTTATCCAACCATCAAAGAGTCCTTGGGCATCGCCAGTGGTACTCGTGAAAAAGAAAGACGGCAGCTTGCGTTTCTGCATCGATTATCGTAAGCTGAACCATGTTACAAAAAAAGACGTTTATCCATTACCACGGATCGATGACTCTTTGGACAGGCTATGGCATGCGCGCTACTTCTCGTCAATGGACCTTAAAAGTGGATACTGGCAAATAGAAGTAGATGAGCGCGACCGAGAAAAGACCGCCTTCGTGACGCCAGACGGGCTTTATGAATTCAAAGTCCTCCCTTTCGGTCTATGCTCAGCCCCAGCCACGTTTCAGAGACTTATGAATACCATTCTGTCGGGCCTGAAATGGAAAACATGCCTTGTGTACCTCGACGACGTGATCGTTTATTCGGCCACGTTTGAAGAGCACTTAAAGCGGCTACTGTCAGTCCTTCAAGCCATACGGTCCGCTGGACTCACACTCAAACCGGAAAAATGCCACTTCGGCTTCGAAGAACTCCAGTTCCTGGGACACGTGATCAGTCGCGAAGGTGTGAAGCCTGACCCAGATAAAACAGCAGCCGTCGCAAAGTTAGCAAGGCCTTTTGATAAGAAAGCGGTCAGGCGTTTTCGGGGTCTCTGCGCCTACTACCGGCAATTAATAGCGGGCTTTGCACACATCGCCTCTCCACTCACACGCCTTACAAGGGAAGACATCGCATTTGCATGGGGTGAAGAGCAAGAAGCTTCATTCAACGAGCTGCGACAGCGTCTACAAACTCCACCTGTCCTCGCTCACTTCGACGAGAATGCACCAACAGCCATCCATACAGACGTCAGCAATGTGGGCCTAGGTGCTGTTCTTGTCCAATGCCAAGATGGTGTGGAGAGAGTGGTTGCCTACGCTAGTAGAACGTTGTCACGCGCCGAGTCCAACTACTCAACAACGGAGAAGGAGTGTCTGGCCGTCGTTTGGGCAGTTGCAAAGTTCCGCCCGTACTTATATGGCCGCGCTTTCCAAGTCGTAAGCGACCATCACTCTCGTTGTTGGTTGACCAACATGAAAGACCCATCTGGACGTTTAACACGATGGAGCTTACGGCTCCAAGAGTACGACATGACGATAGTTTACAAGTCCGGAAGGCAACACTTAGACGCCGACTGTTTGTCAAGGTCACCGATTGAATCACCGGCTATAGAGGATGATGATTCCCCAGGATTTTTAGGAGTTGTTGATGCAGCTATCATTTCTCAGCAACAACAAGATGATCGGGAGCTCAACTCGCTTATAGAATTCTTGAACGGACGAGCCGCCAAAGCACCAAGAGTGTTCTCGAAGAACTTATCGTCATTCTGTTTACGGGACGGAATTTTGTACAAAAAGAACTTTTCATCGACTGGTAGAAGCTATCTGCTGGTAGTCCCTGGAGCTCTCCGCAGCGAAATTTTACAAGCCTGCCATGACGAAGCCACTGCGGGCCACCTCGGTTTCACAAGAACACTGACACGCATCAAAGAAAAATACTACTGGCCAAGAATCGCAGCAGAGGTTAAACATTACGTCCGAACATGCATTGACTGTCAGCGGCGCAAGATACCACCTGTCAAACCCGCTGGACTATTACATCCTGTGCCCGTGCCAGAAACCCCGTTTTCTCAAATCGGAATGGATCTGCTGGGCCCATTCCCAACATCGGACAGTGGCAACAAATGGGTTATAGTGGCGACGGACTACCTCACCCGATACGCGGAGACCAAGGCAATCACGAGTGGCACTGCAGCTGAAGCGGCCCAGTTCTTCATTGAGAACATTGTTCTGGGACATGGTGCTCCAGCTGTCGTCATAACAGACAAAGGTACCGCGTTTACAGCCGAGCTTTTGCGCACTGTGCTTACGCTCAGTGGCACAGCGCATAGGAAGACGACAGCTTACCATCCACAAACGAATGGGCTTACAGAAAGACTTAACAAGACAATCGCTGACATGCTTTGCATGTACGTCGACGTAGAACACAAGAATTGGGACCGAATATTGCCGTACATCACATTAGCGTATAATACGGTGCACCAGGAAACAACAAAAATGACGCCGTTCGCACTAATTCATGGCAGAGAAGTTACGACAATGCTTGACGCCATGCTGCTTTACGATTGCAATGATTCAGAGACAGACGCCGCAGACTTTACTGAGCGCGCCGAAGAAGCAAGGCAGCTTGCCCGCGTCAGAATAATGAACCAGCAGCAACTTGACGCCCAACGGTACAACCTTCGCCATCGATTCGTCATTTATCAACCAGGAGATAGAGTCTGGGTTTGGTTTCCTGTACGACGACGAGGCCTCTCAGAGAAACTTCTACGCCGATACTTCGGACCCTACAAGGTTCTGCGCCGTCTTAGCGACGTGACGTACGAAGTCGTGCCCGACGCCTCCTCCTGTTCGAAACGTCACCAGCATCTGCCTGAGACAGTGCACGTGGTCCGCATGAAACTTTACCACTCTCAGTGATCTAAACACTAGATGGCCGCATCTCTACCTGTTGAGCGTCGGGACGACGCTCACTCTGGCGGGAGGGTAATGCCGCGTGCATAGCTGAATTTAGCGGCGAGATAGCGACAACGAAGAACGCGGATTTGCTCGAGAGGCGCAGCGCAGCTGAGTGAAGAAGACGATAATCTTAGCGGCCTTTTCTGAGAGCGTCTCTACAAGTCCCACTGTCCGTGTTTTTAAATAAACCCCCTGTATTTTATAACTCGCGACAATATTGTGGCGTATTTGGTCATTCTGAGACATGCCGCTGTTAACGCGCTTGCACAGTGCAAGGACATCCTCGATATAAGAGGTGTAAGATTCCCCCGGCAGCTGCGTGCGTTCAGCGAGTTTCTTCTTTGCTGACTCAGTGCGAACTGCAGGGGCACCAAATATCTGACGAATCTGCTGCTCGAAAGTGTCCCAGTGGAGAAGATCCGGGTGGGGGTTCCAGAACCAAGTTTTCGCAACATCGGACAAGTAAAATCGGACGCTGCGCAACTTCTGTGGATTGTCTCACCTGTTCAAATCGCTGAAGAGGTCGTAGTTCTGATCCAGTCTTCGACATCATCGCCTCGGAGACCGGAAAACACAGGTGGATCACGCAGGCGAATGTTGTTGGGCGGAGCGGGTGGCGGTGGCTGCAGTAGGACGGCGACGTTGGATGGGCCAGGGTTTTCTTGGGCCGCCATGGTAGGGGGTTGTATGCCACGACCCGAGCGGAGATCCAGTGAAAACGGGCGAGAGGACTTGAGGGAACGAAAAGCACAGTCCACCACTTGTGAGGAACCGGTTTATTCAGCCAGGCTCGAGCTAAATCAGGCTGGTGAGGATATTTTCAGATGAAGAAGATGTACAGGTGATGATGATATCAAAGAGAATAAAGAGTCATTCGCTTGTCGCGTTCACAATATATATATATATATATATATATATATATATATATATATATATATATATATATATATATATATATATATATATATATATATTGTAGAGAAGCCGCCGCACACTGGAATAGGTCAAACTCTCAAGTGCTTTCAAGCGAGTCTACGCGAAAAGAACGCCGACCACGCAGAGAGTCCGTGCTTGGCCGTTACTGTCGCCATTGTGTATACTCGCAGTGTGCCGGCCAATAAAAGCCATAACAAATTGGTGGAGAGTGCTACGATCCCCTTCGATGCTCTTGGAACTACGCTCACGTACCCTGCAATCCACCATGTCCCATGACGCCTCTCAGCAAACGCCTCCATGCTCTTGGAACTACGCTCACGTACCCTGCAATCCACCATGTCCCACGACGCCTCTCAGCAAACGCCTCCTCCCATGCCACCCCCTTGTCCCGGTGTCCCCAGGATCCGCGATGCACCCATCTTCACGGGCGCCGATGGCACTGACGTGGAGGACTGGCTCGCCATTTACGAGCGCGTGAGCGTCCCCAACAAATGGGACGAGGACGGAAAGTTGACAAACTTGGTGTTCTACCTTGCGGGCGTTGCAAGTTTGTGGTACACCAACCACGCGTCCGATTTCGCAACCTGGTCCGATTTCAAGACCGCTATCACCAACGTTTTTGGCCGCCCTGCCGTTCGTAAGCTGCAAGCCGAGCAGCGCTTACACGAACGCGCTGAGCAGGTCGGTTAATCATTCACCAGTTACATTGAAGATGCCCTGGACCTGTGCAAGAAATCCAACAACAGCATGTCCGAATCAGACAAGATTCGGAACGTCATGAAGGGCATTGACGATGATGCCTTTACGATGCTGCTTGCCAAAAACCCAGGCACAATAGCTGAGGTCATCACGCTGTGCCAGAGCTACGAGGAGCTTTTCCGGCAGCGTTCGATGACCCGTCGCTCCACACCACGAGATGCAGGGCTTGCTGGCTTGGAGGCGAGATGTGATCAGGTGGCGCTGCTGGCGGATCTCATGTCCTTCATACGTGAGGAAAACACGCGCCAGTTCTCTCTCCTTCCCCTTGCCCACCCACCGGCTGTTCAACAATCGGCAACTACCATTCTTCCACCCATGCGCCGAGCGATTGAGCAGGAAATAGTGGAGGTCATGCCTGCGTACCACCCACAACAGCTTCCAGCCCCTGCGCCCCAAAGTTACGCCCAAGTGGTCGCCAGGCCGCCTCCAGCCGTTCAAGCGCCTGCACCACTGACTTACGCCGAAGCTGCCGCACGACCTCCGTCCTTTGCAACGGGTATGCCGGCTGCGTATGTTGGCGCGACCCCTCACCCTCATTTTCAGCCCACCATGCAGCCTTTCCAGCCACCGTTCCGGGCGAGACCCACCCCGGCAAACCGATGGCGCACATCCGACAACCGGCCCATCTGCTTTGCTTGCGGTTACGCCGGTCACGTAGGCCGTTATTGCTCTCGACTACAGCCGGATCCCATTTCTTCTCCTGTTGCTGGCCACCTTAGCCGTTCGTATAACGACGAACTGCCGTCTGTGCCACTGTCGTCTCACCCAGGTCCGTCTTCTCGAAGGTCGCCGTCTCCACGACGTCGGTCCCTGTCCCCCATGCGGCCAAGTTTGGCTGCTCATGAGCGGGAAAACTAGTCGTCACAGTCCCAGAGGCAAGGACTGCGACGCGATCACATTGTGAAAGCTCTCAGAGCCGCCCACCTAATGTCATTGACGTGCCTGTGGACGGTGTTCATGCATCTGCTCTTATTGACACTGGAGCTGCGGTATCAGTTATGAACGAAAACCTTTGCCGCTTGCTTCGAAAAGTGACGACGCCGATTTCTGGGTTGTCCCTTCGTACCGCTATCGCACATCGTATTAATCCTACATCAGGCTGCAGAGCTCGCGTTGTCGTTCACTACGTTCTGTACGTCACCCAATTCATCATCATTCCTGCATGCTCTCATGACGTCATCCTGGGGTAGGATTTTCTCTCCCGCAACGACGCCGTCATCCATTGTGCCGCTGCCGAAATTGAACTCTCACCCTTCTCGCATTTGACGCCGGAAGACAGTCCCTCGAAACTGAGGAAGATTCTCGTGAAAGACGATACCATAGTGCCTCCAAGCTCGGCATGGGTGTATCTGTCTACTGCGCTGGACTCTCCGACACAATTGCACTCGTTTCGCCAACCGACCGTGCTTCCAGAAGGAAAGGGTTGCTAGTACCTTTCGCGACCGTGCAAATCACCCAGGGCAACGCCGCTGTTTTCGTGACCAACCCATCCCCGTACACTGTTACCTTGGTTCGAGGGGAATGTCTCGGCAGAGTGGAACCAGTCGACGATGCACAAGTCCTGGACGTGCCCGAAGACTTGCGTTGTCCCGATTCGCGTACCATCAGTGCTGTTTCTACTTCTGACTCATCATCTCCTGATGTATTTGGCCCATACATTGATGACAACCTTTCGTCAGTACAGCGTTCCCAGCTTCTAGACCTGTTGCAAGAATGCCGTTCTTCTTTTGATGTTGGGCGAAGTTCTCTCGGTCGCGCCTCCACTGTTACGCATCGTATCGACATTGGTGCCCATCCACCATTACGGCAACGTCCATACCGCGTGTCGCCTGCTGAACGCCGGGAAATTAACGAGCAGGTTGACGATATGCTCCAACGCGACGTCATTCGGCCCTCGGACAGTCCATGGGCGTCTCCTGTTGTTCTTGTTGCGAAGAAAGATGGTTCTGTGCGGTTCTGTGTGGACTACAGACGGCTCAATAAGATCACTCGCAAGGATGTCTACCCACTGCCGCGCATCGACGACGCAATTGACAGCCTTCACGGAGCCCAATTTTCTTCTCTCGATCTGCGCTTGGGGTACTGGCAAGTACCCCTGGCTGATGACGCTCGACCGAAGACTGCCTTCATCACACCCGACGGCTTGTGCGAATTCAACATCATGCCGTTTGGTTTGTGTAATGCACCTGCGACATTTGAGCGCATAATGGAAACCGTTCTGCGCAACTTGAAATGGCACACGAGCTTGTGTTACCTCGATGACGTTGTTGTCTTCGCTCCAGATTTCTCCACGCATCTCTAACGTCTAAAAGAAGTTTTCGCACGTATGAGCAATGCCGGCTTGCAACTAAATCTGAAGAAGTGCCACTTTGCAGCACGCCAACTCACCATCCTAGGGTACGTCGTGTCTAAGGATGGCATTCTTCCTGACCCAGCCAAGCTTCGGGCCGCGGCCGAATTCCCAAAACCTGCGTCTGTCAAAGAACTGCGTATTTTCGTGGGCCTGTACTCATACTTCCGACGCTTCATACGAAACTTTGCCACGATTATATCACCGCTGACGAAGCTCCTTGGAAGTAACGGGCCCCTCAATTCGTGGTCGTCTGAGTGCGACGACGCGTTCTTGAAGCTCCGCCATTTGTTGACGTCTCCTCCCATTCTCCGCCACTACGACCCTACGGCCCCAACGGAGGTGCACACGGACGCCAGTGGTGTAGGCCTCGGCGCTGTCCTGGCGCATCGCAAACCCGGGTTCCCTGATTATGTCGTGGCATATGGAAGCCGTACGCTCACGAGAGCCGAGACAAACTACACCGTCACGGAAAAAGAGTGTCTGGCGAGCGTGTTGGCCCTTACAAAGTTTCGACCTTATTTGTATGGTCGCCCATTCAATGTCGTCACCGACCATCATGTACTATGCTGGCTGTCATCATTGAAGGATCCCTCAGGCCGCCTCACCCGTCGGGCTCTTCGCTTACAAGACTACGACATCCGCGTGCTCTACCGCAACGGACGCCAGCATGCTGACGCTGATGCCCTCTCACGCTCCCCACTACCTGAAGCTAACGTGCTCTGCTCAGTATCCTCGGTTGCTGTTTCTGCCATTTACGTTGACATCATCGCTACCGAATAGCGAAAGGATAATTGGATCACCCAACTGATCGCCTTGCTCTCTGATCCGTCCGCAACGCCATCCACGCGCGCCTTGCGTCGTCGAGCTCACCATTTCGCTATTCGTGACGGCCTCCTACACCGACGCAATTACGACGCCGATGGCTGGCAGTGGCTACTCGTGATACCCCGCAGTCTGCGGTCAGAGATATGTGAATCCTTCCATTCTAATCCACAATGCGCGCACTCTGGGGTATTCAAAACCTACCATCGTATTAGACAACGCTACTTCTGGCGCGGGATGTACCGCTACGTCCAACAGTTCGTTCGCTCCTGTCTCGCTTGCCAACGCCGCAAACCGTCCGCACACATGTCACCAGCCGGTCTGCAACAGTTACCTTACCCTGACCGTCTGTTTGGGCGCATAGGTATCGATTTGTATGGACTACTCCCTCTGACGTCCACTGGCGACCACTGGGCCATCGTCGCCGTAGATCATTTATTGCGATACGCCGAAACTTCCGCTCTCCCTGCGGCTACTGCGCGTGATGTTGCGTCCTTCCTACTGCATCGATTAATACTGCGCCATGGTCCACCCCAGGAGCTTCTCAGCGATCGAGGCCGTGTCTTCTTGTCAGAAGTCGTCGACGCCATTCTCACTGAGTGCCATTTTGTCCACCGCAAAACTACTGCTTACCACCCGCAGACGAATGGTCTGACCGAACGCTTTAACAGCTTGAAAGAAATTTATGTACCGCGAGGCGTAAAAACGAACACAGGAAAGAATAGACTGAGAAGACAGAGTGCTCTGTCTTCTCAGTCTATTCTTTCCTGTGTTCGTTTTTTCGCCTCGTACTACATAAATTTCTTTCAAATGTTTCATCAACAAGCCCACATCGCCACTCTTGCTTTAACCGCACCCTCGGTGACATGCTGTCGATGTACGTCACCGCCACCCACATGAATCGGGATACTATACTGCCCTTCGTCACCTATGCCTACAACACCGCCCCTCAGAGCACGACCGGTTTTTCACCTGTCTTCTTGCTGTACGGAAGGCACCCGTCACACACCATCGACACAATACTCCCGTACACGTCGCATCCATATGAGTGTACACCTGTTTCGAGACCACCAGGCTTGCTGAAGAGTGTCGCGAGCTTGCCAAGACTTTTACAACGCATGAGCAAGAGCGGCAGAAGAGTATTCGTGATGGCTCCGCCACTTCTGAGCCCACGTTCCTTCCTGGTTCTCTTGTATGGCTCCAAACCCGACCTCTGTAGCTGCCCTTTCTTCCAAACTACTCCCGAAATATTAAGGTCCCTACCGTGTGATCGAGCACACATCTCCAGTCAACTATCTTATTGAGCCAATTGAACAATCCTCAGACATGCGCCGTCGCGGGCGCGACATAGTCAACGTGGAGCGCCTTAAAGCTTACTATGACCCGCTCGTAGTGACAAGCTGTTAGGTCGCCAGGCGGCTCCCTCTTCGACCCCGGGGTAATTGTAGAGAAGCCGCCAAACACTGAAATAGGTCGAACTCTCAAGTGCTTTCCAGTGGGTCTACCCAAAAGGAACGCCGCTCGCACAGAGAGTCCGTGCTTGGTCGTTACTGTCGCCATTGTGTATACTCGCTGTGTGCCAGCTAATAAACGCCATAACAATATATATATATATATATATATATATATATATATATATATATATATATATATATATATATATATATATATATATATATTGCTCACCTTAGAATCGTCTCAGGGGAATGCATAACAGGCCCTGTGAGTGTCGCCTAGGCGGCTAATGGCCGGATGTCGTTGATCTTGCGTGACCTTCAGGAACTGCAGTGGGTTTCGTGAGTTCGAACCTGCCTTTCCCATGGCGCATGTGCCGTTACCCTCGGGGAAAACTCGCAGAACGGCTTCTGAGGTGCTATGCAGGATCAGCCGAGTTTCGCGAAACTCGGCATCTTCCCGAGCTCTGGTGACATTCCCTTGAGCACGAGCCAGCAGTGCGAAAAAGTCAAATCCATGCCTCAGCGCGCTGCGTTCCATTGGTTACGATGGAACCAGTAATCGCGTCAAGGACGGTCAACTAAGTTGGTTGGGGTTTTCAAACCAGAGGCATCTTTTTCATTTGCTTGTCGTTCCACTGACTGCGGAAATGCACCCATACAATAAAAGTGTCGGAAACACTCTGTGATGATAGTTTTAGGTGCACAGGGTGTTTAAATCAATTTGGAAGCATTTATTACCTGCACTAAATCTGTTTTAACATAGTCAGCATTGTGGCCTCTGAGATAGGTACCAGCCGAGCGTGTTACAACATCGTGACCTCAGCTCAACTTGAGGCCACGTGTTAATCATCATGGTCAGCCTCTACATTCTAGTGCGCTGCTCGGCCGCTGCACTTCGTCTTTGTTTTCTTCGCCAGCTAGCACCCGAGCACATGAGGCTAGTTAATTAGCTATTAAGGGTGAAGCTCCTAAAGCCATGGGTCTGTCCCTCCTAGCTCGCGGGACGTGACCACCTAGTTAATCACTCACTCAGCAGGTGTGGACGGGTGGACGGATGGGCGGACGGACAGACAAACAGACTGACAGAATATTCACAGTTTATACCGATAGAGCCTCCGAAGCTTCACCCCACTCATTATCATGGACTACGTTATCATGTGATTTTTTGGCTGGATGGTATACTTGGCTATTTAGGTGAGGACATGGCATTACCAAGCTAATTACGTGAAATTATGATGAGACCCAAGTAATTAAGCCAAATCTTAAGGAGAGCGTGCTAATAAAGCCATGTAAAGATGCAACCGGCCTTACAGCATACTAGTTGATGAGCTAACTAAACTATGCTAAAACGCGATGTTAATCATGAACAGGTTAAGTACAGCCACGCTAATTAGCCTTTTCTAATATGATGACAAGTAGTAATCTGCTAATCAGGATTACGTTTAATACTTCGATACTGATCATGGCCTCGGTAATTGCGCCCAAGATTATCGCCTTTTAATTAAAGCCTTATCAATAAAGACAAGACAGTTCAGTGTAATGGTCGTTAAGCCTCAGCCAATTAGTACAATAAAAATTAAGACAGAACTGATGCGGTCTTTAGTTCGAAGCCTACCACGCACATAACTAGACCATCAACTTAAAAAGCTGCAAAAACTAAGTTATCACAAACTTCCCTATGGCTTCAGCCTTGCATAAGTAGTGTAAGCTCACCAAATTATTTTATATGTATAGAAGCTGCCGCTCAGCGTTCACCGAATTAAACGCCTGACAGTCACACCGGCACCTTGACAGTCACGAGTTGAACTCGGGCTTTCTGAGAATCAACGAGATTGAATCCGAGTTCACGCACCCATCAGTTTGATTGACATACGCCCGCGGCGAAGATTAGATACGCCCACCACGTTAGCTCTCGCCGAGGAGCAGTGCTCACATCGAGCGGCACGATTAATCTAGCAACTTTGTCACGCAGGCTAGGCACACATGCACGCAGAGGTAGAAGCAATATCACAACGCGGCTACAATACCTCGCATTCAATTTCACTGCGCTCACGACGCATCTATTCACAGCCGTGTTGCCGCCATGATGCGAGCGCCCCTTGTGACCACCTGTCCTCATATATACCTGCAATACTTGATAGAAGCGAAATGGGCAGCACGAGAGTGCTGTGTGTGCACCCTAGCTGCCATCGATAGTGGCAATTTTCATGCTGCAGGTGGAACGACAGAACCTGTGGGAAAGAGGACATACGCCCACGAGCTCACCAGTGGGAGGAACATGTTGAGTTGGCAAAAATACAGCACGACAATCATGATAACGTCGCTGCACTGTTAAAATGTTGACTGAGTGGCGACGCTGACGGGTTCGCACATGCTGCTTCTTTAATAACCGCCGCAAATGTCCCACATGCGTTTCCAACGCCACGTGCGTTTTTGTGGCCATTTTTATCAACACTGCTATTATGCGCTCCACACTGTCTTCATGCTACGACCACCGCAAGCAAGCTCGGAGCAAACTCGGCTACCCGAGAAGCTCGGGTCATCCTTCATTGCACCCATGGCCTCAGAAGTTATCGTTCTAGCAATACTGCTTCTCCCGGCTCCTACCAACACCGTACGAAAAGGGCAGAGAGTCGCACAAGAGAATGGAAAACGCGAATTTACCTGAAAAAGACTGCGGCTCATGGTCGCATTTAACAGTTAAACGATGAACAGGAACACAAAAGCACGTTCGTGGTCGTCATTTGAACCAGCACGCGTGGTATTTGCAGTAATAATCAACAAACTAGACTGCAAGCGCGCTTTAAGGAAAATGCACTTTACTAACGAAACAGTTTCTAAAATAACCAATGAAAGGTGAGTACATTCCAAACTACGCTTGACGTGCGCGTGCCCGCCCCGCCGCGGTGGTCTAGTGGCTAAGGCACTCGGCTGCTGACCCGCAGGTCGCGGGTTCGAATCCCGGCTGCGGCGGCTGCATTTCCGATGGAGGCGGAAATGTTGTAGGCCCGTGTGCTCAGATTTGGGTGCACGTTAAAGAACCCCAGGTGGTCGAAATTTCCGGAGCCCTCCACTACGGCGTCTCTCATAATCATATAGTGGTTTTGGGACGTTAAACCCCACATATCAATCAACGTGCGCGTACCTTATTCTTTCAGTGATGCTCGGAGCAGTCGCTTGCTCTGAAAGTCATTTTTAATGCTCTCTGCACGAATTGTATGCCCTATGCTGCATTAAAGAGAGCTGGAATTGACTGTCGTTGCGCTCGTATAGATAGATTTAGGGTAAGCTTGCTGTTAAACAGAAAAAAGTGCTGTAAATAATTGTTCTTGAGCTCCTAAAGAGTTATCCTGTGCTATAAAAGATACACGAACGCATCCGGGGAGCTTTTTGTCTAATAGTATTTTTTGTAGTTGTTTTCGGAAATTAAATTTGCGAATAGGAATGCCCGACGCTACGGGAAAGTGTTAACATCGCCTAATTAACAAAGGATTAGAACAAAACAGACTGACGCCTAGACGGCTGTTGCGAATGCTCATACCACGCGTGGTCTGGCAAGCAAGCGATATATCCACTAAGGCGCATCTGCTATGCAGGAACTATAGGACGGTGGCCCCATGATCAAAAAGAGCGACGAACTAAGGGAAGCTTGGAGGAAGGAGAGCAGAGAATGAGAGTGTCGCTACTTTACGAAGATTCGTGGGCTTTACTAAGTATAACCGCGCCTAATTTAAAATAATGAAATGTCGGCTAGAACACATTCCGGTCAGGAAGTGTGTCATATAAAAGACTTAGTGCACATGAGATATTCTCAAAGAATGCCATAGAAGAGACTGCGGATAATCGTGTCAAGACAGTTGTATATATGAGGCATCCAAAGAAAGAAATCGAAAATTTATCGCAAAATCATCTGGCTGGGATGTAATGGCGTTGTAGAAGTACAAACACTGGACACAGACCAAAAAGTGTTGTAAAAATATATTGACGTTTGGAAGCCTTATCCATTAAGCTGAGGTACAGAAGCTTACAGCTTAAACTTCCGCCTCAATAATAGCTTCAGGCATCTTGCAAATTCATAAGCGGCAAATAACCATCGTTACGATCATGCGTGTGTGTGTGCTCTTGTTTAGATAGTCAAAGATTTCAGATTTTTCCGCTGCACCTAGTTGTTTTCCCGGGTGATTACTGCGGCTTGGTCCCAGTTGTGCATCTTTTTCTAACGATAAGCGAGGGCGTTGGAAACGACCATTGTACGTCCACTGAAGGCCCACACATCTGAAGAGACTGCTTAGCGCGAGGCTTGGCATGCTGCAGATTGAGGACGAATTCGAAGATGAAGCCTAGGCTACTTCTATGATCAAGCGACTGCTGCAAAACGTCCACGAGCAAGCCTCCTGAATATAACCACCGAGAAAGGATTAGTGAAGCGTTAATTAAACAAGCCAGGTTACAAAACCTAGCCGCAAAAAAGTTCAAAACCAAACAGCAGTCAAGCTCCAACCTTGCAGCAGTCAAGAAAGACCTTTCCGATTAATCACTTTTAACCACTTTCGCTGCTTCCAAGCTTTGCGTGGCCATGTGCCAACTTTCAAATGCTAATAGATTTCGTAGTCGGGCTATGTCAGGGGTCCTGCTTTGTCCGCGGGGGTGCCCACGCGTCGGCAGATGTTATCTCTCAGCTCTCACTCCCTCTCTCATAGCAACAGCTAAGGCACACGCGCTTTTCCTCGCCCCTAGCAACCGGAGAATGTGCTGCGAGAGAGTGTAGCAGAGGGTAGGCGCGGTGCTTCGCCACTCCTCTCGCTGTTCGATCTCTCTCCTCTGTATGCCCTACTCTCCCGTCTGCTCGCACCTCAATCTCGAGCGTTCGCTGGCGGAGCGCCTCTCAAAAACATTCGGAAACGTGTGCTTGAGACGCCACTGTAAACGCCAACGCCGAGCCCAGAATGCTGGCACCCCACTCTCCCGTCCACTCGCTCTTCTTTCTCGACCATTCGTTGGCTGGGCGCCTCTCAAAGCGATGGCAGAAGTCGGTGTAGGCGAATGTCTGACGGCAACAGTACCGTCTCTCGGCGCAAGAAATGCCTTCGCATTTCTTCACGATACCCTTCGGGGAGGTGTGCGCATTTTTTTATTCTGGTCCTGTAACGACTTTGGCGCCAAGCTTAGTTACAACTTACTCGTATACCTTTCTTAACATATTTCTCATTATATCTTTCATTTCTTTATGGAGACCGACTCTGACACTGTGGTGAAGTCGAGGACCACCCTGAAAGGAACAGCTTAGCATACGACGCTTGCACTGGAGATACTTAGCGCCTCTTCAAGGTAATGCAACTACCAGTTTGTCGCTCTTGCAAGGCACTGAGCACGCGCGATGTAGTTAATGATAAGGACCCAGTCAGGGCCGGATTAACAGTGCGGAAGAGGAGGAGGATTGAAAGAGGAAGGACAGGGAGTGCGGAAGACCTGGTTAAAAAAATAAGGGGGTTTCTTCGACATCGCCCGTCCACTTTCTTTACCACTTCGTCATCCAGTCATGCATGAGATTTGGCGCTTTTTAGATTTAGCTACAAAAAACACAAGCCATATTCATTCTAAGCCTCTCCGGAGCGTTAGTATCACTATGGCGTTCTTTTTATTGCGGAGCACGTAGTGAGATTGTTGTCGTAAGAATTAACTATATCATGAGATGAAGACACATAGCCAGCATTAACATTTGCGTGGTTCGTGGGATCATACTGAAAAATGAATAAACTGTGCGAGAACTCGAGACGAAAAGAAGGTATGCATACGACACTTGGGCGTGCAGTCAAAGCACTGTGTGTGTTTATTTCATTTGTCTTAACGTAGCGTTGATTAGCCTTATTTCAAGAGAAGACATTTTCTCTCGAAAATCAGGGAGAGCCTTGGTGAAAAATAGCTTCCTTTATCTGCTTCAGCTTCACTGAATCGGCAGCGCACGCTTTGGTTGCCTGCGTGCGAGCCCTGCTGAAGTTGAGAGGTGGACATTTTTCAGAAACTGTTCGCACGTACTTACAATAAATAGACTACCAATCATCTAGGTACTTATGATTTCATACAACAACACACATTTAGGCTCTTCTAAGGCAGTGTTCCGATATAATGTTTTTATGCAAATTTTATATGCCTACTGATCACGTGATGCAGATGGTTTCAAAGTAAAATATTTTCAATATGGGAAGGTGGTGGGCCAAATATTGACGCTTTTTTTGATTTAGCTACAAAAAACACAAGTCATGTTCATTCTAAGCCTCTCCGGAGTGTTAGAATCACGTGGGTGTTCTGTAATATCACCTGGGCAAAAAGGTGGCGCTTATAGAAAATGAGACCTATGTAGAACTTTTCCAAAAAACATTTTTAATAACACTCGAAGAACGACCACAGATATTTTCAGTTATGCAAAAATCATTCGCTTTATGTAATAGGATTAAAATTTGCAGGCAATACTCTCATTGGGATATTAGGGAAGAAATTACATTCATTGCACACATCTTTTCGGTGGTTCCAGCGGGAGGGTTAAACTTTTTCGAGCAAAACAATGAAGTCGCCCAATTTTTTTTGGATGGCCCTTGGGGGGCCCCCTAAAATCGGAGGGCCCGGTTCATTTGAACTCTTTGAATCCTGGATGATCTGCCCCTCGCGCAGTGCTTGCATGCTTTTCGGGTGACTACAGTGCCCATTTTCTCTCTCATTTATTCCTCACGTACACACTTTTTCTCCAGCTTACAAGGTGATGAGAGATCCTTTTCTACAATAATTTCCCATCCCTCCATCCTTCTATGAACATCTGTCTTGTTTCGATTCACTAGGCTTTTATTTCGTTGCTTCCTACAAATTTCTCACATCACTAACTACAGAGATACATAAGGATCACTTTCATATGCACTACTTTCTCCCCGCCCTCGTGTATTCCAACATCTCTTGGCACCTGGCTGCACGCGACCCTTCGCACCCAGCTCCAACGACTCTGGACCATCGTCATTCCGTAAGTGATTTGTCCTTGTTGCCAAAATGTGAGCAGTATTCTTACCTGGTGATGCAGAGAAAGACCACCACCAGCAGGGCCAAGAAGTCGAGGAACCACTCGCACTTGTTGCAGTCTTTCAGCCATTGCAACCACCTTGACGCGGCGAGGACGTCGGCCGCTCTCTCGCGTAGAAGTGCCGTCTGGACCCACACGCATTCTAGTAGAAAAAAAAACAAAACAAAACATGCTCGTTTTCTTTCAAGGCTATCGGCAAACAGTGGCGTACCAACTCTTTCGCGAGGGGGGGGGGGGCAAACCTACCCCACTCTTCAGCCCCAATATATATATATATATATATATATATATATATATATATATATATATATATATATATATATATATATATTATATATATATATATATATATGGGAAAGAAGTGTATGCCTAAAAGGTCGTTTTTCCATGTTTTGAAACAATATTATTGAGATCTTACAGACAGTGTTGCCAAGGAATGTATAGGGAAAGTTATTAGAACAAATGGAATGTCAATGAGAAGAAAGAAAAGTGGGTGAAAAAATAACCAGCCGTGAGCAGGAATCGAACCTACGACATAACGCGTTCGATGCTCCCGGCTGGTTATTTTTTCACCCACTTATCTTTCTTCTTATTGACATTCCATTTGTTCTACTAACTTCACCTATACATTCCTTGGCATTACTCTCTCTTAGATTATATATATATATATATATATATATATATATATATATATATATATATATATATATATATATATATATATATATATATATATATATATATATATATATATACCATGGCCTGGTATACGGCCCAGCGTCGCAGCAGCAACACAGCAGTCCTAGCTCGCGCCTCGCGCCAACGTGTCGATGTCACTGCAGTATGGGCATTTCTATTCGTTAAAATTCGTCCCCCGTCGAAAAAGAAGTCATCCTGGCGGCTCACAGAGGACAGAGTACGAGTAAATCGTAATACGGTTTCAACCACTGTACGTGAACGGTTTCACGACCGCGATAGCGCTGGTCTGTGCATGACGTAACGGGTTCGATGAGGTAGTTAACAGGTGAAGTCTGCGAGGCAATGCAGTAGGGTCCCTGGTATTTTGAAACAAGCTTCGAGGAAAGGCCTGTAGGGACAGCAGAAACCCGCAACCACACATGGGTGTCCGGAAGGAAGTTGGGGTATGGGTGGTTATCGACATACTGAGATTTTTGTCTCCATTGGTCGATGGTTGTGAACGTCTGGGCGAGCTTACGGCATTCCTCGGCATAGCGGACAGCTTCAGAGATATGCAGACTCAGAGAAATCGAGGTGGTAGGGTAGAATGTTATCTAGTGTGGTGGAAGGGTCTCGGCCATATAACAGGAAAAATGGCGAAAAGCTTGTAGCACGGCGTCGGAACCATACGTTTTCACGCCACTTAAGGATCCCGGTACATTCTGCGAGACTGTTGGCATCGACGTTGACGATCGGATGGCCATGTTCGAACGAGCGAGTGTGCCGAAAAGATGGGATCCCACATTTAAGTTGGCTAATGTGCTGTTTTATTTGAGAGGCACGGCCAAGGTATAGTATGAAAACAACGAAGAACTCACAAGCTGGGACGAATGCAAAGAAAAGATGCGAGAGGTGTTTGGCAAAACCGTCAGTCGTAAGGTCGCCGCCAAAAAGGATTTGGCCTGCCGTGCCCAATCCCGAACGGGATCATACCTTGCATACATTCAGGACGTGCTGGCCCTCTGCCGAAAGGCCGAAAGCGCAAAATGACAGGTGACAAGGTAGGGCATGTCCTGAAAGGGATTGCCGATGACGCGTTCAATCTCCTGATGTGCAAGGGCTGTTCCACAGTGGACTCGATCATCAATGAGTGTCAACAGTTTGAAAAAGTGAAAAGTAGCCGCATTCTGCAAACAATCGCCCGACTTCCAAACACCGCTGTAACATCGACTTGCGAGGACCAGTCCGCACCACAATGTCCGTCGCCGCCTGGAGATCTGACACGCATTGTTCGTCGCGAATTGGAAGCAATGATGCCCTCGGCGTTCTATTCGCGCAGTACCGATACCACTCCTGTTACTGTTCCTCTTGTTCAAGCCATCGTGCGCCAGGAGCTTGAAAACATCGGAGCGCATTCCGTGTGCCATGTCACCGCGCCTAGAGTCAGCGAACGCCCTTTCGCGATGCCCTCCTCCAACCGACGGTTTTCTCCACGTACCCGCAACCCGGCGGAGTGGCGAACTGCAGCTGACCGCCCTATATGTTTCAACTGCCACCGCGTTGGACATATTGCTCGTTAATGCCCCAACACATGGTTCTCGGCACCTCGTGCAACGACCAATATGACCCGTTTCGACGGTACCGCCCACACATTGTCACCTGCCCATAAGTCCAATGCCGTTGAACAATCTCGGAACAATGGGTACAGCCGCTCGCCATCGCCACGTGGGCACCAGTCTCGTTCGCCGCAAATACGCCGTCCATCATCCCGTTCGCCGCAGTCACGGCGCTTCTCGTCCCCCGTGGCTTTCGACCGCATCGTCTCAGAAAACTTAGAAAGGCAGCCACCAGAGGTGGTGCTGCACTGACGACTTCCGCAGCAAATCCTCTCTCCGTTTCCACCAGACGAAGTGTAATAGACGTTGAAGTAGACAGCGTACCTGTACAAGCACTTGTACACACCGGCACAAGCACTTATGTCATGAGTTGAAGCAAACGCACACGTTTAAAGAAAGTTCTGACACCAGCGGCTGCACAAATGCTCCGTGTGGCCGATGGCAGCACGCCGATGGTTCTTGGTCTGTGCACTGCCCACTTAGGTATAAAGGACTGCACTACTTCTGTCATTTCAGCCGTGATTGACAACTGCCCTTATGACGTTATCCTAGGCCTAGACTTCATGTCGAATCATTCTGCTCTTATCGATTGTGCTTCCGGCGTCCTTCTGCTAAAGCTGCCTCGGATAGTCGCTGAACCCCACACTGCCCCGCCGCACCTGTGCTCTCTTCAGGATGTACGACTGTCGCCTCTGGCAGCCCTTTAAGTCGTTTTGAGCACACAGTCATAGGTTCCCGATGATAAATATTTATTTATTTATCATCGGGAACCTATGACTGTGTGCTCAAAACGACTTAAAGGGCTGCCAAAGGCGACAGTCGTACATCCTGAAGAGAGCACAGGTGCGGCAGGGCAGTGTGGGATATATATATATATATATATATATATATATATATATATATATATATATATTCGTCTGCTTTTCTTCTTTATTGTTATTTCGTTTGTATGCTGATGCTTCCTTACTTAATACCCATCAGTGGGCCTGTAATATATATATATATATATATACTGGTTATTTTTCATTCACTTTTCTTTCTTCTTATTTACATTCCATTGGTTCTAACACCTTCCCCTGTACATTCCTTGGCATTACTGTCTGTTAGATCTCATTATTATTGTGCTAAAACACGGAAAAACGAGTCCTTAGGTATACACTTCTTTCCCTTATTTCATTGAACGAGGGTCTCGTACTGGCAGACTTGGTGTGTTTAGGTTGTATAAGAGGTAAAATTCATCAGCTGCCCGCTCTTAAAAAGTTCACGTGCTACGTGGCGCCAAACATGCGCATAAGAGTGTTTTCACACTCGTGGTTTTGCTTATAGATGGCGCTGACTGTCACTCCTACTTCTAAATTCACATATAAACCCAAAAAAGTGGATGGAGGGAAGGCCGCTGTGGTAGCTCAGTGGTTAGAGCATCGAACGCGTTATTCGAAGGTCGTAGGTTCGTTTCCTGCTCACGGCTGGTTATTTTTTCATCCACTTTTCTTTCTTCTTATTTACATTCCATTGGTTCTAATACCTTCCCCCGTACATTCCTTGGCATTACTGTCTGTTAGATCACATTATTATCGTGCTAAAACACGGAAAAACGAGCCCTCAGGTATACACTTCTTTCCCATATATATATATATATATATATATATATATATATATATATATATATATATATATATATATATATATATATATAACTTTAATATTTTAATATATTACTTATGTTCGCCCACCCTAGCTGTGGGCGAACATAAGTAATATGTTATAATGCGCGTAAGTTAAAAGAAGCGTTGCGCAAGTTTCTGCGGAGATAACCGAGAGATTGAGAGGCTTTCGATGAAACAGCTGCTATATGCGTAGTCCAGGATAGATCCGATGTAAGGTGAACGCCTAAATATTTGTAAGATGGTGTAGCTGAAACAACAGCATTATTATTCTTATAGTGAAATGCTGAATCGGTATGCTTCTGGATGAACGAGATTACCTTCCATTTAGAGGCGTTAAGGGACATCTGCCAAGTTTCGCACCACAGGAAGGTTAAGTCAAGGTCATTTTGGTGAGCGGAATGATCATTGAAACATTTACAATTGTGGTATATGGCGCAATGGTCGGTGAACAACCTAACTGTGGATGAAAGGCTATTGGGGAAATCATTAATGTATATTAATGATTTGTCCTCTTTCCTCTCGCTGACGTCCTTTTGAGCCGCAACATTGTCATTCCCCATACGCTTGTGACTGTCACTGACAACTGTACCTCGCTCCCGCTTCTTGATTTCAGCTTGTGCCCTCAAGTGCTTCCTCGTGGCACGTTCTTGACCAACGTCTTCAATGCCGACGAATTCGAAATAGCTGCTCTTACCACCGAGATAGATTTACTTCAGTCTCCTGTAGCTAACAGCACCTGCTCTCTGCCAAATCGTTTCTCGAAGATGATTTCACCCGACCTCAATCCTACGCAAGCCAACGACATCCATCGCCTTCTCGCGTCATATACCGACATTTTTTTTTATTTCGACGACAGACCTCTAGGGCAAACATCCATGGAGTGTTCAGCACCGTATAAACACTGGTGACGCCAGTCCTATTCGCCGACGTCCCTATCGTGTCTCCCACACTGAGCGCAGAGTTATCCCAGGGTAAGTTGCAAAATGTTCAACAAAGGTGTTATAGAACCATCAAGTAGTCCTTGTGCCTCCCCTGTCGTGCTTGTGAAGAAAAAGGACGGTACCTGGCGCTTCTGCGCTGACTATCGCCACCTCAACAAGATCACGCGAAAAGACGTATACCCGCTACAACGCATCGATGACGCGTTAGACTGCTTGCACGGCGCTAAATACTTCTCGTCTATTGATCTTCGGTCCGGCTACTGGCAGATTTCTGTGAATGAGGTGGACCGCGAGAAGACGGCCTTCATTACGCCGGATGGTTTATACCAGTGTAAGGTCATGCCTTTTGGACTGTGTAACGCCCCCGACACATTCTAACGAATGATGGACTCTCTCCCGCGTGGTTATAAGTGGTCTACTTTTCTCTGTTACCTATAGACGATGTGATAGTCTTTTCATCTACTTTTGATAGACGCCTGACCCGTCTCACTGCAATTCTCGCAGTCTTCGGAACAGCTGGGCTACAACTCAACTCCAAGAAATGCCAATTTGACCGCCGTCAGATTACCATTCTGGGCCATCTTTTAAACGCCGATGGCGTCCAACCAGATCCCGAAAAGATCCGTGCCGTCCGTAGCTTTCCGGTACCCCGTTCTACATCCGGCGTCCGGAGCTTCAATGGTTTATGTTCCTACTTTCGCCCCACCGTGGTGGGCTAGTGGCTAAGGTACTCGACTGCTGACCCGCAGGTCGCGGGATCGAATCCTGGCTGCCGCGGATGCATTTCCAATGGAGGTGGAAATGTTGTAGGCTTGTGTGCTCAGATTTGAGTGCACGTTCAAGAACCCCAGGTGGTCGAAATTTCCGGAGCCCTCCTCTATGGCGTCTCTGATAATCATACGGTCGTTTTGGGACGTTAAACCCCACATATCAGTTCCTACTTTCGTTGTTTTGTGAAAAACTTCACCGACCTTGCTAGGCCACTCACAGATTTGCTGAAGAAGGATACCTTATTCTCATGGGGCACTGAGCAAAATCAAGCATTCACCGCTCTCATCGGGTACTTAAATATGCCCCCATACTTGCCCACTTTAATCCTTCTGCTGCCACAGAAGTTCACACCGACGCCAGTGACCACGGTATCGGCGCAGTTATCGCTCAGCGGCACCACGGCAGATAGTGCGTGATAACTTACGCCAGTTGCCTGCTTTCTCCTCCTGAGAGGAATTATTCCATCACTGAGAGACAGTGTTTAGCTTTAGTTTGAGCCGTCGCCAAGTTTCCACCATAATTATATGGTCGCATGTTCTCAGTCGTTACGGACCACCACGCCCTCTGCTCGCTGACTTCTCTGAAGTACCGGACTGGACGTCTGGGTCGCTGGGCTCTGAGGCTCCAAAAAATTTTCGTTTAGCGTCAGCTACAAGTCTGGCCGTTTGCAGAAGGACGCAAACTGTCTTTCTCGTCATTCAGTGGAACCTCCTGATCACGTTGCGACTGACCTGGAGAGCAGCGTAATGGCATTTACTGATATCGGCGATATGCGCGTTGAACAACGACGGGATGAGTCAGTGCGCACTGTCGTCGACGCCATCCAGTCTGACAGGCATGACGCTGAATCCCTTATGTTGGTGCTGCACGACGGCATCCTCTACCGCCGCAACGTCAGCACTGAAGGTTCTGAGCTTCTGCTTGTCATTCCTCGTCATTTATGGCCTGCCATACTTGAACAACTTCACGACGCATCAACAGCGGGATACCTCGGCGTTTCCCGTACATACGACCACGTGCGACGTCGGTTTTTCTGGCCAGGACTGTACCGCAGCGTGCGTCGATATGTCGCCACTTGGGACCTCTGCCAGCGCCGGAAAAGACCTTTGTAGTGACAAATACGGGCTCTAAGAACGACTAAGAAGACGTTTGTTGTGGCGGAGGCTCATGCTGCTTTAGCTGCTGCTGAAACCGCTGGTTGCTGTCTCGGTGCTGTTAGGCCCAATAAACGGTTGCTCTACCCCGGCGTGCGTCTAGCAGTATTCTTACATTTGGTGGAAATGCTGGGGTGGAGGCCGCAAGCATTCGGACGCCGACGCTCTTTCTCGCTCGCCACTTCCCCACGATTATGTTGCAGCGTCTGTTTCCATGCAGCTGCGAATGTTCTCCACTTGAACAGGCTGACATGTCCGCTGAGAAACGCCAGGATCCATGGATAGCGTCTCTCTCAGAGTACCTGTCTCAGACGTCTCCACGTACCGACAACCGTTTACTTCGACAAACTGCTCGCCATTTTACCATCTGAGACGGTCTTTTGTACCGGCGAAACTACCTATCTGATGGCCGCAAATGGTTGCTGGTAATACCTCACCACCTACATTCTGACGTCTGTGCCTTCTTCCACGCGGATCCGCAATGCGCCCACGCAGGTGTAGTGAAGACGTATGCTCGCCTACGAATTCGATATTACTGGCGCGGAATGTACCGCTTTGTTAGACAGTACGTCCGTTCATGTTCCTTGTGCCAACGCCGGAAGAGCTCCCCTCGCACATCTACAGGGCCACTCCAGCCACTTCCTTGTCCTTCGAGAGCCTTTCAGCCGCATAGGAATCGACTTGTACGGTCCCTACCATACACACCAAATGGAAACCGCTGGGTCATCATAGCCGTGGACCACCTTACGCGCTACGCTGAAACTTCGGGGCTTCCCGAGGCCACTGCGCGTGAAGTCGGCCTGTTCATTCTGCACAACCTCGTCCTTCGGCATGGTGCACCCCGTGAGCTTCTCAGTGACCGTGGACGTTCTTTCTTGTCGGAAGCTGTAGAAGCTCTCCTACGCGAATTCAACATCGTGCACCGAACAACGACCGCATACCACCCCCAAACCAACGGGATGACTGAGCGATTTAATCACACGCTGGGTGACATGCTCTCCATGTATGTTTCTGATGACCATATGAACTGGGACCGCATACTGCCATTCGTTACTTACGCTTACAATAGCGCAATTCAATCGACAACTGGATTCTCCCCATTCTTCCTTGTTTATGGTCGGGAACCTTCATCGTTCTCGGACACTATCCTTCTGTACCGCCCAGACCCTTCAGAATCGATAACTTTGGCCGAAGCCGCCACATATGCCGAAGAATGTTGGCAGCTAGCACGTTCGCTAACAACGCACGATCACGCTCGCCAGAAGCACTCGCATGAATGACGCTCATCCCCTTCGTCATACGCGCCTGGGGCAATCGTGTGGCTCCGTGTGCCATCGTCTGCCCCAGGCCTTTGCTCAAAGTTGATACCCAAGTATGACGGTCCGTACCGGATCCTGCGCCAGACTTCACGAGTCAACTACAAAGTTGAACCTATTAAGCCACCTACAGATCAACGGCGCCACGGGCGCGAGACTGTGCACGTCGAGCGTCTAAAACCTCATTACGACCCACCAGTCCTGTCTGTGCCATAGGTCGCCAGGATGGCTCCTTTCACACAGGGGAGTCAATATAGTGACAAATACGGGCTCTAACAACGACGAAGACCTTTGTTGTGGCGGAGGCTCGTGCTGCTGAAACCGCTGGTTGCTGTCTCGGTGCTGTTAGGCCCAATAAACGGTTGCTCTACCCCGGCGTGCGTCTAGCAGTATTCTTACACCTTTTTTGCTGCCAGTTGGATATCTTCACCCAATTGAAGTCCTCTCTGAACCATTTCATCGCGTGGGACTGAACCTTCTTGGCCCTTTTCCGACGACCACACTGGGAATTAAATGGATCGCCATCGCCACAGATTATGTGACCCGTTACGCGATAACAAAGGCCATGCCAACCAGTTGCGCCCCTGACGTCGCGGATTTTCTTCTTCATGACGTCATCTCGACAGCTGCTTCAGCGTCACCCCGACAGCTGCTTACGGACCGCGGCCACTGTTTTTTGTCCAAAGTTGTCGACGACCTCCTTCGATCGTGTGCTACAGCGCATAAGCTGTCTACCGCCTACCATCCACAAACTAATGGCCTAACTGAACGTCTCAACCGCACGCTCACAGAGATGCTTTCGATGTACGTCTCCGAATATCATCGTGACTGGGACACTACGTTGGCCTATGTGACTTTCGCATATAGTTCCTATCGGCATGTCACCACGGGATTTTCACCTTTTTTATCACCTTCTACCCCATATTGCCATTTGAAACCACCTTACCTCTCAAGCCATCTGCTTCCGAGTATGCTCGCGAAGCCATTGATCGGGCTCACATGGCTCGTCAAATTGCCCAGTCTCGTCTCACCAGGTCACAGGATATGCATAAAGCATGCTACGACCACCAGCATCGTAATATAACGTTTGCCCCAGGGGACCGCGTGCTCCTCTGGTCACCGTGTCGCCGTGTAGGTCTTTCCGAAAAACTTTTGTCCCGATACGCAGGACCCTATTTAGTCTTACGTGAAGTTAGCGACGACAACTACGAGATACCACCATTGCACTCCAATACGTCAGCAAGTTGGTCATTTGCTGACATTGTCCATGTTTCACGCATGAAACTCTACCTCTGTCTCACTTCTCCGGACACGCGCCGAGACGGCGCTCCAGCACCCGGGTCTTGTTACGGAAATGAAGTAAAGGAAGAGAAAGGACACAATAGGCTGAGGGGCTCACGAGTGTGCCAATCAGCCATTGCGACTATTACCTGTGGCTTTTCCTCAGTAAAAACTTTTTGTAGAGCAGTCACCGACCCGACCCCGTAACAATATATATATATATATATATATATATATATATATATATATATATATATATATATATATATAAGAGAAAGAAGTGTATACCTAAGGGCTCGTTTTCCGTGTTTTAACACAATATTAATGAGATCTAACAGACAGTAATGCCAAGCAATGTACAGGGGAAGTTATTAGAACCAATGGAATGTAAATAATAAGAAAGAAGAAAAGTGGATGAAAAAATAACCAGCCGTGAGCAGGAATCGAACCTACGACCTTCGAATAAGGCGTTCGATGCTCTAACCACTGAGCTATCACAGCGGCCTTCCCTCCATCCACTTTTTTGGGCTTATATGTGAATTTAGAAGTAGGAGCGACAGTCAGCGCCATCTATAAGCCAAAGGACGAGTGTGAAAACACTCTTATTCGCATGTTTGGCGTCACGTAGCACGTGAACTTATTATGAGCGGGCAGCTGATTAATTGTCCCTCTTATATATATATATATATATATATATATATATATATATATATATATATATATATATATATATATATATATATATATATATATCGTATTCTCGCGCTTTGCGCATGTGATAAGGAACCGAACACCAACCTTCGCGAGTATGAGACATTGAAGGATTTCGCCTTGGTATTTGATGCTTCCACCTCTCAGAAGTTGGTAAGATTACCAATGATACGACAACCACGCACATAACGCGCGGAGTACCATCGGTCGGCACACTCTGCTAGAAGAACAACGTTTCTCGGACGGCGGAGTTCTCGCGTGACGCGCCATCATTCTGATTACGTGAAGGGAAGTTCACGCGTGACGCAGCACTCGGACTAGCCTTCCGAAGCACCGGGTGGGTTTCGGTTGCTGCGGCATCGAGGTCTAGAAATTCAATAATGGACCTCCTCAATTATGTGCGATATTTCTGATTTAAAAGAAAAAACTAGGCTCGGAATTATTTGTGGAGTAAAAAAACTTTGTCATATAAACTTGGACCCTATAGAGTTTATAATATAGAAAGCTAAGTGAAATATATATTTCTTGGGAAATCGGGTCATTTCATGCCAATCCAACCTGAGCTTTGAAGGGCGAAGCTCTTCAGACCGTGGGTCGTGCGTCCGCGATGTATGTATGTATGTATGTATGTATGTTGTTGTTGTTGTTGTTGTTGTTGTAGTAGTAGTAGTAGTAGTAGTAGTAGCAATAGTAGTAGTAGTTGTGGTAGTAGTAGTAGTATAGTAGTAGTAGCAGTAGTATAGTAGTAGTAGTAGTAGTAGTAGTAGTAGTAGTAGTAGTAGTAGTAGTAGTAGTAGTAGTAGTAGTAGTAGTAGTAGTAGGTAGCCACCTCCACGGCTGGACTAGAGGAGCGGCACGCGCGAACTCTTTTGAATTGACGAGGAAAGCCGCGCACGTTAAACATATATAAAAAGATAGTTGCTTCTGATGAACTCACCTTCAGAGACGAGTATTGTTGACTTAATCTCCAATAAAGTTTGCCTTAAATTTGATGCATTAAAAAACTAATAACAACAAAAGAACGCACTTGAAGCACTATCAGACCAGAAAAAGGTTGCCACGTTGAACTCACTCGACGTTACCTCCTTGGTTTTTGCAAGGTTTAGCGAGGTTTAGCCACAGTGCCATGAACTAGAGGTGGTGAAATGTGAAAAGTTGACACAAAGCGCAGGCCGTAAAAAAGTGCGCGCCGGCTGATCCTCCTTGACGGACGCATGAACAGATGGATAGATAGATGCACGGACACACAGACCGATGGACACATGAACGGATGAACGGACACACAGACGTATGCACGGAAGGACAAACGCAGGGATGGACGGTCGCAACCACGAACGGACGGACGGAGACGCCCACGGACTGATGGACGCTTCACCCCACTCATCGTGTGCTCCGTGGATAAGCTTTGATTTTTTCCAACCATCACAAATATGACAGAAAAAAAATTTCACATATGTTTTTCGAAGTTCAAAACTTCTCCTGCTCGTTCACTTCTGTTGCGAAAAATTTTCCTTGCTTTCTATGAGATACTGTAGTTTTCGCTTACTGAGTTAGATGGCATCAAACAAATTTTTTTAAGAGACGTGTTTAGAGAGCACTTAATAAAATGGTCTTTGCGGAAAGGTAATGAAGCGATGTAACTGTAATATAATGACGTAGTTAGGTATATCCATTCTGCGAGAGCTTTTCGCCGAGCAAAAATCAGGGGACCTTAAACTTCGCCTCTAGGACTTGAACGTGACAGCGATATCCTGTTTCTAGTGCATACTTCAAATACTTCGTGCATGAAACCTCTTCAAACTTGCCATGCACCCACAACGTGGCCTTGAAGAAATACGCACAGTAGAATGTGTGCCTTTTGCAGCGGGGACGTCTGATTTTAAACCACGAAGCCATTATGATAATCAAATGTTCTAACACCCATTGGCAATGGACGCTTGTATCACGCGTATATAAAGCAGTATTTCATGTTGCATTGTGGAGCATGTATACAGAACGCGCGTGTTTGTAATGCATAAAAGCTACTCTCACTGCATTTACACAAACGGTAAGTTTTTTTTCCCCTGCATTCACAAGCAGACGCGTGGCCGTGTGGTAAAAAATCCGCTTGCTACGCAAACCACCCTGCTCCGACCGAGGATTTATAAAGACGATAGACTTTCTTGGGGACCTTCGACGCAAAAATTTTGGTCTGTCTGTCTGTCTATCTGTCCGTCTGTATTGGGGGGTGCTGACACCCTCTGTGAAGTTGTTTGCGCTGCGTGGCACACATGTCCCGCCCAAAAGCCGCATTTCGGGGTGACAACCACCTGGCGATAAATGGCGTTGTGTTAGGGGCAGTTGACCACTACTATCGTCATCACCATCATGGTGTAGCGCTGGCGGTGACCCCTGACGGAAAGCAAGCCTTGGTGGCGGGCGAGGGTTGAGCGTGTCTCTTATGCGCGTGGCGGTTGCCGCGAACGGTTGTCTCTGAACGCGTGGGTTCCCGGCGCGTGGCACCGCGGGACTGCGTGCCGAGGGTCCTCGTGGTAAGTCAAGCGTTGGCGATGCCGCTTTGGGCGTCTTAGTGTGTTTGTCATGTTATTGTGTGTTTGTCGTGAGATTGTGTTTGTCATGGAGTGTATGATAATATTGTGTACGGATGTCCTAGTGTGTCAATTATGGTTGATGTATCGATTCGGCGGACAATCTCGTCGTTATAAAATTACTTAAATAAATGAATGTATGTGTTTGTTTGTTTGCCCCGACCACGTCTACTGTGTCCGTTCACTCCACGAGCGTGGCGTGGCGCTCGCTCGCCAATGTCGAGACCCCACAGTCTGTACATATGTCTGTTTGTCCACTCTTAACTATACCGGGTACTTGAAACGGCCGACCTCATCCGCAGCGCCCACCAATGTTGCTCAAGGTTTAGCGTTCATGCTTGTGGAATTGTCAATTAGAAAGTAATTATTGCGCATGTCTGGGGCACCATAACAACACGTATATATTCTGCATGTGCGTCTTTTACTAGAAAAGGCACACATAAGTAATTTTAAGGACCGTAGCGCTTATCACGCTGTGCTGGCCATGCAACGCTTGCACGAAAAGGCGAGTGTTTCCAACCCTTTGCTAAGACGAGACGGTGGTGGCACCTACCATCGCCTTGCGTTCTATACCTTATCATCTCTGAGACAGGCGCGCACGTTCGTCTCAGAGCCACGCACTTCGTTTTTCAAGAAAACTGCCAGATGGCGCTCATGTCTCACGTGTGACGTGACTTGATGCGCTCGTTCGCCTCTACACTAACGCAGCGGCTCCGGAATAGCATTCATCATTTTTTTTTGCGCAGAACATCAAATAAATGTTTTGTTCACTCTCTCCACATGCAAGACTATCGTCTTTCGACGACATTTGCAGATTAACATGCAGATACGGGGCCAATTTTTTTCATCACTTACTTTATTTTCATTGTTCTTCATTTTTTCGTCACACGTAAGATGATTTTTCGCTCACAACCAACGAATCCAACGTTGAAATCTCTGTGAAACGAGCTCTTTGCCACTATTGCATTAAATTGTTAGCTCTTATCTTGCCACGTGAAAGCAGAGGCCGCGAAACCTCACGCAATGAGGAAAGAGAATCCTTCAAAATACGCGTTTTGTTGGCAGACGGCACTCCCATATATATCTCACAAACACTGCGTGATCTGTTTCGTACAGGCATACACAATAAGTCGAATGACATACGTTGCCACATACCTGAAGTGGATGGACTAAGAAAACAAAAAAAACAAATCAACTGCATGATACGAAAAGCTTTCAAAAGAGGGATCGGCCTCCCCTTCAACGCGAGCTCCAAAAAATTTCTAGAGCTATAAGACTTCACAATGCACTCGACGAGTTAATTGAGGCTCATGATGTTGCGCAATACGAATGCAAATCAAAGATGCGTCGACGCATCCTTGAGTCGCTGAGCATCAGATACCACACTCAGCAAGGAGAAAAGGGAAAGGTTCCTGCTTCGGTCCGCGACCGCTTGATCGTTCCGCCGATTCCTAGGATGATGCACCCGACGCCCCACGTGGGACGGCGTAACGGGCGTGCTAGACAGTTGCAAAAGAAGTTTGGTAACAGTACGGACGTGGTATGCGTAGATGTTGCGAGATACGGAGAAGGGCGAAGAGCACGTGCAACTGTGGTCGTTGACCATCAGAGCAAATGCATTGCGAGCGCCACGGTGACTACGGGACATACGTATGTGGCCGGTGAAGCCGCAATAGCCTTAGCACTCACCGCAGTGCCGCATGCAGAGATTGTTATTAGCGCCTCGCAGGCGGCAGTCCGCAGTTTCCTGCGCGGCCGTGTCTCGCGGGAAGCGAAGCGCATTTTTCAAATGTGCGAAGATGGCGATCGCGCTCACAACCCCGAATTCCAACAGTTTTGCTCCCATGGACCCCGGCACACAGCAACGTTCCACTCGCGGGGAACGAGGCGGCCATGGCTCGAGCTCTCACTCGCGGAGCCGTGGCTCGCTACGTGGCCGCCACCTCCGAGAACAGGGCTTGCGTCTGCTGCATGGATCAAGACACTTTCAAAGACACGCACCAACAAGAATCAGAATGGTCCGGGGGTGATCGTCTGACAACGTTCCCAGGCATATCCTAACACTATAGGCTCGAATGGCGTAGGTTCCCGCCAACGCACGAAAAATTAAACAGGCGTGATGCCGTAAGCTTTCACGTACTCCAAACCCACTCCTACCTTAGCCTGGTCATTCTGCGCCACCCCAAACCAAATCTACACCCTACCGATATGTGTAAAGCGTGCGGGTACAGAGCAACGCTGAGCAACATGCTCTGGGAATGTGCCGGCGACAACAGTCGTGAAAACGCCACCAATTACGATGCGCCTGCAGCGGCCGTCAATACCAAATCACAGGCCCTCGTTCCTGCCGCCGCCCCGGCTGCGGGAGCCGCGAGGGACCTTCGTCGGCGTCGCCGCCGCTGGGATGCGACTCTCCAAAGCCGAACGTTTAACGACCAGCTCTGGGCCATCCGGCAGGCCGAGGATGCCGCCCACGTCCAGGGACTACGAGTCGCCACCTAAAGCCACCGAGACGAAATCGCTGGCCCGTTGGGTTTTCTCTATTTTCTGTCTCTCATCAGGTGGCTATATAAACTGGGATACTTACAAGCGTGAGAGCACAGTTGCAAGGATGTTGCACGTCGACACTAAATCAGTAGCTGCAGTTTCCGCAACTAGCCTCAACTTGTTTGTTTAGTGAAACGAAGCACCGAAATCATTCATCAAAGCATGAAGCTAAATAACGTGACGAAATATGAGCAACTACACACAACAAAATCTAAAGCAACAACCGCTGCGGTATTCTCGGGCGAGGGCATTCGAGGTATCTTGCGACACTCGAAACTAACTTAGGCAATCGCCCACAGAAAAAAAGAAAGCGCTGCCAGCAGTTGCTTCGATTCGTCTGATACAGATGGCAATTGTGGAAGCGAAACAATCGCCCGTGAACAGCGCAACCTGAAATGCAAGTACGCTGTCGTATACGTTTCAGAAGCCCGACATTTAGTAATTGTGGTCAACTCGCATTTTTGAACTTGCTGCACATGCATTGTCTTGCTGTTCACTGCCGTCGGAGTGCGGCTGCTGTGGCCGAGAATCAAACCCATCTTTGAGGTAAGCAGCGCGACAGCGTAACAAACCTCATCAAAGCGTGTATGCTGGAGCGCAGGCATCTTTGGTGGTTCTGCTGAAATAAAAAATATTTGGTTTTGCATTGTTTTACCCGGAACATCATCAATTCTGCTTTCGTCATTTGTTTTAGGCATGAGACAAGCAAAAAGTGGACGCTGGCAGTGTAACGGCGTTCGAAGCAAGCGCATGTGATGTATACGCGCGCCAGAACAAGATTCCAAGTGCCCGTGCTGTGACGTCATGCAGGCCTTCCACCAGGCGGTGCCACTCCAACGTCTTGGGGCTTATAGCAATCTCTGTTTGAAGCAGCAAAACTTTCAGATGGGTTTGATGGACACGAGCTCAATTATTTTAAATTAGGCGAACAAAAGCCATAGTTGGTTCGTGTTGGCTTGACGATGCACTTATGGTGCAGGAAGACGTTACGGTGTAGGACACGGTAGACAGGACAGTGTTACACCCTTGTCACTCGGCCACCACCAAAGTCTGCTAAACTCCGTCAACGTAAACCTCCCCTTGAAAGTTTGATGGAGATGGAGTTGTGTTGTCACATGGCAATGACAAGGTTGTAATAGTTGGCGGGAGAGGCTCAGCCAGTGCTGCTTTATTTTCACAGAATTATGCTAATTTCATGTATAATTGCTTTTCCTGTGAATCGTTGTTTTGCGGTTTAAATAAAACATGCTATTATGGAAATCTGAAGCAAACAAATCATTAAACATTATTTCAAATGAAAACGCTTTCGTTGAATGTAGTGATGCTGCAAGCGACGCTGGCCCCCTTGTGCCTAAAGTGTTTGTTTGCAATTGCGCCTTGGTCAACAACTAGTTGTTTTGTAACGCTACTAGTGTAACGCTTATTTTGTGTCTTATGTACTTTGTGGTCTGTCCTTCATTGCGTCCCCCTACCGTAAGTGTATCGCCAAGCCAACGAGCTCAATAGTTGGCGACAACAAGTACGGGCAGCCGGCAGTGTTTACCACGAAGAAGTCGACTGGATCGAGGAGCTCGGGTTATACGTTAACCCGGGCACGCAGTTATGACGTCTCGCGTATCACTGTAAATGGGCGCCCTTTCAAGACGCATGGCATGAACCAGACGAGCGATTGATGCGATGGGTACGAAATGCAAGCGCATGCATCACGGGAAAACAATTTGTGAAAAAATTGACTCCGTAACCGCATGTACACCACAAATGTTGTCGAAAGACGACAGCCTTGCGTCTGGAGAGAGTGAACAAAACGTTTACTTCATGTTCTGCGCAAGAAAATCAGTGAATGGTATTCCGGAGGCGCTGCGTTTTAGTGCCTCGAGCGTGCAGTGTAGGCGAACGAGCGCATCAAATCACGTCACACATGAGACACGAGCGCTATCTGGCAGAAAACGAAGCGCGCGGCGTGCGCGCCCCTCCTGGAGGTGATAAGGTGTAGAACGGAAGGCGACAGCTAGGTGTCACCACCGCGTCGTCTGAGCTAGAGTAACTGTATATGGTTCCTACGTGACCAGAGTAGCCCATAAATCTGCCAGCTTGCCTGGCTAGCAACGAGCTAGGCGGCAAAGTCGCCCTCTGTTCTTGCAGGTGACACCCCTGACGTGTTTTTTTTCTGTCTTTTTTTTGCCATGTTGCTTATAACATACTTGGCTTGCGTATTTCGCGCACTGTTTACAGTTCTTGAAGGCCGCTTTTCTCCAGATTGTCAACAAAGTGCAACGTAAGAGCCGACTAAATATAGCGTGTTAAAAAAAAGCGACGGTCTTGCTCAGTGTGTGGCGAAAAGTGCAGAACGAACATTATCATTATTTTTTGTCTTGCGGCATCCACATTTCGCAAACTTTTGACCAGATAATGAGTGGGAACATTCAGTACTCAGGCTATGCTGGTGAAATCCGACATTCGTTGATCTTGACGGTACGTGAAATTACCCGATTAGACTCGGTGAATATAACTCAATGAAGAGCTATGCGGTGGGCTTTTGGAGTGCTTAAGAACATAACAGCGTACTCTTTGCACAATTCGCGTTGTGTTAAGCACGGTTGTTACTTCACTGTTCTAAAATGATTTATTTCACATGTAAACGCAAATTCTTACCCAATATACAGCCTCAGACGAGAAAGTCTGTTCGGAGTGGAGCTCCAAGTTTTGGCGCAGCTTTGCGGTAGAGCATTAGACTGCCACTGAAAAAAGCTCTGGTGCGATTCCCAAATGTGACGTGCATGTTTTTTTTTTCTTTTACGCAGGTTTTTCTTTTGAATTTCGTGCGATAGTGGCCGTAGACACCGGCGGCGGCAAACATATACGGCGCAGAAATCGGTCCTTGTGATCTCAAGAGCTTTCGCCGTGAATTTCAGCAAATTCGACAACCGCGCTCTTTTAGCTACGTCCAGTGACGCACAAGTATATTTTCTTTTCATGAAGATACGCAATCAGGCTCCGTTTCAACAGATAAGAATGCGCAACAAAGAACAATGCAGTTCTCTTTTAGCATGTACACTCCAAACAAAGCAGCACTCAGCAGCTGGTGAAACAGGCAGAACGTTTTCAACAGTTTACCCAGCCATTGCAACATTCCGATGGCTGTGGTGGTAGAAATGCAGACCTGATGCGCTCATAGAGCTGATCCGCAGTCACCCGCACGCATTCATGAACCGCGTGCAGAAAATGCAGAAAATGCACGCAGACCAGCCGAATTCGCTTTGAACTTGACTAGCGATGATTCGCGCCAATGCCGCGGTGGCGTCGGAACACACAAGTTTGGCCTGAGCGGGACGTTCCCCGCAATGCATAGAGGCCAGCGGCGCCGGCGGCGTTGGAAAAGGGTTGCGCTACTCAGGTACCGTAGGGACCATATACAGTTACACTGGTCTTAGCAAAGCAGTGGAAACACTTGCCTTTTAGTGCAAGAGTTGCATTGTCAGCGCAGCGTGATAAACGCTATGGTCCTTAGAATTACTTATGTATGCCTTTTTTAGTATAAAGGCACACAAAGTATTGACATTTGTTATCGTGCCTCAGATATGCGCAATAATTGTTTTTTAACTGACAATCACACAAGTATGCACGCTGAATCTCGAGCAATATTGGAGGGTGCTGCGGATGGGGTCGGCCGTTTGGGGTATCGTTTGGTGCCGTTTAGGGTATTGTTAAGGGCAGAGAAACAGACAAATGTACATACAGACCAAAATTTTTGCGTCGAAGTTCCTCTACAAAGACTATCGTTTTTGAAAACGTCAGTCACACCAAAAGCTAGAAAAGCGGCCTTTCAGAGCCTTTTCTAAACACTCTTTGGTTAATTGCTACAAGCACACTTGCTGGGCACCAACCACGTCATAAATAATCGTGATTTTTGAGTAGTACGTCAGCATTCACTCCGCTATCCTTCGTCATTTTTTTCGGAGAAGCATAGTTGCATGCTTTAGCAAGCTACACAGTTGCTAGAAAGTTTGAGCAATTTTTTATGCAGTGACTGATGACGATGAGTAGTATTGGGACCTCCACGTCATTAAACCGAGGCGTTAACCACTGAGCCACCCCGGAAAACAGTTGACGATGAAAAATTTTAACTAGATTGGGTATGCGCCACTGTTAATAGGTGATCAAAAACAGGTTTTCTAATAAATTAGAGGATGGGACGACCCACTCGACCGTTACGCTATTCGCATTTTGCGGCACCCGGTTGTTTCTTTGATGTTTTGAAACACTTCATTACTGATATTATCATGTTAACGCGATTATATTCCTGACATCAAGCCTGCCTAAGGCCAGTTTAGAAATTGCAAGCATCGGCATGGTTCAGTGGTGGAATACTGGGCTTGCACCCAGCGATCCCATTGTGTCCTTGTTTTTTTATTTACTGAAGATTTTTCTTATTTTTTGCGATACTGTCTACGAAAACCGGCGGCCGCGGACAAACACAGCACCGCTCGTGATCCTCGTTCTGATCTCATGACAACTTTCGCTGTAATACAACGCTAAATACGTACTTCTGACACGGAGCTTCAAAAAAATAAGCTTCATTTTTTTTATCAAAGTGGCAGTTCGTGAGGCACTCTTTCTTGGCAGGGCTAGCGAGCAACTTAGTGAGCAATAATGTAGGCCAAGAAGAACTCACGAGCAAGGCTTGCATTTCGAAGTATGGCCATGTCGTCTTGGATGCATTCACAGTGATCTCCGCTGGGGGAGCCGACGGCGGAAAGCACAGTGACGACCAACTTGACGGTGTACCAGCCTGTGGTGCACAGACAGGCGACCAAGACCACGGCGAGATGACCGACCAGCATTCGGGAAGACATGGCGTCGTGCTTCTTAGCTCGCTACCTCTGCGAGCCTTGCACGCGGAAGGATGATGGTGACAGTGATAACCCCGCGAGAAGAATATTTGTTTGTTTAGCCTGATACCATTGCACCCATGGCACAGACCCACTCTGGAGGATGCCGAAAAAGCATGAGTTTCATGCAATATTACCTAGAGGGGAATCTGCAGGCAGAATCAACGCGGGCTCCCTCAGCCCCTTCAGTGGCTCTTGTGCACCCATGGGAATTATGGGAAAATTAGGGTTCGAATCTGCTTCGGATGAATGACGTTCTTTAGATTCGCGACACCTGTTTGCCGAGTGCAAAACGAAGTGACATGAAGTTATATCTAACCTAAACTTGCTTCATCATGTTGTGCGTAAATATTAGTGCAAAAAGTTTTCGTTACTGTGAGGTAGCTTTGCGAAATGGACGCCTTCATTCCATTCCAGTTCCATTCCGGGGAATTGAAAATCCTCGGAATGAAAATATTGGCCCATTTCCATTCAGGGAATGGCGGGACCGTTCAACTCCATTCCTTCAATTCCTGAATGTAAGAAATTCATCTTGATAGTTTTATTGAGTTAGGAATGATCGACACCATAAATATAGTATAAGATGCATTAAGAACTGCAACAGTACGTAAAACACGTTACCAAGGTCGAGGGTTAGTAATTAGGTTGCATATCGCGTGCAGTAAAACCATTCTACTAATTCCCATAGAAACGATCAGTTCTCCCGCAACATATATATTTGCATTGTCAGCATGTTTGAAAGAATGGTAATATTTTAATTTCTTAAGCTTAAATTTAATAATTCTGAACTAAATACATAGCGTATTTTCATTTTGACAATAGTAGTATTCAAATCCAAAGTCTCAAGTGGTTGTGAATATGAAGAAAATAAAATTTGTTGAATGGGGAACAAAATGCTCTAGATCTGTTGGAATTACATGAAATGGTGCACCACCAAACAGGCACCTTGTTCATTTGCATTCCATACGGTCCACAGGGTCGCACTACTCGTCAACGCTCACGCTTGTCAAGCGCGCCTCGCAAGCATCAATGGGGTGAGGAGAGCTTTGCGTTTGCCTGTGCGCAGGTATGCAATGTTTTTCTTAATGGCATGCTTTGTCCCAAAATAACACAAACGTAAGGTAATGGAACACACAACGACAAGCACAAGCCGCGCTTGCAACCGCGATAGGAAAGTTAAGAGTGCCGCTTGTGCGTGTCGTTGTGTGTTCCTTTACCTTATTTTTGTGTTAATTTCGGACAAAGCATGTCATTAAGCAAGTACGAGCTAGGCCAACAATCAGCATTGTTACAATGTTTTTCTTGTCACAAAGGTTATTTACGTTTGCCAGGTATTAAACTGCCCGTGAGGTAAAGATCTGGCCGGGCATAGAGTATTCGCCCCTTTCGTTTTGGGTATCAATGATAAACAACGTGCGAACACAATTTATTCCTCCCGTCGTTATATGTTGGAAAATAGCATTTGTTTTTACGCTAAATTATGCCGTGGTTTCTTCTTGCAGCAAAAGTTGTTATCAGATCACTTTTCGGGTCACGCGCAGTTGTTGTCCGCTGCCACCGCCGGTGTTCGTAACCATATCGCGTGAAATTATAAAAAACCTTGCACTAACGACACAGTGGGGCTTGAACCTGGGTCCGCTGGGTGCCAGCCCAAAATTCTACCACTGAGTTACGCCGGTGATCGTGACTTCTCACACTTGCCTTAGGCAGGCATGACCTAGCACCAGTGGCACAGTGGGGCTCGAACACGGGTCCGCTGGGCGCCAGCCCAGTATTCTATTACTGAACGACACCAGTTCTTGTGACTTGTTCTCAAACTTGGCTTAGGCAGGCTTGATGTCTGGAAAGCAATCGCGTTAATACGACTTATAAAGCGTTTTACAAGAGCGAAACAACAACCAGTCGTCACACAACGCGAATAGCGTAACGAGTGGGCCGTCCAATGCTGCAAAGCATTCTAAAAGCATGTTCTTGTTCCCCTATTAACTGTGGCGCATACTCACTTCAGCCACAATTCTTCATCATCGTCAGCCACTGCATGGAGAATTGGCACAAAATTCCTTGCAAGTGTTTAGCGGATACCACGCTTCTCAGATGAATGACAAAAATAGCATGGCGTATGGTGGCCTACTACCCAAAAGTTTATTATTAATGCCCCAGTGAGTACCAAGCAAGTGTGCTTGCAGTAGTTACCCAATGAGTGTTTTAAAAAGGCTCTCGCAGACCGCTCTTCCAGCTTTCGCTGTAACTGTGCTGCACCTACCACGCAGGCCTAGCTTTTTTTTTTTACGAATGGGAAGGTTGTCCACCCTTTTCTATCATGCATACCCTTGACCTAGAGAAAGCGTTGTGGCCTTCGACTTCGATTGAGCATGTACTCAGGCCTACATGACTGATTTGAGCATTATATTACAGGAGTAGCAATTAAATGTGTAGATAAATATTCCCACAATGTCTTCTTTCCTTGGCCATGCGAACACGAATATGTGCTGAATAGTAAGGACCAAGCGAAGTTGGAAAAAAAGGTTAACAATAACAATGAATGATCCACCCTCGGAGCACTGGGAGTGCGGAATGACCACTTCTCACCTCAATATTCAGGAATTTCTGATCTCCTGGAATTATTTTCCCGAACCCCTGACTTTCCGCACACGTTCGGCAATCGATCACAAGATATTTGGTCACTAGTTTTACGCCATAAAAAGTAGATTACATCGCTCACTTTTCTGCCACTGCACTCCATTCATCATCATCATCATTATCATTATCATCATTATCATCAGTCTGACTACGTCCACTGCAGGACAAAAGCCTCTCCCATGTTCCGCCAGTTAACCCGGTCCTGTGCTTGCTGCTGCCAATTTATACCCGCAAACTTCTTAAACTCATCTGCCCACCTAACCTTCTATCTCCCCCTGACCCGCTTGCCTTTTCTGGGAATCCAGTTAGTTACCCTTAATGACTAGCGGTTATCCTGTCTACGCGCTGCATGCCCGGCCCATGTCCATTTCTTCTTCTTGATTTCAGCTATGATATCCTTAACCCCCGTTTGTTCCCTAATCCACTCTGCTATCTTCTTGTCTCTTAAGGTTACACCTACCATTTTTCTTTCCATAGCTCGCTGCGTCGTCCTCATTTTAAGCTGAACCCTCTTTGTATGTCTCCAGGTTTCTGCTCTGTAGCTAAGTACCGGCAAGATACAGCTGTTATATACCTTCCTCTTGAGGGATAGTGGCAATCTACCTGTCATAATTTGCAAGTGCTTGCCAAATGTGCTCCACCCCATTCTTATTCTTCTAGTTACTTAAATCTCGTGGTTAGGCTCCGTGGTTATTACGTGCCCTAAGTAGGCATAGTCTTTTACAACTTGAAGTGCACTATTACCTATCTCGAAGCGCTGCTCTTTTCCGAGGTTGCTGTGCATTACTTTTGTTTTCTGCAGATTAATTTTAAGACCCACCTTTCTGCTCTCCTTATCTAACTCCGTAATCATGAGTTGCAATTCGTCCCCTGAGTTACTCAGCAATGCAATGTCATCAGCGAAGCGCAGGTTTCTAAGGTACTCTCCATTAACTCTTATCCCTAACTGTTCCCATTATAGGCTTCTGAAAACCTCCTGTAAGCACGTGGTAAATAACATTGAGGAGGTTGTGTCCCCCTGCCTTACACCCTTCTTGATTGGTATTCTGTTGCTTTTTTATGAAGCACTACGGCGCTCCATTCACTGTTCAGTAAATAACGGAGCGGTGTGTTCAGCCCTTTTATCGTCCTCTGATTCAGCAGTACTGAATACATTCAAATAATGCGTCGCTCGAAACATGCTAGTGTGATCGATATGTGAGCCAGGCCATCGTGGAATATGCTGACTCACTCACGAATATATCTAGATGGTCCAATTTTGTCTCTTCTAGCGTCCGTTACTGCGGCGATGGTCAGAAACTTTTTCCCTCTTGAAAGTTCGAATCCAAAATTCCCTCACGTGTATTTCACATGAGATAAGAAATGGTGATTCAGACACAAATTGTAAGTCTCAATCACTAAATTACGATTTCGGAATGGACAGCCTAATTTCTATTGACGTAAATCTGGTTTGGTGTCATCCACTTTGTGACCTAGCTGTCATGACCCAGAAAACACCGACTATTATACTTAGCTGTCACCGTTTCTAAACTTAAGGGAAAACTGCTCTGAAATTTTATTTAAAAAGTTAGGTATTCCATAAGTGCTAAAAATATTCTTTTCTCTGGGGCTGCTTCATTCCAATACAGCAACAGAGACGTCTGTGGTGCCTTTTGCGAATTCTTGAGTGAGACAAGAATCTTACTTTGCTAACTCATTGATGAGCTTTCTTCCCTAACCAAAACTAATTTTAGGATTTTATATTCAGAAATAACTTGTGCTACTCCAGAATCATTATTTTAGGATTTTATATTCAGAAATAACTTGTGCTACTCCAGAATCATTATTACGAAGGCGTTTTTGTTCAGTAAATTATTCAGTGTTATATTCATTAAAATTGTCTTCATGTATCTCGAAAATTTTTCATACTTCACTTTAACAAATTTGTCTCCTTTCGCCCGCCTAGACCTTAATTGTTTGACTTACACTAACCACTGGCTTATTGGCCAATCCCCCGTAGCAGATAAGAGCCACAACAGAAGGGCAAACGAGCAAGCGACTGGCCCACTATGCAATTCGCATTGTTTGACGGCTGGTTGTTACTTTGCTTATCTATAACGATTCATTACACATGTTGATATGCCTCCTTACCACCTTTGACGCTTGCACAGGGTACATTTGATGCAGTAAAAGGTAAATGGATGGATGGATGGATGGATGGATGGATGGATGGATGGATGGATGGATGGATGGATGGATGGATGGATGGATGGATGGATGGATGGATGGATGGATGGATGGACGGATGGACGGATGGGTGGGTGGATGGATGGATGGATGGATGGATGGATGGATGGATGGATGGATGGATGGATGGATGGATGGATGGATGGATGGATGGATGGATGGACGGACGGACGGACGGACGGACGGACGGACGGGCAGACGGACGGACGGGCGGACGGATGGATGGATGGATGGATGGATGGATGGATGGATGGATGGATGGATGGATGGATGGATGGATGGATGGATGGATGGACGGACGGACAGACGGACGGACGGATGGCAAACAGTCAGCAAGGTGAACTCAACAACAACAATAACAATCATTAAGTAAATAAATAAATAAATAAATAATAAATATTATAAAAATCAAGTTCGAATTCTAAAAATAAAAATAACAACCATGATAATACAGCAACTGCGAAGAAATCTTAAAAACTAAACATGTGTAGAGCCCCGCCACGGAGGTCTTGTGGCTAAGGTACTCGGCTGCTGACCCGCACATCGCGGGATCGAATCCCGGCTGTGGCGGCTGCATTTCCGATGGAGGCGGAAATGCTGTAGGCCTGTATGCTCAGATTTGGGTGCACGTTAAAGAACCCCAGGTGGTCGAAATTTCCGGACCCCTCCACTACGGCGTCTCTCGTAATCATACGGTGTTTTTGGGACGGTAAACCCCACATACCAACCAACCAAACATGTGTATATTGCGAAAGTGAGTCTGTGTACAGTGTAAGAAATCTACGCCAGCTTTCACATATCTATGAAGTAACGTAGGAACTATGTAGGATAAGTTATCTGTGGAGTAGTTTGTTCTCGAAGTTTTTATTTTCCATGTTTCTTTATTTCGTGTTTCGAACAATGTAGTATTTGGCTGCAGCTTTGAGAGGTCGTACAAAAAATGTCGTACAAATTTGTGCTTAAAATTTACATTAACCACTGCTAATTGCACATTCGCAGGTCGGAGATGTTGGATCATGACGCTGACGCGGCTCAAGTTCAAAGTGCGTGCATGTCTTCCGACGACCAGTGGCCCGAGCTAGAGAGCGCCATGGGCTGTTTTACGGGCGCCACCGTTGACAACCACAGGCCTTGCTCGGTGACATCCCGGGAACCGTGTCACATTCTTCGACAGCTTCCGGCTTGGAATGAACTTATTTTTCCAGCGAATATGCAGCTCCTAGAACTGCCGGGAGCACACGCAAAGCTCGCTCTGGTGAACATATTCGACGATCCCACCTTGTACATGGATCAACCTCAAGTGCTCCAAAGCGCCGGCGTGATATATCACCTGCTAAAACACCACAAATGCATTGAATCGCTTTGCATTGGGTTGTTGAAGTTCCAAAAGTACATTGAACCAATTCGCGACGCTCTACCACACTCGCGTCTGAAGAGAATGAGGATGACCTGTAGGGGATCTTTATTGATCGATAGCTTATGGGCCGCCTTACCATCTCTTACGGCCCTAGAGGAACTGAACTGCTCGTTTTCGAGCTGCTGTTGCAATCACTATAACACCGGGCTTTCAGCTGCTCTCGCGACTCTCGCGTGCACCTCGCCATCTCTGGCTGTCCTCTCCCTTGCAGGAATGCGCTTAGAAGAGCAGGCGACCAAGGAGTTGCTCGCCGGCCTCGCAAAAATGCCGTATTGAGACACCTTACGTTCGGTATGTGGGTGATCCCCGAAACTTGCAGGAAAGAGCTAGCCAATCACTTGACCTTAACTTCTTCGCTGACTTCTTTCAGTTACAGCGGTGACAGCGAAAATACCGAAATCACTGTCCTAGAAGGTATTCTCTACAGCAAAACAATATCGAAAGTTAGCATCTCTGGGCTTGCGGGCCATGCAGCGAGTGTAGAATTGGTGGCCAGAATTCTTGTCAAAAATGTAAATATCAGGAGCTTCATCATACGCTACACTGGTCGGGAAACTTCGCAGTATCATCAGAATAGGTGTGATATATGGCTCGAGGCGCTAAGAAAAAATGAAACGCTAGAAGAACTGTCAATTCCTTCTAAAATATGGAATCCACAGCAATGCAGTTGCTTCAAAACTATACTTTCGTCAAAACGTGCTTTAAAAAAGGTTTATATTCACTCCACCCACGAGGATTACGCCCTTTTGACGCACATATGTTGTGCCTTTGAAGAGAGCGGTGTGTACCATCAAGTGTCCTGTGGAGGATATTTTGTCGTATACAAAATAGGCCTTCTTAAGTGCAAGCTTTTTACTGGAATAAAGTTCTTCGGAGATGTACACGAAGACCTCAAAGCCACCGCCATAAATGAATTGCTTGACTGCGATAATCTGACTACTCGTGACCTGGCGATTCCAAGAGGCAACCTGGCCGTGTGCTCTGCTCTGGCAGAGTACGTGCAATCTAGTTCAGTACTGCGGAAACTTGAAGCACGAACGCTACACTCCACTAAAAAAGACTATTCACGTGAGTGGTGGCACGCCATCGTGATGTCTCTGTCGAGGAACAGAAGTATAAGGGAACCGGCCTTCCACGCACACAACATGAGCGGCAGGGATGTGAAGAGCCTAGCCGACGTAGTCGGTGCCAGCAAGAACATCAAAAGGCTTACGTACGGAGACTTCGGCATTACGAGCCTGCAAGCCTTCGTCAGCCGTCTTTCCACCAAGATTGTACAGAATAACACCATTCTCAGCGGGGTCCTTCAAGGACGAATGAACCAAGATTGGCTGGACAGTTCGATAAAGGCATTCGCCACCAACGAGGCATCGCGCAGAAACTCAGACCTTCTGTCAGCTGCTGCTGCGTTTCCGAATGCTACTGATTTAGACAGGCATGCTTCTTCAAACTTGATTTTTTCTGCTTCTTATTCGGGCAATGAAGGCTTCACTAGGATTTAGGACATGTGCTCATATAACGGCTTTTCCGTTTGCTTGTTGTCAATTCTATACTACCAGCCAAATTGTTCCTAGTCAACGCTTCCCCGCCAAATGGCGTTGCGCTGATCCCATGGCATCGCAGCGTGACAAAAGAAAGGCAGCGTGGGAAGGGCAGTTGTGCGCCGTGCCGCTAGTTGGCCTGTGCCTCGGTGCCAAAAACACCGGAGGCACCGCGCCAGTGTTTATACCTTCGGCAGCGGCGCGTCAACGGCTAGGGGTTCATCGGATAGATGCAAAGGCCAAGCAGTTAACATGGTAGCCACATGTTTCAATACTACTTATTTACATGAACTTTTATGTAGTTTTTGAAAAATAGCAGGTGTATATACAGTGTTCAGCAGCTTGAAAATTACAATTTAACAATATACATGTTGACTCAATTCTTTCTTAAATTGCTCAGCACCAATTCTGCGCAGAAGCTCATCAAGCCTACTCCGCTAATCCACGTTCTGCAAAAAAAAACTAGAACAATTCAGAAAGAAATACTTAACTACCACAATATTTAGGGGGTCAGGTCGCCGGGTATGGTATGCAGAAGCGGTAACGAGGAATAAGGGTGACAGAACATTCGAACTTGTTAGAATTATCTTATGCAGGAGGATGACATGATTGCAAGTGGGCCGATGTTTGAGAGGAGCTGCAGCGATAAAACATGTGCATGCGAAGCAGGTGAGAAACGCTGGTCATAGTGTCGAAATTTTAATTTGCTTTTTCAGTGTTGCTTTTTCATCAATCAGTGTTGCGGAGTTGCCATTCCCGAATCGGAAAGACTCCAGACAGAATCACTACACATTTTCGCTACCCCGGAACTGAATGGGAATGGAATAGTGACAGCGCTTGGAGGAATCTAATGAGATTCCGCCGGCGCCTGTAGGCAGCTCGAGAAGCACCACCATCACCCACAATCGATCTATCTATCTATCTATCTATCTATCTATCTATCTATCTATCTATCTATCTATCTATCTATCTATCTATCTATCTATCTATCTATCTATCTATCTATCTATCTATCTATCTCTCCAGCCGCCCACGACTATTCGCTCTCCTGGTCGTTTCGATAATGATATCGATGCCAAAACTGCTATGGTATAACATAACTGTATGGCGAGCATAACTGACAAGTCATAAGATGAAAGTTATGATATGTATGTCATAAATGTCATGATTTACATTTCATGGGCTTGCTGCTCTTGCGGTGGTTTCGTCTACATGACATGTGGCAAAACTGGCATGGTATGATATGACTGCCTGGCGAATACAAATGATAGACTCTAATGTGAAAAACATCATATGCATGTCATGACTACATACTACGCTCACGGTCGTTTCGCTAGCTTCACATATGCCAAATTTGGTATTAGGTGACTTAAACGGATGAAGAAGGTATGTGACTGGTGCAAACATGATAATCAAGAGATGCGTGTCATGTTACAAGATGACTACATGCCAGGCTCGTGATGCGCTTGCGGCCGTTTCCTTAGCTTCACATATACCAAATTTGGTATTACATGACGCAAATGGACGACGAAGCTACAAGACACGTCCAAACATGATAGTCATGACATGCGTGTAATGTGAGCCCATGACAACATGCCACGCTTATAGTGTGCTCACGGTCATTTTGCTAGCTTCACATATAGTAAATTAGAAATCAAGTGACGTGCATAAACGACGAAGGTAAATGACACTTCCAAACATGATAATCATAATATTCGTGTCAGTAAAACATGAACACATGCTACGCTCGTAGCACACTCACGGCTGTTTTTCTGGCTTCACATATACAAAATGCGGTGTTACGTGATGTGAATAGACGAAATTAAATGACACGTTCAAACATGATAATGATGACATAAAAGTTATGCACGACATAATTTACGTCCGCTTCATAACATTCTGCTAGTTGTAAAGTGACATCAACTTTCCTCATTCGTGCTTCACATTTCATCAACTCCCGCTGTATGTGGGATCTGTCAATTTTTATTAAATCTGAGGAATTGCAAGTAATGTTATTGCGGCAAGCTGTAATTCCCCTGAGTGGAAATGGAATGCAATGGAGCCACCTATTCCACAAAACTGACACCAATGTCATATCGCCTGCTCGGTTGATGCTTTGTGCCAGGTCGCGCTACGTTTTCAGGGCTTTAGATCGGCCAACAGGCCGTAGTGAACGACAGAGTTTAGAGTTGCATTTTCCAAGAAAAAGAAACTTTCAGCACATTCGCCTGTGCGTTGCATTCCCTTCGAGAGTATCGGCCATTGCAGCGTATTTGTTGTTGCTAATACTAAAATCGTCTACCACGTGAAATCACGGAAGCGTACTACAGCAAAGAAAACACAACAAAAAATGGCGAAGCTTGCACTAAGGCACGGAACGTCTGAAAGAGTAAGACTGGGTGATTTTGAAGACTAATCTAGATGTGTCTATGTTGTGTCTATAGCCCCCAGGTTGTTTCCAAATAATTTAGTGATGGTCAGGTTCCTTTCTACTTCAATTCTCAGCGCTGAGGTTCAATCTAGAACGCAGTCTGCCACAGACATAACATGAATGTCCAGACTCGACAGGCGAACTCATGCTCAAAGCAAGCGTGCGCACCTTTGACAGATTTGCAGGCTCGTCATCGTTAGCGAACGCTTCGAACGCTTCAGAGTCTTCACTCATCCCACGTTGCCTTTCGCTGTAACCTGTGGAATTCTCTCGTTATACGTTCTTGGTGCCTTCAGCTCACCACTAGAGCTTCACAGCCATTTATCGAACTGTTGCCTTTTTCAATTTAAACAAAAGTTGTGTAGGATCATTAGCGATTTTATGTGGCAATATACCTGCTCGTACTGATGATAGTCTTTCGATATGCCACGAACACAAACTACGGCTGGCTTAAACAGTTTCGTTTTTAAAGGAAAAAAGATACTCACTTTAGTGACAAATGTGTTGTCCTTTCCGGTGGTGACGTTAGTTTATTTCAGGTTTCCCGGTATAAAATAGTTTGTCCCATATTGCGTGTTAGGAAATGTGAGATGGTGCGCATTGAACGTGGCTACTTAAGCTATATAAATCAGTGCTTTTCTGAAAATAAATTTAGTTGGCAGTGATCGCCACCTTCTCGTGTGTATCACTGAGCGTCTATTTCATTGTCCCCTTAACTCTGTATTATTTTTAAGCATTCTATCAAGTATTTGCCTATTTTGTTATGTCTTGAACCCAACCTAGATGATAGGCGCCTTTTTCGTACTTCGGTAAGAATGTATAATCTAGCGCCTAGACAATAACTACTGCAGCGCTGGATGAGCACAGTATGAAATCCTCACCGGCTTTTTTTCTGTGAAGCTCACCGTCTCTCGTATACGTTAAAATATGGATGAAATCTCGCCGCGCACTATAGGGCTCCGCCACCCTGCTGATTGGAATCTCTGCCAACGGTGTTAGCTCGAAGGCCTTGTTTTAATTGCAGCCTGCCATTGTGAGATATAAAGCAGTGGTGAAATCGAAGGAGTATGTGGAGAAAGCCTTGTTTTAGAAACTGCATTTAAATTAATGACCTGAGACTGGTGACCAGAAATTGATCATATGGATTTGGCGTAGTATGGTCTTCACTTTGTGTTGTGATTGGCTTGTGTGCGGAAGCAATCAAGAAAAACTGTTGCGAGAGCACATTAGCGAATGCTGGCCTGAACTTTTAGCTTATGTTGCTGAGATGCCTGTGAAAGACGTTACCCCGAAGTTATAGCTAGTGGGTACCCAGGGAAAAGATAATTAAAGGGGGCATAGGCTGCCGCCACAAGTTTTTGCCTTCATCTCCCAATCACTGCATCAGAATGCTACATAAAGCTGATGACATAGGTTTTTTGTTGAGATGCAACCTTTTCCACATTAAAGGATATTGCTATTTCAGCTGTCTTCGCAGGATAGATTATGTTGGCTGACGATATACACAGAAAGGTCTGTGAAGATGACTGAAATAATTCCTTATGTACGGTACGTCTGGCCTGAACGACGTAAAATAAAAATAATAAATTCGTATTCCTTATAACTAAACGCTGGCGAATACACATTATGCATGTTGCCTGTGTCTTATCAAATAAAATGCATATGGTGATCTTTCATTTCACCTAACAGGCGCAGCACCGCAGCTTTGGAGCGTATTTGCTAACTCCATTCCGAGCTACTGGAAGACCTTGCTGAGCTTGTGGACGTCGGCGTCATGGAAATCGAAGGTATGGTGCATCGCCATCTATCGAGAACTCCCAGCTTGGATGACTACATGCGTATCACTGGCGTCGTCAAGGACCGAGTCATGTGTTATCCATGGGAGGACAAAAGTATGCAGCTAGATGACCTCGGCGAGGACTGCTGGGCTTTGGTCAGGAGGTTCCTGTTGCTCGATGACGTCAAAGAAGTCGTCAGTCGACCGTAATACATTTGATGGTTTCAGCCGGAATGGGCATCAACAAAACTTTGCCGTGGTTCACTAGATTAACCGCTAATATTAGGCCAGTAAAACGCTAAATAAAAATGAATCTTGTGTAAACGTTTGATATCCCGCAGCACTGTTTCGTTGCCTATTGCCTTCGTTATAATGTGATAATTGTTCCTATTTCAGCTGAGGCAGCGAAGCCTTTCGAGAAAAGCCCGTGGGGATTCTTATGCCTAAGACGGCTTGAAGCCGAAAGCCATCCTTGTCTTCTTTTAGGGGCGATGATTCTTTTAGTCTAACCTTGTCGTGCGTCGCGCGTAACCGAGAGAAGAAAAGACGAGAATGAAAGAAGGCAGTATCTCCCAAACAGTATAATATAGATGGCACTGTCTCATAGAAGTACATGCAAACTGCAGTTGAGTGAGGAGATTCTAGATGGCGCTGTACCGCTACTCTCAGGCTGCTACGCGGGCTTTGTCTGGGTACGCGGAGAACGAGTGCCTCGCTCAGTCTCCTGGATAGTTGCCGTACGGGGTAGATCGTTGGTGGGGCATGGATGAAGCAGAGCGGCGGGCGCCTTGAAGACGCTTGGGCTCGGCTTCTTGGCTAGCGTCTCGTTGGTGTTACCCGCGCACCATCTGCATTCTAGAAGGCGATAGGACGCATGGACGTATGACAGATGGACGTGAACATGGATGGATGGACGGATGGGCGATTCCCTTTCATATTTCCCTTCGTGATTATACTGTGATTTTTTTCTCTCTCTGGATCGATTCATCCTGATCACTTGAGGTCAGAAAACCGTCCTTTTTACTTTCGTTTTCTTTTTCTCATCAGTAAATAACAACCCCGCAGATTCTGAAGCATTCCCAATGTGGGATGTAAACTGTTGCTTCGTCTTTGAAACTAGTGCAATCGCAGCTGAGCTTTTGGTATTGCGCAATAATAAACAGGTCGTTCAGAGCGTCTACTTCAGCATGTTCATTATTGAATAATAACTACTGAAGTGAAGGCCTCAGATTTTTCACTAAACTCAAAGATTGCGTCAGCTCCCTCACAAAAATGGTTGCGATAAGTTGACTGTCTCATTGCGATATTTACTAGAGCATGCCAACAATAAAGAAGTGCCTACCAACTGTCTTTATACTATTTAACCAACTTTCTGTGAATCATGACTGAGGTTGGCAACCAACTTTGATCAGAATCATGTTTAAACGCTGCCTGGTGACGACGTAGTAACAGCCTATCAATAATGTTCAACAGACGTTTTAGTAATATTCCCTCAAGAAATATTGTAGATGAGCACTGTGTCAACCTTCCAGGAACCTACCTTTTTTATACATTATGTTCGCAGTCGGTTACAACCATTTTATTGAAGAATGCTCGTACACGCTTTGTAAACGTTTGTTGGTTCGCCTAAGGGGTATAGCGTCCCACAACGACCAAGGACATGCCCTGACAACGCGCATTGCATGCGCCCCTACCACTTCTTCTGTAGGAGGAAAAAAATTTTACGCTATCGTCAGAATGCAATATCACAAAGAAGGCCTTGGAAGTGCTCCTGGGTTTTTTGCGATCGACCAGTCTCCCGGAATGATTATTGCCAGAATGCTCTTCATGTGTGTGCGGGGTGTGTGCGTGGGTGTGGGTGGGTGTGGGTGTGCGTGTGTGTGTGCGTGTGCGTGCGTGCGTGTGTATGTGCGTGTGTGTGTGTGGGTGTGTGTGTGCGTGTGTGTGGGTGTGCGTGTGCGTGCGTGTGTGTGTGCGTGTGCGTGCGTTGCGTGTGTGTGTGTGTGTAGGTGTGTGTGTGTGTGTGTGTGTGTGTGTGTGTGTGATGCGTCTTTCAAATGTGAAGCATTTTTAGCAAACTTCGGCGGCTTCGAGCATATCTATCTATCTATCTATCTATCTATCTATCTATCTATCTATCTGTCTATCTATCTATCTATCTATCTATCTATCTATCTAATCTATCTATCTATCTATCTATCTAATCTAATCTATCTATCTATCTATCTATCTATCTGTCTGTCTAGCTGCTTACGTTTGTGTGCACTCGTGGTCACGCCCTTAACTTGGCGGGAACAAAAATTAGCGTGGGAGGGTAAGATGGTTTGAAGAATATGACGCGCTCGTCAAGACGTGAATAATGTAGCAATCCCGTCACGTATGTACCACAGGTGATTGACACTTAGTATCATCTACCCAGGAATAACAAGAACACACATAGGCAATTTTAACGCGCTAGCTTTAAAAAATACCCGACATTGATAGCTTCGACCGGACGAATGCAAAGAATAATTTTTAGGGTCCCAGCTGGAATCGAGCCCAATTAAGCATTCTGCGTGGCAATAAGGACACAGAGCTACGCCAGGTCTCGAAAGTACTTTACAAATAGACGCTAATCTTCATGAAACGTGAATACTGGTTGGAGTGCTGCCTACCCTCCACTCCAATTTTATAACATTACATATGTACTCCTTTGATACCCTTCATATCAGGTTAACGTCAATTATGGTTAACTGCCATACCCTGAAGTTTATTTCTGTAGCAGTGTTCAGGGCCAGCATCCTCGCGAGCATCAGCGCTTCATAACAGCTTCTTGTGTTGCTAATACGCATGTTGTAGTTGGCATCGTTGCGCAAGTGCCAACAACCGTTTATGTAAACATCAGCAACTCTTCAACGTGTGTCTGTGCGTGCAACATTTGTACATATTCTTACGAGACTACACCACGCTGAAGAATCAAGACAGACAGCGAGAAAGACGACGTTGTTCTGGGATGTGGAGCACGCTTTGGCTTGCCATCTCGGCTTAGGCTTGGCGCAATATCTTAGCTGTAACCCCGTTTCTCTGTGTACCCTCCCGCAACATTTTGGTGGAAGGTGCGGGGTACAAAGCACGACAGAGCTTCGCAGCGGACGCCAAGTTGCCGCTTCTAACATGTCTACCGACAGGAATGCAGCGCCAACAGCCACGCCTTGCGCGTCAACGGCACCCACCTCACGTGTGGTCATTGTGACCACTCCACCCCGCGATCTTGGCAACTTTACGGGCCCTGACGGTGAAGACGTCGATGAGTGGCTTCAGCTCTATGAGCTCGTAAGTGAAAACCACAGATGAGACCCAACCATGATGCTGGCAAACCTTATCTTTTACTTTATAGGTACGGCCAAGGCGTGGTTCAACAACAACGCGGAAGAGCTCACCAGCTGGGACGTCTGTAAGACGAAGTTGCGCGAGTTGTTTGGCCAATCTGCCGGGTGCAGGCAGGCCACTAAGAAAGAGCTTGTTAACCGTTTCCAGACATCCACGGAGTCTTACCTGGCCTATAATCAAGGTGTCTTGACCCTCTGCCGTAAAGCTGATAACACCATGACCGAAGCAGACAAGGTTGCACACGAACTCAAGGGCATCGCTGATCATGCCTTTAGCCTTCTTGTATTTAAAGGCTGTTCGACAGTTCAAGACGTCATTAAGGAGTGCCGACACTTCCAAGAGGCTAAAAGCCGTCGCATTGCCCACCACTTCACCCGTCTTCCTAACACCGCAGCAACATCAACTTGTGAGGACCTCCATTTTGAGACCCAGCCCAATCCACCCTCTGCTGACATTACGAGGGTCGTTCGACGCAAAATCGAAGCGATGTCACCAGCACCCTTGAGGGTCCTGACGCCGAACGATTCTCAGCCCACCATATCTCTCATACAGAGCGTTGTGCGCCAAGAATTGGCAAACGCGGGCCTTCAATGATTTGTTCTGTACACCGACCCGATGTCCATCCGCCTACCTTGAACACACGTCAGTACTACCGGCGTCTTGCTCCACGTAACCGAGATCCAAACGCATGGAGGAAGCCTGACGACAGGCCGATTTCCTTCCGTTGCGAACGAGTGGGACACAGTTCGCGTCATTGCCGAAGCACGTGGATCTCGCACTCGCGCACAAACCCTAACTTCACGAACTTGACACATCAGCCCACCCTTCTGGCCAAGAACCAACCCACCGTGAATATTGAGCTCATTACGACATGACCGCCACGACCAATGCCCAGTACAGCCACTTGCCTTCACCACGACGTAGATTCTCGCGGTCTCTTCCGCCACCCCGTTCCCCATCCCCGTTCTTCGCCCGAAGGTTTCCTTCGGGAAACTAACTGGTGCAGCTCCTGGAGGTGACGCTGCTGCTACGACTTGCCCTACAATTCCTCTGTTGACCACCATGCCCTACAATTCCCCGACCAACCATAACTTGATTGAGGTAAAAGGGGATGGTTTACCTGTTAAAGCTTTAGTCGACACTGGCGCCCACATTTCTGTTATGAGCTCGCACATTTGTGGCCGCTTAAAGAAAGTCTTGACTCCAGCCCCTTCACGATGTGTTCGTGTTGCTTATGGCAGTGCAACTGCCGTCGTTGGTGTCTGCACAGCACGCGTTACTATAGCCGGACATCAAACCTCCGTCCTCTTCACTGTTCTCACCAACTGCACCAATGATGTCATCTTCGGGATAGACTTTTTGTCCGCCCATTCGGCCCTCCTTGACTGTTCAGCTAGCACGGTACAACTTGACCAGCCCTGTACGCCTGATACGCCCAGTCCGCCCCAAGTTCGTCTCTGCTTCTTTGACCATGTCCATTTGTCACCGCAAACAGTTACCTGCATTGCCGTAACAGCGTCGCCACCTGTACCTGATGGAGACTACGTGCTCCCGCCCATTACATCCGTCCTTCTGACTCGCAGTGTTACTTTTCCGCACACTATTATTACGTTACAGGAAAACAGTGCTTGCATCTCTTTGCTGAACTTTGCTCTGTGTCCGCAAATGCTCCCGTGTGGAATAGCCCTCACCACGCTGACACCCTCTGAGAATTGCGTCATCTCAGCTTTGTACCCCAATGATGTGCGTCGCCCTAACTGCACGCAAGCCTGTTTTTCGACAGAGAATCCATCTTCTAATGTGGAAAAAACGATCGCGGTGGACCTTTTGCCGCATCAAACTGACGCGCTCCGTCACGTCCTGGAATCGTACTTTGACGTATTCGACTTCTGTGACCGTCAGCTAGGTCAAACCAGCATTGACATGCTGGTTTGACCTAGTGGTACACCTAGATGCACCGCATTAACACTGGCGATGCATCTTCGGTACATCGACGGCCGTACTGCGTTTCTCCTGTGGAGCAGTCAGATCATACAAAAGGAAGTCGAGAAGATGCTCGCCAAAGACACAGTTGAGCCATCTTCCAGTCAATGGGCTTCCCCTGTTGTTCTTTTCGCGAAGCAAGGGATCGTCTCTCCCCATACTATCCGAGGAAAAAGACAACAGTTGGAGATTCTGCGTCGGCTACCGACATCTGAACCGGATCACTAAGAAAGACGTCTACCTGCTACCACGCATTGACACCGCCCTGGATTGCCTTCATGGCGCTAAGTATCTTTCCTCCATCGACCTTCCCTCAGGGTACTGGCAAATTGCTGTCGACGACATGGACCGCGAGAAGACTGCTTTTGTGACCCCTGATGGTCTTTACCAGTTTAAGGTCATGCCGTTCGGATTATGCAATGCCCCAGCCACCTTCGAACGAATGACGGATACTCTCTTGCGCGGGTTCAAGTGGTCAATTTGCCTATGTTACCTCGACGACGTCATTGTGTTTTCCCCGACCTTTGAAACACACCTCGACCACCTTTCCTTCATCTTTACTGTTTTTCGTTACGCAGGGCTGCAACTGAACTCATCGAAGTGCCACTTCGGACGCCAACAAATAACCATGTTAGGCTATCTTGTGGACTCATCTGGCATACGCCCTGATCCTGATAAAGTTCGAGCTGTGCAAAACTTCCCCGTCTCGACCAGCACTAAGAAAGCCCGAAGCTTTTTAGGTCTATGTTCTTACTTTCGGCGTTTTGTAAACAATTTTGCGGACGCGGCCCGACCTCTTATGGACATGCTGAAGAAGGATGTTCCATTCTCTTGGGGCGCTGCGCAGGCTTCGACGTTCTCCAATCTAATCGCGTTGCTCAAAACACCACCTATTCTGGCCCATTTTGACATGTCTGCCCCAACAGAAGTCCGCACTGATGCCAGCGGCCATGGAATCTGTGCTGTTTTGGTCCAGCATCAAAGCGGCTGCGTCCGAGTTATCGCATATGCCAGCCGTCTGCTCTCTGCGGCCGAGCGGAACTACTCTATCACAGAACGGGAATGCCTTGCTCTAGTTTGGGCGGCTGGCAAATTTTGGTCCTACTTACATGGTCATCGTTTCACTGTCACAACTGATCACCACGCCCTCTGCTGGCTCTCGTCGTTAAAGGATCCCACTGGGCGTCTTGGTCGCTGGGCACTACGGCTCCAAGAACATGACTACTCAGTGTCTTACAAATCTGGCCGTTTACACCATGACGCTGACTGCTTGTCCCGCCATCCAGTGGACCCTCGTGAGACTTTATATGAAGCGCTGCCATGTGTGCTCTCTCTCTCTCTCTGCTTTGAGCAACATCCGTGATGAACAGCGCCGAGATCTCGTCTCTCGTGACATTATTGAGAAGCTGAACTCTCCAACGCACCATCCGTCTACTCGACTGTTTGTACTTAAAGAGGGCACCTTGTACCGCTACAATGTCAACACAAATGGGCGCGAACTGCTCCTTGTTGTGCCTTCCCACCTACGTTCGAGTGTTATTGCCCAGCTCCATGACGCCCCCACCGCTGGTCACCTTGGTCTCTCTCGGACTTACGGCTGCGTGCAGCGTCGATTTTACTGGCCCAGGAATAATCGCTCCGTGCACCGCTACGTCGTCGCATGCGACCAGTGCCAATGTCAAAAAAAACCCTATGAGTTCTGCCGGACTCCTCCAACCACTTCTTTCGAGTTGGTCTTGATCTCCTAGTCCCGTTCCATCAGTCTACCTCCCGAAACAAATGGATAGCTGTCGCTATGGATCATACAACCCGGTACGCCATCACGCGGGCTTCGCCAACCAGCAGTGCCACAGATGTTGCCGATTTTCTTCTGTACGATGTCATCCTCCATAATGGTGCTCCATGCCAACTCCTCACAGATCGTGGACGCTATTTCCTCTCCCGAGTTATTGACGACCTGCTTCGCTCTTGCGAAACCAAACATAAATTTACGACGGCCTACCATCCACAAACTAATGGGCTTACCGAACAATTCAACCGGACTTTAACTGACATGCTCTTTATGTACGTCTCCTGTGACCACCTAGACTGGGACCTTGCATTGCCATTTGTCACATTAGCATACAATTCCTCACGCCACGATACCGCTGGGTTTTCACCATTCTACCTCTTATTTGGCCGCGACCCAACTCTACCTTTCGACACCATCTTTCCGACAGCTGTCAATTCGCCGACTGAATACGCCCGTGACACTATCACCAGAGCTCACAAAGCACGAGAAGTCGCTCGGAAGCGCCTGTTATCATCGCAAGAGCAACAGAAGCAACGTTACGACAACCATCATCGTGACATCTCCTTTGCCCCGGTTTCCCTTGTGTTGTTTTGGACACTGACTCGGCATGTTGGTCTCTCTGAGAAGCTGCTTTCTTTGTACTCAGGACCCTACCACGTCTTGCTCCAGGTGACCGACGTTACCTACGAGATAGCCCCGCTGAAGTCGTCATCTCCAATGTCTACAGGCATTGTTCATGTCTCCCGACTTAAGCTCTACCACTCCGCAACATCATAGAAAGCACCGAGACGGTGCTTCTGCACCCGGGGGTCATGTTACAAGACTACATCACGCTGAAGAATTAAGACAGACAGCGAGAAAGACGACGTGATTCTGGTATGTGGGGCACGCTCTGGCTTGCCATCTCGGCTTAGGCTTGGCGAAATATATCTTAGCTGTAACCTCGTTTCTCTGTGTACCCTCCCTTAACAATATATTTAGCGTCATTTCATGACGTGTCACTCAATAGAAAGATTGCAACGTGGTCACCTTCCTTCCCTCCGCATGCCGCATAGCGTCAATTCCCAGGTACATGGGATCTGCCAATTTTTTCTACTCTTTTTCTCCCCCTCTACACTCTTCCTTGCCCATAATACCCAAACCATGTGCTGGGTAGCAAACCAGATGTTCATATCTGGTTGACCTCTCGACCTTCCTCTTCATTTCTCTCCCTCTACCATTCCTTCTCCCCCGAATTGCGACTGCCATGGCCAAGGTCGGACACCCTGTGTTTCCGATCGGCAGTCAAGCACCATAACCACTAAGTCACCTCGATCTCAACATGCTTATGCTCATATGTGTAAAGTAGCTAAGCCAACGCAAACTAGAAGATGCGGGATCGGGGAAAATGAACGGAACGTTGGGCTAAAGAATGAAGTACTCGCCACTAGCGGCTCCAAAGCTCTTTACGTTCATTATGGTCAAACATTTCACCAACTCGACAAGCAAAAGAACACGAATTGAACACATTTTGAATGCAGTCATGATTTCCAAAATATTTTGAACGTTCTAATTTACATTAGCACTCTTGGAGAGCGTCGATAATACAGTAGAATGCCATATGAACCCACCACAGGGGCATCTGCGAAAGGAGGCGTTTTGGTGTGTAGCGACACCACGGACCCGAATTGACGGGGAAGTTTTGACTCCCTCCCACGCCTAGCCGTGCGTGGCTGAGCCGTGTCCGGAGAAAAGGGGATCCGGGGGGTTGAGCTGACGCTGGGTGCTTGGACCTTTAAGGACCCTCAGCAGAGGCAACACACCTCTTTGGCCCCGGCCTCACGTAGACGGCACCCCTGGGCTGACCCACCCAGGGGAATTTGGCAGTTGCCTTTTCCCACATCTTCATCTTTTTTCACTCTTTATCACTTTCCTGTCGTCTCCTATCTTCTATTTACTTCTATTTTTCTTGGCGGCGAGGGTGAACCGTGTGTGGCTCCCCAATCTAGGGTAGACTATATTAGGTTATAGTGATAGTATACAGCTGGCACGACAGGGCTGGCTTCATCACAACCTCTGCCGTGTAACCTCGTTGGGCTTGGTGGTGGGTGGCTGGTATTGTTACCGAACAAATAACTTACTCATGGGCTCACTTAACCCTTTTTTCTTAACGATCGCCCCCTATAAAAGGGAGCGCAACGATACAACCAACCAGCTCCCTTCAAAGAAACCAGAGTCATTTCCCAAGTATCATGTTATACATTGCGAGAGCTCAGACAAAAAGCACAAAATATTTCTCAATTTCTAGTTTCAAAGAGCCTCACTGAGACCATCGAAAGTGGCTACAAGGCCACCAAGATGGCCAGTGGGGACCTTTTAGTCGAAGTCAAGGACAAGTTACAATTCCAAAATCTGGCAAAGCTTGTAACATTTGGCGACATACCGTCACTGTCACAGTCCATCACACAATGAACACGGTAAGGGGTGTCATCTCCGATGATGACTTAATTGATCTCACAGACAGTGACCTCTTGGAGGGCTGGAAAGAAGAGAACGACGTACAAGTCCAGCGCATTAAAATCCGAAAAGACAAAGAAATACCCAGTAAACACATCATTCTTACTTTCGCTACATGCAACCTACCTGAAGAAATAGTAACCGGCTATCTTAAACTCTCTGTCAGGCCTTACATCCCGAATCCGTGGCACTGCTACAAGTGCCATAGATTCGGGCATGCTTCGCAAAGTTGCCGTGGGCAGCTTACTTGAGCACGGTGTGGTGTCACAAGGCACTACACTGACGACTACTGCAAGGCCGATTTCCACTGCGCTAATTGCGATGACAAACATCCGGCGTATTTCAGAGCTTGCGCTGCATGGAAGAAAGAAAAAGAAATCATTACTATAATAGTCACACATAACATCAGTTTTCGCGAAGCAAGGGATCGTCTCTCCCCATACTATCCGAGGAAATCTTTTGCTGAAGTGGCGCAACAGGGGGCAGCACCACAGCAGCCACAGGCAGTCGCTCAGGCCACACACAGTGTGCCTGGACGACTGCTGCCAGCCCCAAGGCAGGGGAAGCCAAGGATAGCCTGCCTTAAGTTCCCATGGCCACACAGGCCACCGCTGCAAGCCCTGGCAGCTGCCAGGTCAGCCCAGCAGCTATAGAGGTCCCATCGAACCTTTGCCTGATGGAGTCGAAGGCATCGTCCTCTGGGACGAAGCCTACCCTAAGAAAACACCGCTCGGTGGAGCGGCTGTCCGCGATGGACATGTCTCCCCCAACCGCGCAGATACTACCTAAGGAGCGGCGAAAACCCCTCGACTGCCCAAAAAAAGACAGAGCCACAGTCACATGGCCTGACAAAGGCTCTCTAAAATAATATAGTTTGCTTTCTGGTGACAGCACATAATCATCTCTATTGAATCATCGTCCGTGTGTCACTTATTGTAAATATCTGAGCGCTTCGTATGTATAAATTTTTTTATTTTTTTTATTCACATACTGGAGCCCATTAAGGGCTATAGCTGGAGTGCGTGAAAAATTGCTTTCTTTTACTCTGCTCACCCCATCATGGCGTTTATTGGACAATGGAACTGTACAAGTTTTAT